>QCXZ01000003.1:40926877-41010693 GCA_025024175.1 Rhyzopertha dominica | reverse complement strand
GGTGTATTAAAATTTTCAGATCGGCCTCGGAAGCCATTGCAATATTTAATGAACAGATGATAATCAGAACAAAATTGTTATTAACAAAGCTCCGATATATATCTCTGTTGAAAGTGTGTATTCAAAGCAACATTTCTAAATGCAGCACAATAAACAAGTAAGAAAACGCATTCCACACTATCGCACAAGAAACGACAGTGTTGGAGACGAAAATAAATGAACAAAAACTACTGTAGATAAGCAGGTGTGTTTCTCAGTAAAATGTAGCAAATACGTATAGATATTCAAGAATTACTTGCATGTAATTACGCGAGGGCGTACAATTAGCAAGCAGTAGATAAATTATCATAAGTGATAGATAAGCTTTGAACAGAGGCTTTATAGCCCTTATGTTTAGATGAACAGTAGGCACTGTAAATGCGGACCGAAGGACCAGAATTATGTCGCGTAGGAGAGCGAATAGTAAGAGCAGGACTTACGTAAGTAGGTTGTAGAACAGTGGGACTGCAGGCCAAGGGGTGCAGTACTTGACTTGGTCTCGCTAGCGAAAATGGCACGAGCGCGCACACCACGAAAGATACGGTGCAACTGGTCGTCTTCAGGAGAGACAAGGACAAAATGGTAAACGGAAAAAGGAGCAACAAAAAACTGGATCCAATATCCAACACGTTGTGTATTTTACAGGGGTTGTAAAGTAGCGTTGTAAAATCCTCTGCCCTGAATTCTTAGAACCGACTTCCTAGCTTCGGCAAAATCAAAGGCGTACTGGACGTGGGAATTTCTATTTGCGTATTTGCTAATTGTATTTTCTGATGCTGACCATTTGTATTTCTAAAAAATCTAAAAGGTTTAGTTTTTTACCTTTCCTTTCGCAACCTAAGATTTTAATGTCGTTTTCATCTAAGTAATGTTTTTTTTTTCAAGCAATTGTCAGCAAAACCTGTTGTGTCTTTATTTGAATTTAGATTCGCAACAAGTTCTTTAATGCTATTTTCAACAGCTCTATCTGATTGCCTTATTTATATATACACTATCACATTGCATGCATTTTAGTTGGTAAATACCGCTTTTGTTGAAACTATTGGATTTTGGTTCATTGTTAACTAAGGTCTACCAAATTTCACTTATTTACCTTTATTGCTTTCATTCCGAATCTATTCAAACTATTTTTAACGCAAACACTAATACTTTTGATAAAGTTTACTGCGGCGAAAATATGTTCTTTCTCATTTATGTTGGCATTGTACAGCATTCTTTTATTCTAACTCTATATTGTTTATTGTTTGGTCCACAATTTTTGTGTCATGTCCATTGTTAAAGGCTATTTGTTCAATTGATGTAAATTCTTTTTCAAAATTATTCTTTTTACGTGAAATTTATATTTATTAGCCTGTTTATTAAACTATAGAACACGCATGCTTAATTTGTAAGGATTGATTCTAGCAAGCCGGGATTATAACATTTGACTGTGTTGGTTTTCTATAAATTTAAGTCAATTTTATTGTTCTTTGCCGACATAGAGGACACAAGAAGAGTATTTGGTACTGATAATTCTTTTACCTAGTTCGCGAAACTTATTATGGAATTCTTCAAGCTAAATTTAGATTGGCATTCAATTGAACCTGTTAAAATGTTGGCGAATTTGCAGAATTTATATGGTGGATTATTAATGTAAGAAAAAAAATTGTACTTTTTTTCGTTTAATATCAAGTGTTTTAAAGATTTTAAAAATGCTAGTGACGTCTTTCTGGATCTAGCCTGTGGGACCTGAATCAAACTTAGAAAAGCTTTTTGTATTCAATAAATCATTTATGTATAATAGTTTAGTTTGGTTTTTATCTGTTTTTAAAGTGACAACGGTATTGCCTTACAAATAGTTAGTGAATTCTCTGTACATTTTTGTTTTATGCTTTTTTGATTTCTACATTTGGTCCTTTATATGATTGGTAACTTTGTTTGTATTTATTTTATATCATATCTGCACACGCGTATTTTTCGTTTTTTGTATCTTCATTTGACTTTGTCTAACACTAATTCTGTTGTATTTTAGACCTTTATTTAATTATTTTTGTTTTGCCTGTGTAAAATGTGCATTCGTAAGGTTGACTAAACGATCACTGAATTTAAATTCGCACTGATGATTAAATGAGTTGCTTTTAATTCTATTTTCTGTTTAATGAGCAAACTAGCATTTGAACAATAGATATCGTTAGTTCTGTATGAAATATATTCAAATATTCACCCGGGTTTTGCTAACGTGTGTGCCACTTTCTGATTTCCAAATCTATCCAAATGGTTGTTGATCGCTATATGGACCTTTTTGCTTCCCACGAGTTATTGCTACACTTAATATGCATATATCCTGTAGTAGAACCATATAACTTACACTGCTTATTTAACCAAATATGATTAGAGCACATTTAGTTTTAAAAAAGTCTCTTTGAAGAGAAACACCAATTTGCTCCCACTGGCGGTTAGATTACAAAGAATGCTAATATAAATGATAAAGAGCATATTTTCGCCGCAGCAAATTATGCCAAAGGTGTTAGTGTTTGCGTTGAAAATAGGCTGAATAGATTCGGAATAAAAGCAATGGAGGTAATTGAGTGCAATTTGGGACGTCTTCGTATTAGCAATAAATCAAAATCCAATAGTTTGAACAAAAGCGGTATTTACCAACTAAAATGCATGCAATGAGATATGGTATACATAGGACAATGAGGTTGAGCTATTATAATAAAAGCACAAAAGGTTTTGGGAACCACTGCATAAAAAAATCATTATACTTACATGAAAACGACATTGCGAAAGGAAAGGTAAAAAATAAACCTTTTAGAGCTTTTGGAAACAAAGGAGTCAATATCAGAAAAAACATTTGGGAAATGCGGAAATAGAAATTCCCACGTCTACCACGCCTTTGGTCTTGCCGAAACTAGGAAGTCGGCCCTCAAAATCCAGGCCAGAGAATTTTACAACGCTACTTAACAACCCCTGTAAAATACGAGACGTAAACAAAATTCAGAACGTCTGCGTTAGTATTACGTTGTTATCTTTTTGATAATGACCGTTTGGGTTCGAAGCGATCGTCAGAGTTATCTGACAAATCGAATGAGGCAATGCACATAGGTTCAATCAGCTTCAATCAGTTTTCAAGGTATCTAATTAATTCCGAGAACCACTGCACTACAACCCCCTGCAATGCTTTCCGTCCTAACATGGGAAGAAATGTGCCCCCAAATTTAAAATTTCCTACAATAATCGCCAGAATCTCATTCACTAATAGCACCTGTATTTAGACAAACGGGAAATTGTTTGCTCTTTCCGTGTTCTGCACAGACGCCTAAGAACTATTTTTTAGTTTAATCCCTACTAATATCTTTCGGGAGTATCTCACATTACGTGCCTCGCATTGAAAATAATGCGCCTTTATTGCATAAAACTGAAAAATAACTTCTAAGCCAGCGTTAAGAAATGCTCACTCTATGTAGAATAGAATCATTAACAAATTGCTGTAAGCAATATATAATTATACAGTGTAAACAAAAGGTTTTAGATGGTGCACTCGTTGAGACATTCTAAATAGTTAGTTAGATTAGAAACGAGCTGAATGTTTTACCTCTAGTTTGCTTTCAGTTTGATTATTTATTTGAAACCTCGTCAGAAATATCTGACTAAGAGTCTGAAGCAGAGCATGGTTGCTTGTTTACAACTTACAACCAACCTACCACATTTCCCCGTACGCATATTCGTATTGGACGCAGCTTATTGCACAATGGAAAAACTCGAACTAAACTTATATCGGACGCGCGTTATTTCGCAGTACTGTACAATACCAATTGTTTGCTACGGTCTAGTGTGTCGCCTGAAATTCGAATGAGTAAATAATAAATGCATTTCTTTAAAGTTATATTGTAATAGTATATTATGACAAAATAATAATAGGGTGTAAAAATAAACTAATATATTTGCATACGCAATATTTGCAAAGTATCAGTTTTACATAGTTGACAAAACAACTATTTAGAAAATTTAAATGACGATAAAATGACCAAAACAATTTTTTTTTCATAAAACATTAAAGCAGAAAAGTTGTACATCTCCCCGTTGGGCATTTTTGATAATCCCAAAATATCTTGGGATTGGGTTTTCCGCGAATACTGTACCTACGTCGTAGAAAAAAATTATGTTCACAAAAATTGTAGAAAATAATATTATCTACAATTTATCTCAGAGAGTAACTGCACTATATACAAAAGCAGGAAAGATGCCAAAATTGCCAAAAATTATTATTTCCTTGTTTCTGACCCTAAATTTTTTTTGTTTAGTAAACATAAAAGTTGTAGAGCCGATGAAATCCTAGAAAATTTATCGACACTTTTTGTTTTCTGTTATGCACTTGTTGTGATTGCTTGAAGAAATAATCGATACGATTAGTTGACTGTAGTTTAATAAAATGTACTTGAATACAAACTGCTACGATATATAAACTATGCACTGTTCGCTTCGATGGCTGACCATTGACAGACGAGCGACGACTCTTCTATCGCGTCGGCACCAGCTAGAGTTGACCACTTCGTGTACGTTCGCCACTTTCCGACCAGTATTTAAAACTAATTTATTATTCGACCACACTTCCCGCCTTGAACGAATGTTCAATACCATGACATGAAATTAGCATACATAGAGGTGAGTTAATTTACATACATATACAAGGTAAGTACATTCATAGTATAAGTAATCAGTATAACAAGAACATAGTATATATTGCATAGAATTAATATTTGTATTTATTTGTTTTTTAGTTATCGTCTGTGATAGGAAGTGGACATAACTTGGACACTGCTCGTTTGTACACCCCCTTGTTCGTTCTCACGCTGACCACACGCACCACTCCGTCACCACCTGGATGTAGGTCTTCGATGCGTCCCAGAAGCCATCGATATGTTGGAATGTTGTCCTGCTTGATGAGCACCAGTTCACCAAGCTGGAGGTTCCTGTTGCCGGTTCTCCATTTGCCCCTCTGTTGCAGGGTGTTGAGGTAGTCCTTGGACCACCTTGTCCAAAAATTTTGATGAAGAGCTTGTAGTAGTTCGAATCGGGATTGTCGATTAGTTGGGGTAGTCCGCCGGTCTACATCTGGCAAACTGGTTAATGGCCTTCCAATTAGAAAATGGGCAGGAGTCAAAGGTTGAAAGTCATTAGGATCTGATGATATAGGATATAATGGTCTGGAATTAAGGGTTGCCTCAATTTGGATAAGAATTGTATAAAATGCTTCATATGTAAGTTTAGTGTCTTTTAAAACTCTATATAAATGAAACTTTACTTGTTTAACAGCGGATTCCCACAAACCACCGAAGTGTGGTGAGTTGGGAGGAATAAATTTCCATGAAATGGATTCTTTTGAGCACCAATCAATAATAGAATTTTCCTGCATAGTTAAGAAATTTTGTAATTCTTGTAAATAATTTTTTGCACCTTGAAAATTGGTGCCATTGTCTGACCAAATTTGGGAGGGCTTACCTCTCCTTGAAATAAATCGTCTCAATAATGCTAGGAATGATTCAGTGCTTAAATCTGTAGCTAACTCTAAATGAATGGCCTTACTTGTAAAACAAATGAAAACACAGATGTACCCTTTTTGTAATTTACATCCACGGCCTTTCCTATCTTTCAAAAGAAATGGACCTGCATAATCGATTCCAATAATGTTAAATGGGCTTGTAATATTGACCCTTTCTGATGGAAGATCAGCCATAATAGGAGAATTGGATTTTAGATTTAATTTAAAACAAGTTATGCAAGAACGGGTGATTTTCTTTGCAATGCCCATTCCTGCAGTGGGCCAAAAATTCTGACGCACAGTGGCTAGCAACAATTGAGGACCTGCATGTTGCAACTCAAGATGAAGGTGTTCAAAAATCAATTTTGTTAAGACATGTTTACCATCAATCAGTAGTGGATGTTGTGAATCATATGTTAATTTTGCATTTTTTAACACCTTCATCTTGAGTTGCAACATGCAGGTCCTCAATTGTTGCTAGCCACTGTGCGTCAGAATTTTTGGCCCACTGCAGGAATGGGCATTGCAAAGAAAATCACCCGTTCTTGCACAACTTGTTTGCCTTTGCATTTGAAATAAACCTGAGGCAGTAAGCCATAACACGTTTAATTTTGTGGAATTTTGAAAATTTATGAAATGGAAATGACATTGTTTTTGAACTGATAGTAGTCAAACAGTGTTTTTTGAGTTCAGGTATGTCATTTGTTTTCTTAAAATTGGATTGATTAGAAAAATTGTAATCTGAAGCTTGCAAGTATTCCGGACCGTGCCACCAAAGATTAGAATCTAAAATTTGCTTGGGAAGTACTCCTCGAGATGCAAGATCGGCTGGATTCTGACTTGTAGGCACGTAAAACCAATCAGATACTGAACTTGAAGTTTGAATCTGACTCACTCTATTTGCAACAAATGTTTGTAACCGACTGGGTTCTGTGTTTAACCAGCACAATACTACCTGAGAATCAGTCCAGTAAAAATATTTTGCTGATTTTATCATGCAATTAATTACTTGTTGCATGAGTTTGATTAATAAAAGTGCTGCGCAAAGCTCTAATCCAGGAATAGAGATTGTTTTGATAGGAGCAACTTTTGTTTTTGCACACAACAAATTTACTGCAACGTTATTTTCTGAATTGATACTCTTTACATAAATACATGCTGCATATGCGTCCTTGGAAGCGTCACAATAACCATGTATTTCAATACTAGTGTGGTTCTTGCAACTAACATGTCTGGGAATTTGAAGAAGGTTTAATACCACCAATTGAGATCTTAGTTGAAACCACTTTTCTTTGATTTTATCTGGCACTGGTTCATCCCAGGCCAACTTTTGCAACCATAATGATTGTATCATAATTTTTGCAATAATGGTACATGCGCTTACCATGCCAAGGGGATCGTATATCTATGCAATTTCAGAAAGAATTTGACGTTTTGTGATTTTGTTTGATATGTTGCTTTCGCTGATTTTATAGGAAAGTATGTCTTGATTGCTATCCCATAAAATTCCTAAAGTCCTACAAGTTTGATCTTTCCCTATTGAGAGAATACCATTACTTGTTTTTGATGAGCCACCAACTACATCCACAATTTTAGGATTACTTGATATCCATTTGCGAAGATTGAAACAACCCTGCTTCAACATGGTGTCTAATTCTTGGCATGTATTGGCGAGTTCTTCTAGACTGTCTGAACCAGTGAGAACATCATCTACATAGGTGTCATGTAGAATTATTGATGAAGCCTTCGGGTGTTTGTTTTGGTTTTGAATTGCCAATTCATTGAGACATCGAATTGCTAAGTATGGGGCTGAGCTTGTACCAAAAGTAACTGTATTCAATTGGTATGTTTGCAGAGAATCTTCAGGATTGTCTCTCCAAATGATGTTTTGCAAATGTCTATCATTGGGGTGAACTAGGATTTGTCGATACATTTTTTCTATGTCTGCTGAAACGACATAGGAATGTTGTCGAAAGCGAATTAGAATGCCAATTAGATCATTTTGTATTTTGGGGCCTATGTATTGAATGTCGTTCAATGAAATTCCTGAACTGGTAGGACAAGAAGCGTCAAAGACTACACGCAACCTGGTAGTGATGCTGCTGTCTTTTATTACTGCATGATGAGGTAAGTAATTGCTTATGAATTTGCCTGTAGATTCTGGAATTTTGGACATGTGACCCAACAGTTCATATTCATGGATGAATTCAGTGTATTGAGTTTTAAACTCAGGATTGTCTTTGAATTTCCTTTCTAGATTGAGAAATCGACGAATGGCTGTTTCTCTTGAATCACCTAGAGAACTCGAAGGAACTTTGAGAGGAAGTTTTACTACAAATCTGCCTTACACTGTACGAGTGGTGTTGGCCTTGAAATGATCTTCACATAAACGTTCTTCCTTGGTAAATTGAGGAACGTAAGGAATCTCTTCAAGTTCCCAAAATCTTTTTAATTCATCATTGTTTGACTGAATCACCTTTGAAAAATGACAAGATGAACGTTTAGCCGGAGCAGGTATGATACCTGAAATTATCCACCCTAGTTTTGTGTTCTGTAATGATGGCATGCATTTCCCTAGTTTGATACTACCGCTCTGAATGAGATCCCAGAACAGACTAGCTCCTATTAGGATGTCTATGTCTCTGGCTTCATTGAAATCTGGATCAGCCAGCTGGATATGGTCTGGCATATTCCAATCGGATTTCGAAAAGGATTGATTCGGTAAGTAATCTGTGATTTTATTTAGAACATAACAATTTAGTCCTGCCTTGTAATTTGTACTGGATGAATAAATCGTTATATAACAACTTTTGTCTAGGTTAAATGGAACATTATTGATGCCGATGATGGATAATTTGGAATCTGTGCAAGTCAATTGTAATCTATTGCAAAGATCAGCCGTAATGAAATTGGATTGTGCACCGCTGTCGAGAAGAGCTCTACATGAATGCTTATTACCTTGTGAATCCACGACCAGAATCATTGCTGTTGATAATAAAACGTCATTGTGATATCGCACGTGATTTGACAGATTTACTTGTTTGTTAGTGCTAGCACTAGCACCCTCTTGGACGGAATCAATTGAAGAGCTAACCTTTGTATCTACATGAATTAAAGTGTTATGTTTTGAGTTGCAGACCTTACATGGTCCAGATTTGCATTGTGACACTTCATGACCACTCTTCAGACAATTTAGACATAATTTAGAAACCTTAACCTTTTCCATTCTGCCAGGAATGTTTAGTTTTATAAATTCATTACAGAAATATATTAGATGGTTACCCTTACAAACGGGGCATTTACTGTTTCCAATTGTTGCTGTAAATTGTTTTTTGTGAATTGGTTTATGATGAGAAATTACCTGTTTCTCTTTTAGTATAGCTGAATTTTTGTCTCTCGTTTCAAGACTTTCTAGTAACTCTGCTTTGTTCTGTATGAATTTTTTGAAGTCGTTGAGGGTAGGAACATTATATTTGATGTTAAATTCTTGCCATTCTCTGGCTGTGGTTTTATCTAGCTTCTCACTCATGACATAAATTATGATGGTGTCCCAATGTGAAACCGGTTGTTTTAGAATTTCTAAAGCTCGCATATGTTTAGACATAATATCTAGCATTTTTCGTAAATCATTTGCCGATTCGCGAGAAATCTGATTGACACTAAACAATGCCTTTAAATGATTAATCAAAACTTGCTCGTTATCATACCTTTCACACAAGAGTTGCCACGCTACCTCATAATTTTGAGCTGAGAATTCCAATGAATGGATCACTTGCCTTGCATCACCCTCAAGGCTTGATCGCAAATAATGAAATTTGCTTATGTTATCTAGATGGTGACGTCTGCCAACCAAACTTTGAAACATATATTTGAATTCCAACCAATTGTCATATAGGCCGGTAAATTTAGGCAAATTAATTTGTGGTAATTTGACATTATCTGAAAACTGTATGTCTTCTAATTGCACGGGCCTTTTTGAGTAGGCTTCGTTTAAAATTTGTTTAGCCATTGCTACAAATTTGAAATGTTCGTTTTCAAACTCAAACCTTGCTGCTAGATGCTGATCAATATCGCTTTCGTTATTGATTTCTAGGAAGGTTTGAATTTCATTAAATTCTACCGACAGAGAATTTTGATTTTCTATTCGGCTCTCGAGTTCAAGCACGATCGTTTCATTTATAGCATTATCTTTGATTTTGTTCACGAAATCTGTAAATGACATCAAGCGTCTTTTAAAGACCTCGCGTTTTTGTATTGCTGTTTTTATATCATTGATTGGTGGTTCAATGTCTGAATTGCTAGGCTTTGCTTTGACTTTACTCATTTTGATAAGTAAACTTGAATGAAATATTTGAATCGAATGATATGATTAGAAAATGCAACTGACAAAATATGCAATGCAACACATAGGCAAGAACGGATATAAGTATGTAGGAATTGGAAAATTGGAATGACTCACTACCCGCTGTCCTTGTCTTGCACGCTTGTTTGATTGCCCAGCTCTGCAGTACGTATCGTCTGTTGGCCTGTTGTTACGGGCGATCTGGCACCGCTGCAGCTGGTCGCGCTTGGAATGGCACCTGCTTTCGCTAATCGCTGGTTGACCTTCCAACGCCGATCTGCTATTCTTCTGTAAGCCTACCTGGCAACACCAATCACCAATCCGGCTCGAAGGACCAAAACTTTGTTGTGATTGCTTGAAGAAATAATCGATACGATTAGTTGACTGTAGTTTAATAAAATGTACTTGAATACAAACTGCTACGATATATAAACTATGCACTGTTCGCTTCGATGGCTGACCATTGACAGACGAGCGACGACTCTTTTATCGCGTCGGCACCAGCTAGAGTTGACCACTTCGTGTACGTTCGCCACTTTCCGACCAGTATTTAAAACTAATTTATTATTCGACCAGCACTGTTATACAGTTAGAATGGTCCATTGTTACAGCGCCTACTTGGAAAAATTACTTACATTTATTTCCTCCTCAGACTTAAATTTTGTTCTTAGAATATGATAATAATATGATAATAATTATCTGGATAAATACTACTCATATTTCGCAACGAGGACTAAATAATATCAATAAAAACGCAAATATTAAACTATTCGCAGTTTTTAGTGATATGTGGTGCTATCGTGCATGTGTTAACGGACAACTCATATTGCACAAAACTGTGCAGTACTGCTCGTTCGATAATGTACGCAGTTTCGATTCGATTCAGTTGATGTCGATATGCACTAAGCTAAGTCCGATACGAAATATGCATATCAAAGTGGAGCTAGATTCTACTCTGAGGAGTCTGCTCTTTCGTTTACCACAATAAACTATTGGATATCGGGTTTAAATGAGGTCTTATGCTATGGGCTGTCAACATCGCAAAGAACTACCAAAAGAAATTTCGCGAGTCTTCAAATTTCTGCCCTACTTACGGACAAAGCCCACAGAAGATCTGATTATATAATAATTATTTTACTAGGTTATTGTTTGTCGGTTATTTATTATTATATACAGTAGTAACTTTACAATAATGATTTATGTATTGTAGTTACGCTGTTTAGCACTAAATAATTCGAATGCACAGCTTTTTCGTTTCAGTACCACTATAGTATATTTCTTATCAAGCTAGCTAATATTTTATGAAAGCGTGAGCGTTTATTTTAAATACTTTTATATTAGAAAATGTGTGGATTTTAAGTGAATTTATCGATACTTTAATTGTAATAATAAAGTTATTAGGTGAGACGAAATAGTGTATTTGATATGATAGCTCTTTTTTCGAAATGCTTAAAAATTACCGAAATCTTGTCTAAATCTTCTAATAATTCGTTAAGCTTTCTCTTACATAATAATGTACTTGTAATGTATTCCCTATCAAAACATCTACTGATAATATGAACCTTTGCTTTTGGCAGCTTTTGTTATTATCTTTATTATCTTATTCTTTTTAGTACTTCTTAGACATTTACAATTCATATTTATTCAAAAATGCTTAACGCAACCCGTAAAAGAGCACAAATCTCGTTAACGCTCCGAATCGTTAAAAATACCACGCACCAGGRAAGTACGCATAATTGCCAAATTTCCTGGGTGCCATCCTGAGTGCAACGTCSACCGCTCATGTACATACCGAATGCGATGGTCGCGCCAACTATAGAAGACTCCGTTGAACTAGGCAATATACAAAGAGTTGGGGGTGGTGCAAAATAACGTCCGGCTAAATTTCGCTTCATTGGATGGAGAACACCCCATAGTAGCCATCCTTAAAATATTTCWTGTGAGTCAAGGTGGCATCCGTATATCCGTATATCMGATGCCACCTTACCACTGACGCCAACTTTACCGCGATTTTAACATGGGAGGATGCCAACTTGTCCTGAACCAAATGTATGTTTCTGAATGCAAAAACCTGAACCACTTTGGAAAACCTGAACCATATATGTGGTTCAGGTTTTCAAACCGTACGCACGCTTCCATGGTGACCTCTAATGCCCGTAGAATGAATTTCAAAATGGCTCATGTTTAGACGAATCTCCATTTCGTAGTTCCACCGTTTTAGCACCGAGCCGATGGTGGCGCTGTAGTCGCCACCGCGGGTGTATATCTGTATAATAATCATCCTGAACCAACAACAATTTTACTCCTATAATTCTGTGCGGGGACTGTGAGTCGAAGAAGGGAGGGCGCGTAGGGGAGGCTACGTTGAGAGGAGAATTGCGGGCTATAACTTATGATATGCTATTGATTGAATTAAAATATTTTGATTTAAGGTTTCTGATTATGTAAGGTCAGAAACGGATTATACTTATATGAATCATTAAACCGCTTTAATCTAGAAACATTTTGATTTATACATGGCATGATACAAATAACACATTGTTTTGTATTATTTATTTACAATAATATGGTAGAGCGTTTTCTGCTACCTAAAAGCCACCGTCAGTACCAAAATTAAAAAAAAATAAATAGCAACTTTTACAACTACTTTGGCATTGTCATCAGGGAATAAAATCTACTGGACACTTTTTAAATTTCATTAAGTCATATCACTGATACATTATTTTTTTAGTAGAAAAGTATAATTTTTTACATGCGCAAATGGCTAATTTTTATTCCTTTATCGGCTTATTCTTTATCTTTTTATTATTTTTTATATTTTTTTGTAAAATAGCAAATAGAAACATATGCTGATGCAGAAAAAAGGTATTTATAAAATCAATTATTTATTCATAAATCTAAATTAAGTACGTCAACTACCAGTATTGAAAAATAAACATATATAAGGCGTAGGTGTTGTATGCTATATAATACTTTTTATGCATCCTCATAAAAAGCATAGTCTTGATAAATCTGGGAACCTGGGTGGCCGCAATTTATTGCTCAACCTCTACCGATTCCTTTGTGTTAGTTTGTTGGTTTTAAAAACTTCGTGTACTTGTTAAGAGGCACATCTTCATGTTGCAGCCACATTCCTTGTCGAAGATGTAGACATTACATCCTTTTATAAAAAATTGAGAATTATATTAATTAAATGTATCACTAAATTTGCTCTAAAATTTGAAACAACCTGAACAAGCCATAATTAAAGGGTAATTATCCTAACAATAGGTGACACTTGAAAAAGGAAGCTTAAAATTAGAGACAGATGAACTGACACAACCCACTTAAAGGACTCTTCGGTATGTTCACATACCTATTCGTTAGTATTCCGCTGATACTATACCGCTGTTGGTTAAATTAAAATTGACATCCTGGCGCCTTCTTATTGCAAGCCAGCTGATTTTGATGTTTATCCGGCCGGACACTGCGGACAGAATTCCCATAACAGTTCATCAAATTGAACTTCGCGGGCAAAATGCACAATCCATTTAAAGGGACTAGTTGTTCAAGGTCATTGAAACCTAATCGAAAAGATCAAAGGTGCCGCTTCATGTATTGTCAGGATGTATTTAATTTCATTTTAAGTATACAAGATAGATATCTTATAAAGAGCTAAACATGTCATCTCTAGGTCAACGTTTATTCAACGAGCTAGATACGCCTTTTGTCCATAAATGAAATGGAAAATGCTTTGCAAATCCTAAGTTAGGCATTCATACGATTTAGCAGTTTTAATTTCTGTTTTCAATTCGCACTATGCTATATCTAAAAACCGCTGCAAATTGAAGCAATACTTCCACCTGCTTCGACATCAAATTGTCAAAATGACATTTACACTTTTATTTCTTATATTATACCATCAATTATGAAGTTTTGAGCATTTTTTTCTCTACAGATTTTTTTCTACGACAAACGGTTTTCGCGATATTAGCGAAAATCCATAAGTTTGTAAAATCAGATTTTTCTAAATAACTCGAAAATTATTAATATAACAAAAAAATTGCAAGAGTGCTTTTCGATCGTAAATTTGATTTTCTACATAATAGCAAAATTTAAAAGAAAATCGTGTGGACGGGGTCCAAAATCCAGTTTCTTTGAAATATTTCAAAAATGTCAAAATTTTGGAAAAACTTTTTACAATACTTTTGGTAAAAAATATTATTTCCTATCTGATGGTACTTTTACTTTTTGAATATGTTAAGTATTTTCGGAAATATTTAGAAAAAACCGTTTTTTAAGTGACTGTTTTTTGCAAATAACTTATAAACAGTTTGGGTAGGTGAGTGCCAAATTTCAAGTTCATATGTTAAGTCTTTCGAAAGTTATGGAGTACACACACAGACGAGAAAATTTTTTTTGCTCAAAATTTGTTTGTGGACGTTTTCGAACATTTTAAAGCGATCGAGCAAATAAAAATTTTTGAATTTTTTTTCCCGWWACAGTGCTMCCATATCCATTGGATGCGGAAGTAAAATTATTTGACCCGCTATACTACAAAAAAAACTATACAAAAGTCTTTCTAACTGTACAGTACAGGGGGTCCAATTTTACAGAAATATTTTACACTAACTCGTTGTCTTTTCTTTAAGTATACTTCAGTATTTTAAAATAATGGTTTCTTTCTGATGCACTGGTCAAACTGTCTGTTTTTAATTGGAACCATATTTGGCCATAATATAATCAAAAATAGTATTTTGTTCATTCACCAAATTTATAGTGTAATTTATTTTAATAATTAAAAAATCAACAAAATTGTATTACCTATATTTTACTGCAATTATGATTATTAAAAGAATGAGCATTGACATTTATTATTATTCATTAATTCTATGTAGTCAGATACTGAGGGCTCATGGCTGACCGGGCATCTATTTGGTCTTACGTCTACTTCCCCCACCACATGGATCAGGATGTCCTGATGAACATACATACTGGTTCAGGACCGGATTGATCAATAGGATCAGGAACATACAAAATTCTTTGTATAAAAATTAAAATTAATTTTGTGATTTTGTCGCGTATAATTTAGTAAATTGACAGTGATAGTAAATAATTAACAAATATACTCAATAAAATATTTGGTTTGAGCCTGATTTAAGGATGGTTCAGGATTTTAGCTAAAGTCAATTGGTTCAGGAATAATACATTGATGTATATATATATATATATATATACATATATATATTGGGAAGTTTTGAGGGGTATTCGACCTTGCGGGTTTTAAATAAGTACACTCTTTTTACATTGCCGAGCTTTCGACTATAATTTTAGTCATCATCGGGGCTACGAATTTGAGGTTACAAAATTTAAGTTGCCAATCTTGCGAAGTTTTATGTAATAACATTCTATACTGGTTGTTTACTTTCTGAATCAACTTTGCTTTATTTAACTTTTTACAAAAACAATTTACCATACGTGGATTGAGACGATTACAACAGATTAAAAATTTTTTAAGTTTACACGTTAAAATCAGTTCGAAATCACAGCCGTCAGTGACTGAAGCAAAGTTGATTCAGAAAGTAAACAACCAGTATAGAATGTTATTACATAAAACTTCGCAAGATTGGCAACTTAAATTTTGTAACCTCAAATTCGTAGCCCGATGATGACTAAAATTATAGTCGAAAGCTCGGCAATGTAAAAAGAGTGTACTTATTTCAAACCCGTAAGGTCGAATACCCCTCAAAACTTCCCAACGTAAACAAGTACGACCGCTAAACAGTGATGGGCGCGTAGAATAAGCCGTGTAAATTACGCTATTATCTACGCGTAAACTATGTAATATTCTACCTTAAAAGTCTACTGTAGAAAACAGCATTGTGTAGACAAACAGAGCTCTAGAAATATATAGTTTTTTTGGTGGTGTTCTGGTGTTCATCATCAGGTCCACTCAAAACGCCTCAAATGCCAATATTATTTTGTATATTATTATTATTTTATATTTATTCTTAATTAAACAAAATACTACTTTGTTGTAATTAAGTTTACTAGATAAATGTTTAAATAACAATGACTTGTTTGGTTATACGTCAATTATAGCCAGAAGACCTGAGTAAGCAGGCTAAGTGTGCTGTCCAAAAGCACTTTGGCGCACTTTGGATTTTATTATCTTTATTCTCTATAAACGGAAATACGCGGCCAATTTTATATGCCATCCTTGTTCTTTCACCAGACGTTTTTAATTGCAAGTCAATTTGATTGTCGTATATATGTATACTGAACTAGGTACATTGATCTAAAAAGTAACGTGTGATAATTGATTACAGTAGATACCTTTCTTTGGAGAAAAATCAACTTGTACTAATTTGATAGCATGTGAAAATAGGCTTCTTAAGAATCTACTTAATATAGTAGTGGAAAGAAAACATAATGCTTTGTCTTTTATGTTCTAAAGAAAACTACTATAAAAAGGAAATCGACACATGAAGAAGCTAGCAAAACTGCATAATTAGAAACAAAATGGTTTCCATTCAGGTTTATCTACTTAATACACTTTAATAATACATTTAACCACTCGTCTTGAATTTTCTACTCAAAATCTACGCCTAAATGCTTTGTCTACATTTTCTACGCGTGTAACGTAGAAAATTATAATTTACGCGTAAACGCCCATCACTGCCGCTAAATCCATCCAACGTTATATCGCCTGAATTCATTATAAATGAGCATATGTGATATTTTCTTGGGATTTGCAGGCATAAGATGAAATGAAAAAGTACTGGCCTTGACCGAGATTTGAACTCGGGTCTTTTGAACACTAGTCAAACGCTCTTACCACTGAGCTATCAGGGCCCTATTCAAAATCGAGGTCAAGGCGGCATATATACATCACAGTTAACATGTAACGCTGCTGAACGCCATCCGACACATGTGCAGCTGAATCGCTCGTCGCTCAGGGTTGTTGAGCTTCAGAGCGTAATTCGCTGCTCATTTATAATGAATTCAGGCGATAATTAATTATCTTTCATAATATTATAATATATTTGGGTTGTAATTAGCTGTTGGTCGCCATAATCTGGCCACCGCAGCGAATTACGCTCTGAAGCTCAACAACCCTGATTATACGTTTGGTTTTGTGTTCGATMCTCGCTATAACTTTGGTGTTATCGAAGTCTATTCGATGCGAAGTACTTCTCACGTGTTCTGCTAAAGATGACGATGTTTCCATTTTTCTGACAGCATTTTGGTGTTCCTCGCGTCGTACGTTGATTCTCCTGTTGGTTTGTCCTACGTAGCTGCCTTCACAATCTTTACATGGGATTTCGTAGACTCCTTGTGCTTCTAGTTCGATCTTCGTCTTCGCATTCGGAAGCATCTGGCTTATCTTCCTCGATGTGGTGAACGTGGTCGCAATGTTGTGCTTCTTCAGGACTCTGCTGATTCTCTCTGTAGTTCCTTTGATATATGGTAGGTGAGCTTTGGCTACAGGTTTGGTTTCCTCTTCTGCTGGATCCCTCTGTCGACGTGGTCGTAGCGCCTTTTTGATGTCATCTCTGGTGAATCCGTTCTGCTGTAGCGTTGTTTTGGTCCTCTTCATTTCTGCAGGTCTGCTTTCTGTATCCGTTAAGCGTTCCGATCTGGTGACTAGAGTCTTGATTACTGACTGCAGTTGGGCTGGATGATGATGCGATTGAGCGTTCAGGTACCGGTTCGTGTGTGTAGGTTTTCGGTACACTGTATACCCTTACTTGTCCTTCTTCTTGGTTATTAGGACGTCCAGGAATGGTAGCTGGTTATTGTTTTCGATCTCCATCGTAAAAGTTATGTTGTTGTGGATACTATTCAGGTGGTCCATGAATTCCTTGAGTTTCTCCTCTCCATGGCTCCAGATAACGAAGGTGTCGTCCACGTAGCGTAACCATAATCTTGGTTTCCAGGGTGCTGTTCTGATTGCTCTCTCCTCCAGGTCTTGCATGAACAAGTTCGATATTATCGGTGATAGCGGTGAACCTATCGGTGCTCCCTCAACTTGTTTGTATTTTTGGTCCTTGTAGCTGAAGTAGGTGTTCTTCAGGCAGTGTTTGGCGAGTTCTACGATGTCCTCCCTTGGCTGATGTTTCTTCCGTATTATCTCAATGGCTTCGTCAACAGGAACTTTGGTAAACAGTGAGACGACGTCGAAGTTAACTAGTATGTGTCCTGGTTCTAGCGTTATGTCCTTTATACGCTCGATGAAGTGGCTTGCGTTCTTCACGTAAGATTCGGCTTCTTCGGCATAAGGTTGAAGTCGTTTCGCTAGATACTTTGCGAGCTCCTGTAGAGGTGAGCCTATCGAGCTAACAATAGGCCTGAGTGGTGCTCCTTCCTTGTGAATCTTGGGTAGTCCATACAGCTTCGGGCATTTCGACGACTTTCTCGTGGTATAAGTCTCAGTTGTTCTTCTTTGTTGATCGAGCTGGCTTTGATTTTGGCCTTGGTGGTCTTCTCTAGATACGTTGTTGGGTCAGATGCTATTGGGCGATAAGCCTTGTCTTCGAGTAGCTCCTGGAATTTTCCTTTCGTAGTCCTGCACGTCCATAACCACGGTTGAGTTTCCTTTGTCGGCTGGCAGGATGATGATGTCTTCGTTGCTCCTTATCTTCTTGAGGGCGAGGAATTCTTCTCTGGTCAGGTTCTTCTTTGGCGGCTTCGTGCTTCTTAGGATTCGTACTACATCTTGTAGTATTGTCTCTGCCGATGTTGGTGGAACGTTAGAGACCGCGGCTTCTACTTCACAGATAATGTCCTCCGTCGGTAACTGGGTAGGGGCAACAGCGTAGTTGAATCCCTTGGCTAGGACACTTATGGTGGCGTTGTCCAATTGGCACTTGGATATGTTGTGCACTAGTTTCTTGGCATCGAGTGGTTGGATGTTTCTCTCTGGCCTCTGGATCCGTTTCAGTCCTTCGAACTTCGTCTTCTGCTTTCTTGTAGTTAGCTCGGCATCGGTTTGTGATCGGAAGTCTGATAGCTGGTCTACCATGTTCCAGAGCGTCGAATGTAGTGTGTTGCTCAGCTTCAGATGTTGATGAAGTAGTTTTCTGTTGACGTCATCTAGCGATCGGCGTGTGTCGTGGATGGCTTCTCGGATGAGTGCCAAGCTTGTTCTTCTGAGGATGTTGTTGGTTCTTGCAGTTTTCTTGTGGAAGGTGACCTCCATGCTTCTTGGTATGATGTCTTCATCTCTACAGCGTTCCAGAAATGTCAATGTACACAGTAGATTGCTGCGTTTGGATCGAAGATTCTCGAAGGTCTTCGATTGGCGTGTTGTCTCCTCCGCGTAGAGTAGAGTTATGTTTTGCTTCAGGCTTCCGCGGGCGTTATATGAAAAACTAGGTTTCCGGGATCTGCTCCGCGTTGTCAAATGTTGATCCTCCACTGGACCGTTGAACTGA
Organism: Rhyzopertha dominica; assembly: GCA_025024175.1. NCBI lineage: Eukaryota > Metazoa > Arthropoda > Insecta > Coleoptera > Bostrichidae > Rhyzopertha > Rhyzopertha dominica. Next base: position 40,991,372 of record QCXZ01000003.1, on the reverse strand, counting down.
CGACGTCCTAATAACCAAGAAGAAGGACAAGTTAGGGTATACAGTGTACCGAAAACCTACACACACGAACCGGTACCTGAACGCTCAATCGCATCATCATCCAGCCCAACTGCAGTCAGTAATCAAGACTCTAGTCACCAGATCGGAACGCTTAACGGATACAGAAAGCAGACCTGCAGAAATGAAGAGGACCAAAACAACGCTACAGCAGAACGGATTCACCAGAGATGACATCAAAAAGGCGCTACGACCACGTCGACAGAGGGATCCAGCAGAAGAGGAAACCAAACCTGTAGCCAAAGCTCACCTACCATATATCAAAGGAACTACAGAGAGAATCAGCAGAGTCCTGAAGAAGCACAACATTGCGACCACGTTCACCACATCGAGGAAGATAAGCCAGATGCTTCCGAATGCGAAGACGAAGATCGAACTAGAAGCACAAGGAGTCTACGAAATCCCATGTAAAGATTCTGAAGGCAGCTACGTAGGACAAACCAACAGGAGAATCAACGTACGACGCGAGGAACCCCAAAATGCTGTCAGAAAAATGGAAACATCGTCATCTTTAGCAGAACACGTGAGAAGTACTTCGCATCGAATAGAGTTCGATAACACCAAAGTTATAGCGAGCATCGAACACAAAACCAAACGTATAATCAGAGAAGCCATAGAGATTGAAAGGAGACCACACAGCTTGAATACAAGAGATGATACACAAAGATTACCACCTACCTGGAAGCCAGCCCTCAATACAAAAACAAGGACAAGGACAACAACAACAACCACCAACCGTCCAATAACCAGTCAAGCAGGAAGCCAACCAAGCCCGACGAAGCCTGGCACCCGACGGGTATATATACCACCAGCAGCAGCACCGGATGTCAGTTGTAGCCGTGTAACGCGGAGCAGAACAGCAGCAGCAGCAGCAGCAGCAGCAGCAGCAGCAGAGAAGACCTGAAGATGGCACGTGAGACCGTGCCGAAACGTCGTCAGTTCAACGGTCCAGTGGAGGATCAACATTTGACAACGCGGAGCAGATCCCGGAAACCTAGTTTTTCATATATATATATATATATATATATATATATATATATATATATATATATATATATATATATTGATGAACGCCTACGCTGTCGCCCCCGGGATACGCACGAGGCTACCTAGCATCCGGGTAAACCAATCTATAAATAAGAAAAGTAAATATATATTTTTGTTGAGGGGGATGTGTAGAATCAGAATCCGGAGAGAGGGGAAAAGATTTTTGAGTTTTAAAAATTTTTATATAAGAGCACACAATACGGGTACCGCGTGGTCCTTGTCGCCTCCTGTAGTGTTGCCACATATCCGGAGAGACGACAAGGCGACCGGAGGAGACAACGTGCTGCCGTTGCCCAAATATCTAAAAATAGAATCTATATATGCAGTCCTGTTGCAAGCTCGTTGGTGCGGTAGTTTCTGATTCCACACGACAAGGCAACTCCCACTACTACGCGTAAAAGAGTGACTTCACTGGGATTTCTATATTTGCGGAATTTGTTCTATTACGTTTATCAGCGACAAAAAATTAATACTTCAATACATTGTTGCTGACGCTTCCAAAGATGGATGGGGAAAAATTACACAGAAAACTAGTAATGGATCCACTGATAAAGTAATATATATCTGCTTGCCCATAATTTATAACTTATTTTAGGAAGAAAATCATAAGAACACTAACATTAACATTTTCAAACAATGGCCGGCGATTTCTTGATTAACATACAAAAATATTCCCAATTGCAAAATTTTTTCGGTCATGTAAGTATTMTAACTTGCTAACTTAACAATTTGATCATTTCTGTACCGCTACTTACTGCATAGTGCTTTTTTTCGCGGAAAGGCATATTTTTAAAGTAGAATTTAACAATTAGGGCAACATAAATTTAATATGTGATACGAACAATTTTTTTTCGCAATCAGAGCAATAAACCAACGCACTTTATTTTTTTAATTTTAATTACTACACTATCGGTTTACATCGTTATCACTAAAGGATGCAATTTTTCAGTTCTTATAACATGCAAATAATTGTAAACTTCTGCTTTCTTAACCTTTAAATAATTAACCGTCCTGTCTCTTCCCTTTTTCCGCAAATTAACATTTCCCTTGTTTTAATTTTTTTTTATTTGTGCATAAAATGTTAAATATTGTAAGACATGAACCGAGTAATAGTTTTCATTGGTATTTGGTTAAAACGCACGAGGAACAATTGCATAAATATTGTCCATTAAAGCACAATCAAGACTGGGTTGCTTTTAACTATCTGATTAAATAATTTAAGCATGTTTCATAAAAGAAACGCATTTAAAAGCGATGAGGCTTTGTTAATGTTATTATTATATTAATTTATACTTGTGTTCAATAGCCTTTGCCTTTTAGACTTTTCTACTAAGGTAGCTTTTAAAACTTAATATTATTTTGCCTAATTACCTATACAGATCGGTACACAACATTTACGCAGCATGAAGAATTAGATTTTCATATAGGATGCATTAGGTAACTTCATAATTTGTACTTACATGGCTAAAACATCAAGATAAAGAGAGATCTGTAGAAGGCTCCATTTTATACAAAACAATAATACATCGTAGTATCTGATGCAAAACCGTACATAAACCTCATTTATACCAGGCTTTAAGCTGACGTAAACAATAATAATGTTTAACGTTCAATATTAATATCGCATAAATAAAGTATGTAATAGATTAGCCCATCCTACTTCATACAAAAAAGTTTGTGGAAAGGCGCTATCGACCTTAAATGGTCAATGTCAGTACCTGGTATAAGGGTTTTAAAAAACTGTTGGAAGCATTTGATTGAATTTCAAAGAAATTAAAACAACCTTCAATACTTTAGAGCAATTTTTAGAGGTTTACAAAATTCAGCTCCATTTTAAGGAATTTGTTAAACTTTCAATGATAATAAGTTGGTGACTTACTACAACAGCCTAACCTACACATAAAAATAAACAACTTTAAAGTCTAGGTAGTTACGCGATATAGGTATTGTTTCAACAGGTTCAACAACTCTTCATTCTAGTTTAAAAGATAAGTTACGTAGTTTGCACAGCCTCCAGTTCCATTCCAAATCTATAGGTAAGTTTCAATCATTCCTTATCTTCGAATAACCAGAATAAGAATATTTTCAGTTTCAATTTATTAAATCTACTGTATAAACAAATGTCGCAAAATACTCAGGTAATATAGAGTTCACACTATTTCATGCAAAACATATAGCAATTTTCAGCCTTTTTTAAGTTTTCTTAAGTTTATCAACATCTATATATACAACAATACACTATACATATACAACATCGCTTCCACTCAAGTACAGCTACGTTGCTTTTGGGTATTAACTACAAGACTTGGAGAAACCTTATTTATTTATAAAACTGCTACAGGAAATCGTCTTATTATTTTAGACAAAAATGAGGGTATTCTTAAACTTCTAAATGATGGACATTTTGTTTTAATTGAAAGTGATCAGACGATCAAATGTTATTCCAAATTCAATGACTTATTAGATGTGCGGTAGAATCAAATTTACAGTCGCATATTTTATAATATTCATAAGATACGTGAAGAGCGTTTCGTTCGTAAACACCCTTTGTCACAAATTAGCAAAGTGTATAAATTTAGTTATACATGGGGTTTCGAGTTTAGATCTGGACTTGACTGACAAACTTAGTAGTTTTGATTTCTAGTTTCTTTCGATGCAAACAATTTATTTCCTTCTATTTTCAAAGATTGCATCAGAATTTTAGGTGATCTGCTTTTTCAGTATCTGATTTAGCTTTGCTTCATAAAAGCAACTTAATTTTGTTGATTGCTTTTGTCTTACGACAGTATCTTATAGAAAATTTTAAATGACAAAAGTGTTAATTAATTTAAAACAAATCCAAAACTTTAACGCTAATTATAACATTCTGCCAAAATTAGTAATTGCTTCCAACAAATTATATTTTTAAAACTTTGTACCTGCTCCGCTATTTAAGTCCGACAGCATTTTAGTACAATCATATTTTTAATAAAATGGAGAAGACTGAATTATTGCATAATTATCACAATGAAATTCTACAGAGATGGATCAGTTCACAATATTAATATCTAATATATACATGCTAAATTCACAGAAATTCTTGTATGCAGACGATGTAATAGAACCATTATAAAGTACGAAAAACTTAAGAGAAATTATTTAGACTAGTTTTTATTTGGCCAGTTTTCGCTGTGACGTTCCAATTTTTTGTTTAGCTGCGTCAATGAGTCTTGTCCCTCTTAAATCGTTGAAAACCCGGAGCCGACTGTTTTTAGGCAATTTTATACATGGTATATTATAATGTTTTGATTTCGATAAATATTGACAATCTCTCGTTTCGACATTCGCCAAACCAGATTATAAATACCTCGAGGAAGATCAATTTTATAAGACATTATGTAAAGCAGAAATCAAAAACTTTTGCATTGCTTATTTAGATGACATAAAGGGTGACGTTTTCTTTCCATGATGTGCTTTCTTACAGGAATTTTTATCACTCAATCCAACTAATGAGTTTTTTCTCAAAACTTTGGAATCATACTATACGCTAAATAGGAGTAAGCCGTCATTTTACAGAAAATTTACAGAATGCCAACATAGTTAGATGTGATAATCCTGACATACCAAAATCAATCATTACAAATTAAGCATTCCGTGTTCTACAGTTTAATAAACCAACTGGTAAATATATCACCTAAAAAGGAAACATTTCAATAGCAGTTTATCTTAAACAATGGATATGATGTACAAACTAAATACAAAAAAAAAACAATATAAAGCTAGAATACATAAAATGCTGTACAATGCAAACATAAATGATAAAGAACATATTTTCACCCAACCAAATTAAACCTACCAAAGAAGTAAATATTTGCTTTAAATAATAATAGTTAAATAATATAATAGACATCTTATAGTTTAAAAAAAGCCAAAATCCAATACTTTGAGATGAGCAGAATTTACCAGTTAACATACATGCAGTGTGATACTGTATACGCGGGACAAATAGGTAGAGCCATCAAAAATAAGATTAGTGGACCTATTGCAAAGCTTAAAGACACAACAGGTTTTGCTGACCATTGCATCAAAAATATTCATTATTTAGATCAACATCAACACTAAAGCTTTACATTGCGAAAGAAAAGGTAAAAACTAGACCCTTTGACACATTTTAAAATTAAAGAGCGCAACATTAGAAAAAACGTGGTAAATACGTAAAAAGAAATGCCTTCGTCCATAAGCCTTCGAAGTTGCCGAAATTGGAAATTATAAAGTCGACCTTCAAATCCTGGCTAGAGTTTTACAACTAATTTTATAAACCCTATAACAATAAGAAAAGTGGACAAAATTCTGCACGTCTGAGTTCATTGTAATATTATAGTTCTGATGTTCTTTGAAAATGATCGTTATGTAAAAACGATCTTCTAAACTACTGCCAAAACACGTGAAGCACATCACATTCAAACATCAGCTTATTTATAAGCTATTTACTATTTAATAGTAGCATCTTACACAATGGAGTATGAGCATAAGTATATAAATTTTCTGTGTAATTTAATTTATACCCTTCATTTCAGGTAACTGTATATTACATATAATGTGGTACCGTAATAGAAGACATGATGGTTGCCAAATAATTCCTATGTAATTTTGCTTCTTTTTTTTTCTCTTTATAAGCAGCCAGGGTATTAATTTATTGTGACTTAATATTTAAACTCAATCTATGTGCATTTCTAATAAATCTACACAGATTTTACATACTCGACCTTTAACTCAATAGTGTAACTACAAATCATAAATGTTAGGTGTGTATTTATAAAAGACAAATCTTTTAAAAGTCCACTGCAATTTTGGGCGAAGCCCTAAGTTATAATAACTTTTAACCAACTCGATACTGCTTTATCAGCGTACAGTTGGCACTTTAGGTACACGAAAGAAGTTGCTAATCCATTTTTATTACACTATAACTAATTATAATACCATGGATATTTAACCATTAAATGCACAAAGTGAATAATGCCCCTGTAACAAATTTCGTTAGGCAACTTTAAGTGATAATAAACAATAAATTAAACATAAGCCTGCCCGCCTGTATAATAAAACATCAGTTAAGAAACAAAAATTACAATTAAACAAATAGTTGAAGATCGAGAACAATGACTATTTATAAAGGTAGCATTTGACGAATCCGCAGATTTTACTGATATTGGTCTGAAAGTAGTTGAATATAAATTCTATGTAACCCGCATCTCCTTCTAGCGCCATTTACGCTTTTTATTAGATAACCTGCATTGCTAGTATTTACATATTTCGTTTAGAACAAATTCTGGAAGTTCGACCAAAAGTACGTTTTCATTTTCATCGGTATCATTTTTTTTGTACGCACCGCGTAATATGAACAAAAATTCAGTTGTGACATTTTGTTATTGTCATTTATAGATATTCAAACTGTTAACAACACTGTCTAAAAAGTTCATACATAATAGGAACTACCGCATTTTCTTCCAATGTTTATTATGTAGTTAGAGATACAACTAACTGTCGTTCGACTCATACAACCTTGAACTTTGAATTTGGTTATAAAGTCTAGACATTTTAAGTTCTTCATGATTGCATACCGTTTTCTGTAAAATAAAAGGAACGATGATAGTATTATAGCTGAATATGGTGACCACCAATTTTCATTCTTAACCTCCGAGTCTCAGCTTAGATTTATTGAAGCAATTGCATCTTCGCAATAATACAAATAAACTTGACATATGACGACACGTATGTTGACTAAGGCTTCCAAAAGGGTGTGGTGTCCACTACAAAAGCACAGAACGCAATGAATTTTAAAAACAACACTAAGTCATGATTGCAAGTACTGAATTGTATGATATATCCAGCTCATAATAATAGTCTGTACCAGCATTTTTAAATAATAAAACAATTTATGCCTAACAGGTGTATACTTTAAAATAAACATTTCAAGTCATTGAGTAACATTTGTAACAACAAAATAAGAATTGTGAAAAATTTGCTCTCTCTGCACTCTAAAAATTGTCAGTTTCATGCAGTATGTACTATATTTTGCACTGCTAGAAAAAGTTGAGCTCCAAAAAATTAGACGTAAACGTTAAAAAACTTGATCTAAAATTTGGCAACTTGAATAATTGGTTGCAATTAGCCAAACATGGAATAGACAAAAGCGCGTTCGCACAACATTGGCCCCAAATGGGTAGCTATATCCTAGATCCCGAAGTCCTAACACGGACTGCAAATAGCAGAAACTGAAAGAATATTAGAAGCGGTGTTGTCGATTTTCGGAGGCGACAAGGGTTACATCTTACCCGCCCAGAACTTAATAATACTAACAAAAATGCAGGGTGTTAAAGCTCAGGTTTTGTTTTCGATTTCGTTTTTTTTACCATTTTTGGAAATAATGGAATATTATGATAGAGTGGCTGTTACTTACACGTGGGGCGTCATCTAAGCTACTTCAAACAGCGTCTCATTTTTGTCATATATTCTTGAACCATTTTACCATGAAAAACGTATAGGTACCTTGTAAAAGCCAAGGACTCACTTTGATATACATATTCAAAAATCAGCAATGTAAAGGATTTTCATTATTTTAAAAATCTGCAGGGTTTTAGGTAGGATTGATTCAAATTCAAAAAATACAATATTTGTTATACGTATTTTTTTATACTTAACCCAGCCCAACCTACAGACCAGAAACTATCGAAAAGCAAAAAAACGTTCTGATACAAAACGACTGTCCAAAACATATACGCATGGATGATGTTGTTGTTGGAGCGGATTGTTCGCCACGTGACCAATTTCTTGTTTTGAATGCTATTGATATGAGGGATAATTTGTTGAATATAGGGTAAATGTTGCTTGGTTCTTATTATATAAAAGCTGCTTAAATATTTATAAGCCTTGATAAAGTGGTCAGTGCGCCACGAAATTTTGGCGTTAATAAATAATAACAACAAACATCTATCTTATCTAAAATATATAACAACAAAATGATATACTTGACAATACAATGCAATCAAAAACACACAAATCTATAAATTCAAACAACTAATTTTATACACAATTAAAAATAAAAATTCCCAAAGAATACACCATACATACTATACACGACATACAATGCAAATGCTGTCCCAGCAGGATTTATATCGGAAAATCAGGCCAATATATAAAAACAGCATTCAACAACCCTAAAATAATGGAAAATTAACAAACAGCACTAAAAGAACACAACGAAACAAACCACAATTCTGAGTTTGWAACACACAAATAATCGACATACCTGTATAACAACACAAAAAGAAGACAAATACTAGAAATGATATACATCCAAAACAACTTACAACGTATAAATGACAGCAGACATAAAGCAGGACTAGGCAATATATACCATGATATCATATAATGTAATATAAACAGTAAAACATCGGGAAAACCACACGACCACGACATGGAAAAGTGTAAGAGAAAAACACAATCTTTGAATGTACACACAATCAACAAAGCTACATAAATTGTTACAAATTATATTACATAAAAGTTGTCATTTCTTATTTGATATGTAATGTTTTCACACTATATCTGATGACGGCCAAAAAAATAGAGCCCAAAAATGGAGAAAAAACACCGGCAATAATTAATTGTTTGCATTGTCAGGTGTACTCGGTAGCACACAAGTAATTACAGTTTTTTCTAGTTAATTTCATTATAGTTTCCTTCACGCTACTTTTACCCGGCGTCGCCACCTTCCGACGTCGTAAACTTTGTGGCGTCCTCGATAGAGTGCGCGGGAGGCGCGAAACGAGCTCGCGAGTAACGGGCGCGAAAGCGCACCCACGAACAGTTGCCGGTCGGCTTTTAAAGCGCGTTGTTGCGTCAAAGTGCTTCGAAAAATTGCCGTCACGTGTGGTCGAGCGACATTACGTTTTTAATAAAAAAGACTCACTCCATAAAATCGTAATTTGTGGCACTTCCACAATGAGATTAAGGTTAGTATCCTTCTTGTTCTAGATTGTTTTAATAACAACATTAAATAATTAACAGAATTTTAAATAACATGAAGGTAGTATTTATAAATAGAAAGTTTTTACAAAAAAAATGTTCACGCAGCTTCTAATAATGTATGAGTATATACAAGAAAATTACTTGTAATCACACATTCATTAACGATATTACGTTATTACATACATATTTCCATGCAATAATAATTTTATTTATGGGACTGGATTGGACGCAAATAAACTTCAACGGAGCTGCATTAAATTATTAACGAAAGAAGATGCCATACATAGCCAATTAAAACGTAGAACTGAAACAGAATTGCAGGCATTTAATAAACATGTTTTCGTACTCTCAGCAACCTGTCCTGCGATTGATAGCTGTGTAGTTGCACGAGAGTAGGTACATATTAAATTTTGATGGCGTTAAAGTTCTTTGATGTAAAAGCGTGGCCGCTTAATAAAGGCTCGACTTTCAGAGGTAGCAATAAAACTCTATTCATGTTACCTTCGTTCATCTACCGGCTCGTTCCAAAAATACAGCGAACATGTGCCTTGTCTCAGCCACATCCTTTCTGTGAATGGAATGCTTCGATCAGATTAAAAGCTAAATATGTACATGCTATAGTACATATTGCCAAGTCGGAACGCTGCGCTGGTGAAATGGAACAAAGCTGGTCCAGAAAATGTCAAAAAGGTTAATTTTGGTGGATGCGCCAGGTAAGAATTTTGATATCGCAATATTGGAGGATTTTGTGCTACAGTAAATTTTATGAAATATATTTAGCGGTTTAATTTATTACTTGATCTGCTAATGATTTTAGAAGCATTTACCACAAGCAGATAACTAAAACTCAGAAACAAAGCGGAAAGTATAGGTACTAATACACTGGCTCTCAGCGATCTATTTTGAAGAACACATCCGTTTAAAGTTACCCCTTATAGAGCAATAGAATTTATTGAGTATTGTGTAAAAAGTATAGACATAATAATGAGTTCTATATTATTTTTTATCTGGTGGTTGTTCTGTATAATTTAAAGTTTCAAATCAGTTGTAAGTTATATGTTTTTAAGTTGGACAGAATAAATTCCTTGTACATCATCAAAAGCAAGAGAGACAATTTTACTGCTTATTCAACAGATTTGCCCATGATAATACGGCACAAATATATCTAGCTAAATCGTTTGACGCGTATCTTTGTTAATAGTATTTAAAAGCATATTTTTACGAAAACGCTGCGACCACATTTCACTATAAATGAAAAGATAGGTACCATACTTATCTATATAGTTTTTGTATAATAAGTAAAAAATGAATGAAGTAAGCGCTGACCGAAAGGAGGACTATATCTTACATGATATCAACGAAACTTACCTGCTTTTATTTGATCTTTAAATAGACTTACAACAAACTAAGTGCTCAAAAGCCAGAGATAGGGACTACATAGTTGTTCTGTCTGAATAATATACAGTAAATTATGGCGTAAATGTTTTTGGCAGTAAAATAAGGGAGCTGTGTGCACTCATTGACACGTCTGGTTATCGACTACAACAGATGACTCTGCTAGAGTACGTGGGGATGGGGTAAAATTTTTTATCCATAGTATGCAGGATGTGTTCGATGGGTGAAAGATCGAGAGATCTTCGTGGACAAGGCAACAAATTGACGTTGTTTTGTTTCAAAGTGCTCTCCAAGGTAACTCTGGCTACATGTTGTCATTATGAAAAAGTGGATTGGGGTGAGTCTGAGGTAAAGCGAGTGGTTCTACTACTTTCTCTCCTCAATATAACGCTAGAGTGTCATATTGCATATGATCAAAATCAAATGTAATCTGACGCCATGAGCAATAGCCCTTATACTATTACTCCAAGAATTCGTGCAACATTTGATTTCCTCCAACGTCACGATGATTTTCTTATTTTCAACCATTTCGAAGCACATTGCAGCATTCCAGTCCACACAGTCAGTTTCTAAAGAACTTTGGTTTTCCTCGAAAAATCTGAGGATTTTCTTCACTCCAGTAGCGCACGTTATGTTTATTCACACGGTAATATTCCCTATTGGATTCTGATTTACTGTAATGTTTCTTTATAATTTCGCAAAATTGAAGCCTTCTGTTCACCGAGTTGCTAAAGAGTTCACATCTTATGGGGATGCATTTTATCCTACCCAGTGGCTTTAGGAACGCTACGCGATGAGCTAGTTGGATCCATTTCAGCATGATCAAGGACCTACTTAAAACTGGGATATACCTAGGGTCCACCTTTTTATTAGGGTGATTGTGACTATAACGTTCGTATTACAAAAGCTCTCGCGATTTTTGGAAAGATATGTGGACAAGATGATCATGACAAACAAACCGCCTAAAGAGTTGTAAATACATGGCCAAAACTCTTGTGAAATAAACTTTCAAACAATGTGTCACAAAATGAGCCGCTCCATTTAAACTTTTGTAGGGGTCTGTACCCCGCCAAGAGGGCAAACGTAATCTATGAAAAATTTTACTCTGGAAATATTTAAAGAAGTTTAAGGTGTACTGTTTACAAAAATCACCATGTATTTGTACCAAAATTCATTCATAGGAAACCAGTATTCCTAGATGTTCTTATTCCTGTCAGTTGTTATACTAAACGGTTTAATAAGATACGGTTCTATCAAGATCACTTCTGACGTGGACACGTCTTAGGCCGCTCTGTGGGGGTCACTTTGAGAAAATCGGTTTGTGACATCTAGCGGTCGCTTTACAAACTACGACGTAGTACTTTCGGTAAGTATAGGAAAAGCCGAGCAAAAAAGAGACCAGTGGAAAAAAATACTTTGAATGATTAATCTTCGTCATATTTGTTTTAGCTTGAAGTTGTTAACTACCTCATTTAGCACGTATTGAAGATATACGTGTCCACGTCAAACTTATTACGGGTGCATCAAAGATATAGCCATCACCCGGAACCTATTCTTTATACGAATTTTACTGACACATGCAGGACGACTTCGTTTTTTTGTGTGCTACATTCATCAGCATAAAGTATTGCTTGATATCTCTCAGTTAAAAATTGTTCGTGCGGTTGCTTTTCCCGATTCGTTTTTAATACCCTGTTCCAATTATTACTGGGCCGTATTCTGTTGGCAAATCTCGTCGGCGTTCGCCAACAAGACAGGATTATAATATAAATTATTCATAACGCGACGACCAGTTTTTCCAACGAATAAATTGAAATTAGATTTATTCAATTGCGGCCGTCTCCAGAACAACCAATTAAGGTGGCGCATCGACGATAATAAAGCGGCAGCGATGCCAATAAAATCCTCGTTTACAAATAGAATATTGATGGAGTGGTCGTGGATTGAATTAGCAGATTACGGTTGAATGATTCTTATCTGCGGTAAAATTATTTGCTTTGTTCGTACGTATTTGAGAGTTGGAAATTGCACAATAATCTCTCCAATAGCAGTGACGCTGTACCTACACGGCGTTAAAAAAAACGGTAAATGCAAGATCATATTTATAGTGACGACGGAATAAGACCAATGAACTGATCCGTTTCAAAGTAGGAGTAAGTAATTCAGGATGCATTAAATATTATTCAGAATCAGCTTTATTAATAAAAAGCAAAGCGCTTTCGACTAACTTCAGTGCAACATTGTGAGTGGTTAATGGATAAAAAGGATTACATAAATAGGCAGTGATGAGGGTGGTAACCACCACTCATAATGTGACTAAACAAGAGTTAAGGAGATGAGATCATGAGGTTCATCTCGGGTTGACAACAAATCAAAAACATTTTTGTTAATTAATTTTTTACGTCGACATATGTTGCTCTTGCGACTGCAAAAGTAAAAACTGACGCCAATGCCATCTAATGGCGGTACTTTCGTGAGCGCTAGATTAAAACATTACCACAACCGTTTTAAAGCTTTGAGGCTGAAGTATTTTGAGAAGAGGGTCTTTTCTTGCTAGACTCTTCTCATTCGTATTCAAGTGTTCTTGTCTAACATTATCTGGACTCTGGACTGACACGGTTTTTGAGAGAAGGAATATTCAGCCGAAGAAATAAACATTTCTGGGCTGATAAAATTAAAAGAGATGGGATTTTAGTTAGTTTCGTTTTTTATTTAAAAAAATACATACAAGGATTTCTCGAGTATGAGGAAGTATTAGCATATGAAAAACTCAAGGAGGAATCTTAAGATCAAGTGTCAACGATTTTAATTAATTAATTTCCATCCATCTCATTATATTAAGTTACAGCTAACCATTTAGATATGTATGATGATCTATGGTTTAGGTGTTTAGGAATTTGGGATCCAATATCGCCAGATTTCACACTCTTGAGGAATAATTGCTTCAGCGAGTAATTTAGTGCATTGAAAAACTTGATTTGATTAAGATTGAGAGGACCAACGTCAATGACATAAATACTAAAGTTTTAAAATGTATCGAATGCAATGATCAGTATTTTCAACATTCAGTTAATTTAATGTCATTTATAATTTTTTAATTAAGTAGTGTATCGGTAGTGACCGCTTATATCGAACCTCAAGGGACAGGCGAAAACGGTTTCGCTACAAGCGAAGTTTTCAATAAACGATAAATGTTTATATCAGAAACAATTTTTTTATTGGTACATATACATGTTCTGCTTCAGGTCTTTGCAGGGCGTTGTATGATGAAACAGGTTTCCGGGATTGGCTTCGCGTTGTCATTGGTTGGTTCTCCTCTGAATCTTGAAATCGACGACGTTTCGGCACGATCTCACGTACCATCTCAGGTCTTCTTGCTGCTGATCTCGCTGCTGCTTCTCTGCTTGAACTGACTACCGTTGCGATGGGTGGCGGTATACTCGGACTATATTGCGCTTGACTGACTCCGTTGCTCCCTCGCGTTGACTTTGCGCTTCATTGGTTCCGGCACGATTCGATGTCTTCCTAGTAAGTGCACTTCCATATGGATGGTAGTCTTTGCGTGTCATCTCTGGTGTTTAAGTTGTTCGGTCTTCTTTCTATCTCGATGGCTTCTCTGATGATGCGTTTGGGCTTGTGTTCTATGCTCGCTATGACCTTAGTGTTGCTGAAGTCAATTTCCTGCGACGTCATTCTTACATGTTTTGCTAAAGATGATGTTGATTCCATTTTTCAAACTGCATTCCGGTGTTCTTCGCATCGTACCTTAATCCTTCTATTAGTTTAACCAACGTAGCTGCCCTCACAGTCTCTGCATGGGATTTCATAATTCCCTTGCGCTTCCAGTTCTACCTTTGTTTTTGTGTTCAAAAGTACCTGGCTTATTTTCCTTGCAGTAGTAAATGTGGGTGGTCGCAATCTTGTGTGTCTTCAGCACCTCGCTGACTTTTTCTGTTGTTCCTTTGACGTACGGTAGACATGCTTTGGCGACTGGTTTTTCTTCGTCTTCTGTTGGCTCCCTCTGTCGACTTGGTCTTAGCGCGTTTCTGATGTCGTTTTTCTCGAAGCGTTTCGATCTTCTTCATCTCTTCCTTCTTGCTGTCTGTATCCGTTAGGCGTTATGATCTTGTTATTAGAGTATTGACAAGTAATTGTAGTTGAGATGAGTGCGAATAAGCGTTGAGGTACCGATCCGTGTGTGTTGATTTGCGGTACACGGTGTAGCCTAGTTTGTTGTCGTTTTTGCTCACTAGGACGACCAGGAATGGTAGCTGATTGTTGTTCTCTACCTCCATAGTGAACATAATTTTCCTGTGGATCCCGTTGATTCGCCGTCGCCCGCTCCTGCTCAACCTGTCATGATGCTTCTGCAAATTAGAGGGATTCTCATGCTTGCTCGATAAAATTCAGTTTTTAAGTTCGTTATAATCGAAAACTTTTGCGGGTATACCAAAATTGTAAGGTTAGTTTTATCTGAAAGTTAACGGGTTTAATGATACTTTGGGCCGTATCTTTTAGATTGGTTCGCTGTAAACGAAAATTCGCTAAAAGCGGTTCATTATAAGCAGACGTTACTGTATATGGAAAAAAATTAAGTTGGTTTTTGCAAACCAATGAATATCTCACATAAGTATCATTAAAACTTCAGTATGGCCTTGCTACGTCCTCTTCATACTGCCCAGCAAGAACAAATGATTTCAGATCTTCGTTTGATTTATTACTTACATCAGTTTGAAGTTAAGTTTAGTAACAAAAGACCAAAAGCCTTATTAAAGGGAACTGTAAAACTGTTACACGAAGTGTATTATGTATTACATGTATTACATCATGGCATATTATAGACACCTACACTAGAAAACAATGTTTTAAATAAAAATGCATTTACTTCTAAAACCTTCAGATTTATATAATATACACCTAAAAGAATATTAAATTAGCTTCAATTTTGTGAAGATAATACAGATGTCGTTCCGTTTGAAGAAAATGCTCTTTTGCCATTTTTCGAAATAGCAAAAAGTGTACAAATCTCAAAATACTCTAAATACGAAATACTCGTCAATTTATAAGCCAAGTACGAATACCTAAATTTTCCTTACTTCACTTATAAAATTTATAGTTTTATAGGTTCAAACAGGGTCTTGACTAGTTCGAAAAAAATGAGAACAGTCAAACGCTTCAGATAGGGATATGTAAATAAAAGACGTTTAAAACTGAGTAAGGGTTCGAAATGGATAATATAAACATTGTGTCCCATTTAAAATAACAAAATTCTTGCTATTTATTAATATCATAAGCGGAAATGTAGCTTTGGTAAAAATACTTTGGATTAATAGTAAGACCAAAAATAAAAAATAAGTACATTTTCAGGGCAATCCTACGTTATAACAATTAAAATTTTCGCTGATATTTAACGTTAGGGTTGCAATGCGTCATCAGTTAACATCGTTGTTCTACATTATATAGTTGGTTGCCTCCTTGCAGGCGTATTTTCTGCCCAGCAGCCTTTTACCATTTCTTGCGGCGTGTTTTTCTCTAAATTTCATTTTATCGGGCGGAAAATACTTCACTTTCGATCGCACATGCAGAGGTGAACAGTCACTTCAAATTTTCGTCTAATTTGGCGTATCGGCTTAGCCGGAATAATTCGGATGATCTGAATTTTAAGTAAGTGAACGATTTTTGATTAGTGTGAATACATTTCGATTCTTTTGGAGCGCTTATCTAACCGCTTAGCGGGATTATATCACCTCGCGACTACATCTGCATAGTTGTTCACCAACTACCCTCGATCATCCGGTAAAGAAAAGGTAGGCCTTTTGTTGCGTCGTTTGCGTCTGTTTGGTATTTATTGTTTCTTTGTTTATGCAATAGGCCTTTTTTTCAACCACCCTTTTACTTGCATACGGATTGTGAGGCGATTGCATCACCTTAACAAATTGATCAGTTTCTTTTGGATATTTCTTCGCCGTGGTCGTACATTGTTTCCGGAGAAGATTTTTGGGATTATGCGTCATTATCGGAGGAAATTGTGGCTGGATGTATGCCTCTGGTCTTGGCTGATGCGAAATCAAGTCGTAGAGAAGACGCGCACAAGGGCACCACCAGGGCTTCCTGCTAGATTAAGTGATAAGTACCTACAGTATAAAACATTTACCGCATAAAAGTACATAATACATTTGTGCCGCGTTGAATCGTATTATAAAAACGGTTAACAGTCATTTTGTTATTCCTTATCGCAACTTTTAGCTTGTGCTAGTGCTGGACAAGTTTTTATTCCGTACACGAAATAATGTTGCTTACTACAACACGACTGATATTCGTCAACTAATTTTGTATTTTATGTTGACGATCGTAGCTTCTTTGAACTTATCTTTTCTTAAGTATTGCTATTTTAATATTTTTCGTGTTTGATTATATTTTCAACATTAACTTTGTGTAGCCTTAAATTACAGTCTTGCTATACTTATTCGTTCAATCATTAATCCTTTTTTTGGGTGATATTGCATTTTCTATAAATATAAAGCATACTTAATATTGGGTTAATCAAATACGTAAAAAATTTAACCATAATTGAACGATTAGCTGTTCTTAATTGATGAACGTTGTTTTAGAATTAATATGAAGTGTATTTATGTTGTGTACGGGAGCGATTGCGCAATCAAACCTAAGTTTGGTCTTTATATTAAATTATTATTGAATATCGAATCTAGAGATAGCTACATTTTATTCTGGTTTCGGTTTAGAGTTTATTACAACTTATTCTATTGCATTTCTTTTGCTATGAATTTATTTTAATAAACAAAGAGTTCTAAGGTATTCAGGTTTTTCAGTTCGTTAGTGCATTGTAATTTCAGTGATCAACACATTATTATATTTGCCTTCAATTTTGCTTTGTGATAGTCTGAAGCAAATAATACGCTGAGTGCAGAGTAGGACTGTCTGGCGCCCATTTATACATAATATTCTTTTAAGATAATTTAGTATTTCTTTTCTATTTGTTTACTCACCCCCCTAACTCCTCTGAGTTAGCCGACGCGCTCTTATTCTTGTTACCTATCAGGTAAGTGATTTGATTATTTGGTTTACTAGTGTAGCTTACAAACGTAACAACGTTTTAGTAAATTTTTAACCTAGCATCGACTATTGGTAACTTTTTTAACATGGACAGCAAAAAAGTTAATTAACTCTTTGCCGGATAATGATGTTTCCAGTAGTAGTTGAGAAAATCTATAATTAGGTACCTAAATCCTTTTCAAACTAAAAAATAAAAAAATATAATTCTGCTGATCAGCTTGAACAGTCGCTTTCACATTTCAGTCTGAAGGCGCCTACGCTCTTACGAGGGCCCCTAGAAACAAGCTGYTCGAAATGTTACGGCTAACTACGATTCTGCATCGCAAACATCGGGATCCAGTGGTCGAGTGGGAATTAGATCTAATTATCTCAAGTGTCCGGCCAGTATGTTGCTCGGGCGCCGGTCCAGTCCATTGATTTAACCTTACGTCGACCTCCCAGTGCATAAATAATAGATTGGTGTGATGCACGGGCTGTATAAATTGTCCGCTTTGTTGGACAGGGAATCGTCCCTTGATGTTTCTCTAAAAGCTGGAGAAAGAAGAAGCGTATTCATTGCTAAACAAAGAAAAAAAATGTTTTTTTGGGAAAATGTTACATGTAAGCATTGTGAAATCAGAAAGTGAAGCTGTTGAACAAAATTACATTGCTTTCTAATAAAAGAAAGATAACCTCATTTTAATGCTAATTATTTTATTACTTGCCTCTTTGTTTAAAAGGAGGAAGTACGTTGTTTTTCCCGTAGAATTATAGATATAATCTGGATAGTGTAATGTTTTATCGTTTTCCCAGTACATTGATCGAGATGCGTTGATGTACAATTACAAGGTGTCCAGTTACAGCGTATATTTGTTTGATAAATGGAAAGCTCTAATTCTTTTGCAATTGTATTTCTTGTTTAATTTTAATCGAATTTCTATATCCATACTCCAGGCTATAAGGTAGGTAACCTTACAGCAATAATTCAATATGCAGTTTCCCTGTGCTTGCGAAAATACGTTTTAGAAGCTTAAACTTGTTTCTTTAGGAACGGAACACTTGTTCAATTGACGCATTCGTAATGGGTAAACTAAGTGACAAATCTGCAATATTAAAAAAATCTGAAAATGGTACGTGATTTGTTCAAAATAGATGAAAAGGCTTAACAACCCGATTTCGACCTCATACGCCTGTTCTTTCGTCGCTACAAGTCGGTATCTATTATTTTATTGGCAATATAATTGGCAATGAATTCTATAGATATTTGAACATCTGCACTCTACAAATACAAAATACAGTTTTGTTACAATAATATTCTAAGATTCAAAATAAATTACACTTTATCGAATTTCAAATGCTTTAACAATCTACCTAAATACTTAGAGCCAGAAAGGTTACATCCGCTGTGCCTTTTAATTTGATTATATTGATGATATGCTTGTCTAGCCTAAAGCACAGAGCCTCTGCTGCTTTCAGTTATCTTTATATGTAGTTTCATGAATTACAGACGACTACAAATCGATAAATTGTAGCAATAATTAGGTTTTTCTACCAGTACTGGACATTTGTCCGAAGCCAAGAAATAAGAGTATAATCTAGATTCGTAGCGTTTGAGACTTCATTCCACAGCTAGCAATGAAGCAAGTTACCTCGTTTTGCTATTGCAATTTAGCCTCATCACAAAAAAGCTTTTAAACTTTGTACGTGTACCGTAAAAATATAAATATAAGTAGATTTTGTTAATAATACTTTCAATATTTACAGGTAATAAGTCTGCGGCAAACTGAATAGAATTGTGCACGCACAATTACGTTGCGTTACGGAATCGCTAAGTCTGTAAAAAGACATTGTTTATACGATTATTCTTACAAAATTTATGTCGACATTATCCGCACAAAGAGCGATTAACTTACCGTTTATGTTGTTTTCATATAAAATATCAGTTATAGATTTCGCAATCATCTCAAAAGTTTCGCCTGGCAAAGAAACGAAATCAAGAATTTTGATGCGTACTCCATATTGCTTTGAGAAATTGTAAGTTTTTACGTCCTTATGATTGAAAGCATCCGAGAATACAGAAAAATAAAGTCAATCGAAATCGCATTTAAGCTTGGGAGCCAATAATTTTTTTAACAACAACTTCCGCTAGAGTTCTGGTGCCAGCAAATTTCGATGAAACCAGTTTTGGAACAATTTTAGTTGTGTCACGGCGCAGAGTCCTCCCGTTGCAGAACAAAATCACCCCCTGCATTTGTTGAAAATGYGATCGGYGACATTGGCGGGTTTGAGCTTCTTTATAAAGGGACATTCTTTTGCAAGTTCACGGTTGAATTTGCAAAACCGCTTCTTTGACGCCATTATGTGCTAGAATAAGTAATGTAGGCACCTTTAAATGAACATGTGTTGGAGTAAAACACTAAAATAAATGGTTTACTTTGCCACACATGCGCTTTCGCGAAGCCATAGAGTACTGGCAATCCACTTTCTGCAACTTACGTTGAAAAGATTGTTTCCGTTTTTATGACAAAAACGGCAGTCTGTAACGCATTGTTACTTATTAATTACCAGTGCATGTTGTTTAGGCCAGTCTACGACTACGACTACAAATGCACTATTTGAGACGTGCACGATGACATTCATGAATATGAAATTGATGTGCGTCGTAAATATGACAAGTGTTAATCCTAGTAATGTACTACATAACCTAAATCAGAATCTGATCTTCAGATGGTGGAAATAGTGTAAATAACACTCCGAAGTGGTCTGTCTGTGGCTTGTGGTGTTAATTGGGTATTTGCCATGTATTTATATTTTATTAAATTGCATATTAATAGGTAGCATCTAATCCACAAAACAGCTGTGACAGTTTATAATTTCGAAAAAAATGGATCATAAGGTGTATTTTTAATATTAAAAATGTGAGTATTCAAAGGGACCGCCAAAACGCGAACATAATTGGCCGTGACGGCAGGTCTCTTGTAAATAGCCGCTTGTTTACATCTGGGGTCAGCGCGTCACGCGTCAGCCTCAGCTCGTCAATTTATCAGTTTGTTGTTTGCGTTCATTTTGTGACAAGCGAATTAAAATACGCCAAGAAAAAGTGAAATACTTATGAGTTATGATTTCTGAAGGCATGTTCATTCTTATGGAATTTGTGTACAGCGACGAGCGGTTCAACGCGGCGGAAATGAGGAACGTAAAAGGAACAGCATAAGTGAATTTTTTTATCAAATTAACGTAGCATTGATAATTTGATCACAGTGGTTTGCTGGAAACATACTATTTGTAAACATAAAAATGTAAGAATCACAAATGTACCCTAAACTTGACATTTATTTTAGAGGTCAGAATAAATATAAATTGCATTTATTTTCGGGGCTCTTGCGGCACGGTTCCGGCCTGGCTAACAGTCGAATATAAGGGGAACAACGTCGTTCTTTATTATAACATTTCCCTCTATCAACTTAAAATGCATATAATATTTCATATCCTCTTCAAGCTATAATAAAATGGAAACTGAATGGTAAATACTTATAACCCCAAAAAGAATAATAAAACTTACAGTAAGAATTAAGATTATCTTCACAACAGAAAAACAAACTTTGCGATTTCGGCATATCACGTCTAGGGGCCTTAAACAACTTTCTCATACGTTGATAATCTCGAGGAACGGTTACAAAAATTTTGTTAGCTGTACTGACTGAAGTACTTTTATAACCATGTACAAAACAACACTTGTTTTGTTTTCCATATGTAATAGATGCTTGTGAAGCTACACAAATCACTTTTTGGTGCGACCTCTTACACCGTCCTTTCAATAAACACCACACAAAAGCTTTTCCAATACAAGAATGATACTACACCATTAAACAGCACGCTCCTCGGTAATGTTTACATGACACTTGAGGTCACGAGTTGAATAACCTTGGATAGAAGCGTTTTGGCGGTGACTCCTAAGATTCGAATTTCAGACCTGAAATTCTCTACCTACAACTATTTTTTTTGTTTTTTTTTAACATGGCGTACGATATACATGCACTTCAAGATTAATTTTACGTAATTTTCAAAAAAGGTGATAATACCCAATTTTGAACTTCTCTTTTACTGTTTATAATTTTTCTTCTTTGCAATTGTAACTTCTTTTTTCAATTGTAACTTTTTTTTGCAATTATAGTTCCACCTATCAAAAAATGTTTCGTCAACCAGCTGTTCTAGAGGTAAACAAACCCGTCATTTATCAGTTTTGATCGTGGGAAATTCCGTGCTGCTTGCAGCATTTTCGCAGTTTTTAAGACAATGTTGTATTTTGGTGGAGTTTTGTCTGAAGGACATGCAAATGATTTGATTTGATTCGACATATGATTTTGTGTCAATCTTTTAATATCCAAACATTTTTGTCTTTATTCCCACAAATCAGCATTTTCCTACCGCCTTATAGTTTTTGACATATGCACCACCACGGTTCTTCCGATAAATTGACTGTTTGTGTCACAGACAAAGGCCTGTTTAGCTTTTCTCATAAGCTTTATTTAGATTCTTTTTTTCCTTTTCCTTGGCATTCAAAGTTGGCACGATTTCATAACCTATACAGCTTTGTATTCTTTTAACAATCGTGTAACACTATCCCCATCCTGTGGTACTGCTTTTCATTCAGTTTATGCTTCTACTGAGAGTTTTACACGTCCAGGTTCATCATGAAGACTTTTCGGTACACTCCAGTCCTCTTCGCCACTTTAATTAGGTTTTTAGTGRTCAAAAGGTCAATATATTTAAGGGTGTACACAAATTTGCTCCTCCTTTATTCAAAACTCCATACAAAATACGAAATTGTCTTTAAAACTACGTACATGCTGCGAGAGACGAGGTTGTTTACCTGAAGAACAGCTGATCGACGCAATATAATTGCAAGCAAAAAATACTTTAATTGTAAGAAAAAAGTTGCATTGTAGGAATAAACTAGCATTGCAAGAACACAAAGTCGTATTGCAAGAAAAAAGTTGCAATTGCAAAAAAATACAGCTGTAGGAAGAAAGTTGGAATTGGAAGAAAAAAGCTTGAATTGTAACAAAAAAGTTACCATGCCAACAAAAAAAAAGTTACTTTTTAAAAAGTTTCGCCGTTATGGCTCTGCTAGGGGTGCCCAGGACCCTATAGAAAATCCCATTAAGATATTTCAGTGATGCCTTCAACAGAGTGAACATGTACATTATGCATTCACAGCAGCTGTATTGATGTACTGCACTTCCAAACAATTAAAAAGAATTCCGTCTGGTTCATCCTTGATTCTTGCGGAAATTCCAGCCGTTTAGTTTCAACGCTTCTTTATTTCTGCTTATCTGCTGATTGAATTCGTACCATGTAATGTCCTGACGCTTTGCAGGAATTTCTTTCTTAGTAAGGAAAAAGAACCCAATTGTCCTCTGGGTTAAAGAATTCGGTAATCTACACACGTATTTAGCTTTATTGAGTGTCGGCAAAACCTAATAAACGCCAGCGACAAAGGCGAAGCGTGATATTGATGTAGATGTCGGCAGACACACCGACATTTCAGTGAAACAGCGTTGCCAAAACTCAAATCTGCAATATAGGTAGCATCTTTGAATGTAGAAACTCAACATATAAAATAACAAAATGTAGCATGTATAGCATAAATTTCCATACACCCTTGGAAATGCTAGTAGTAATTGACATTTTAGTATTAGTATAAAAGGATAAATAATAAAAAAAAATACACCCGTGCGTCATTGTAACTATATAAAACGATAGAAGGGCTCAGAAGGTACCTTAAATAAGGATTACATGCCAACCAGGTCTTTTGCATTTTGCTCTATTGATGAGTGTGGCACAGTACGATATTCAATGACCCAAACTGAAAGTTTGTTAATAAATTAAAAGGCACAACTATTATTATTAACATTATTACTCTTTTTAAAATGTGTACTATTCCATTATCCAAGATGTAGGTAATTAATCTTTAGTACTATGCTAACCGTCATTACTTTTACTAGGAAGCAATTTTCTTCAGTTGTGGGTTTAAGCTTCCTCGCTCAAAATTAACATAATCAGAAAATAGCTGGCAACAGTGCAAGGTTTTGTTGCAGTAAACTGCTCAGATATATTCAGGGGCGTCCGCGAACTTGAGTGACGTCACATAGACGCGTCAGGAATTCACCCTGCCGAAGAATAACTTCTCAGAGTTTAATTTGTTGACGACGCGTGACCTACCATCTGTTGCTTAGTGAAGGAAAAACGTTCACAGGCTTCTACGATTTTTCCGCTAAACCCCCGGTAAACACATTTGGATCGCGATTCTTTAAACTAAACCAGTGAAGCAGGATTGTAATTTAAAAGGATTCCGGACAGACCCCTTTTAATCCTGTTTCTAACCCTTTTCAATGGGGGTTTTCTTTTCACAGCAAAAAATGAGGGTTCTGTAAAGGACATGAACTAACGAGCGGCTACAATTCTACATTTACAAATTACCCACGTTTTTTTTTTCATAAAAGGCAGCGATAAAATGTCGACTTAGTAACGGCAAATTCAACCAGAAGCACCAGTAAGCTGTTACCCAACGTAGAAGTATAGCAAGTTTATCACAGTGTTACAACCAAAATGTAATGTAAATGTAAATAATAATCTGGTTTATACATAAAATAATTATTACGTTCGGACCTATGCATATACTAAAAGTTAATCAAGGCCCATTATAAAATACCTAAAAGCTTTTTGATTTAGAAGTATTGGGTTCCTAAGGTAGAACCGAATCGACGAGGTATACCGGATATAAATTATATTGGAAACTTAAAATTATATTAAACTTTAAGAAGTTGATTGGATTAAATATATACTTTTTTCGCCTGGATGTTTTTTCGTTGCAATAATCAACATAAAAAGAATTCAATATGAGCAGCATTAGCGGGAATGAGTTTCGGTTTACACCAGTGGTTCCTTGCTGCAGGGACATAAAATTTAGTGTATTCGTGATTAATTTTTATTTAATGACGCTGGCAGCTTATGCCAATTAAGTAGTTCGTTAGGTATGTATTTTATTGTGCTATTAAATTGTATAAACATAAGTGCCCTGGCGAAACTGAAAACTGAAACCTCTCACCCAGAGACAGAAATGCTACACCCTGGACAACGGAGGCCGCCCAGGTAAGGACATATAAGCTTCCTAGTACGGTAGGTATTTAATAATTTTATAAAAAAAAAGAAAGAACTACTTAGTGATCAATGGGATTGCCATGATTACTCTTCTGGTTACTGTCCTTAGAGAAAGATAAAAAAAACCATTTCTAGTTAAAATAATTTTTTTTCTGAAAATAAACCGTTCTGTAAAGGCAAATAAGATAATCATGATAACGATTCTAGTCTTAATTTAGGTGCCTAAAAAAATGAAGATCACTTATTCCGTCTGGGTACAAAATGAAAGATATAGCAAATGAAAAACAAGGAATTTTAGATATTAGTAATAATGTACCTAGATAAGATAATGGGGATGTACAACATAATACTGGTGTAAAATGGGGAGCAAATCAGTAATGCAAATGTTCAGTCAAAAAATTCACTTGGAATGCACGCTTAATATATTACCCTGATTACTAATGATCCGAAAAAGTAATTGCTGAAGACTAATGATAATGCGGTCATGGGCCTCTTACCTTAGTAAGAACACTGGCAACCCTTCTTAAAACTTAAATTAATGGGATTATGAAAGAAGCCAGTAGATACCACGTTAAGATAGGAAATATATTGTCTCCAACGTGAAACGTCACGTAGTACCCGAAAGAAACCGATAATTGCCGATTCGAGCCGACGGAGTTACGTCCTAACGCCGAAGCTCGGTGACCYCTCATTCTGTTACATTATTTTACGCGGGAAACGCGACAAAATCCGTGATCCGTGTTTTAACCATTTATAATGACAGGTACTAGTTTGAATACTTAAAAATAATTATTATAAAACAATTACACGTGTGCGAAATGCTCGTATTATTTGTCTATGTAACAGATTGTAACTAGAGTAGAAGGCGTATCGCTTATGCTCTATGGCTTATCGTGGAGCTGTGCCTCACCTGACCAGCCGCCACTGGCTTACACTGCTGTCACTTAACGATGCTAAGGTACATTCGCCTGATGTAATACCTTTACTAGGAATATCTCCACTCAGGGTGCCGAACAAACGATTCGGAAGCGTCCTTAGTTTTGCCGGCGAATTCAAGCTTTTACGGATTGCCGATAGGTGGCGCCCCATGTTACGTGTTTAATTTCAGAATAAGTTAAGCTCAGTGTGACACAATTTCCTTTTTACTGGTTGAAAGTTAAGTTTTATTTTCATTTCAAGTTGTAAAACAACAAACACCAACCATTCAGTTTAGCGCCATAAGTATAAAATTACCGTTTAATAACAATGCTTATCATAATTTAACAATTAAGAAGCTATGTACCACCGCATATTTATTCGTTTTTGTGTTCTAAGCGACCTTAAATMTCGCCAGATCGAATGTTAAACAACGAATTTAGCAAAACTCAAACTATGATAAGCTCAAAAACGCTTAAAAAGGAAATGAAATTTATGAAACAGTACTTAATTAAAAAAATGGAGCACCTAACCATATCCTTGTTGTAACTGGTCAGAGCATATTGAAAGTTTATATAACATATTCGTATGTCACGTCCTCCTATTGCATGATCATTATTGTGAGTTTCATTTTGAATAAGACAATAAATAAATGGAAAAATCCTACACTTGTAAGTTAATGCCATCTACCTGTGTCATTTGAAGCCTTTCTCACCCTCTTTCTGAAAGAGGGTCATTTTGTAGCGTGACAGATGGCAAAGTTCGTTATCCTTTTTAAGTGGAGTTATCCGTGACCTTTACATATTTTGCGTATTCACACTCAACGCAGGAAATGCAATAATATTCTTTTACTGACATTCGAAAATATGCTTGATGATTTGGTATAAAGAGTTGCATACTGCAGTACCTTTTATGCCCCTGGTTGGGTCAATTTCATATTAATGATAATATATGTGTAAATTAGTACATTGCCGTTTTAAAACCTTTTTTCCAATCTATATAATATCTAAATTAATATTTATTTCATAATCAGTAAAAAATTAAAGATAGTTTTATGAAATAATGCTGTTTTAACCAAAATATAAAAAAACAACTATTACTTTGGCAGTTTCATTAAATTATAATTCCAGTATTGAATATAATCCATTGTACTTCGACTGAAGTACATTTTGACGCATCCATTTCATTTGTTGCTTTGTTCTTAATACATAGTAAGTACTTGAAACGCATAATGATTTGGCAGTTGGACATTATAGATTTTAACCCGTGCAATTACTAAATGTACATATTATGCACTATATTTTATTTTCACTTTGAAATTAGAATTAGTAATATTGTAATAGCMTTGCATTGCACTAATGATCTTTGAATTTTGTAGTTAAGTTCAATTATTTGTTTCCTTAACGTTGACATGATATGACTACGTTTACAAATAAAGAATACACACATGTTAACATCGTTTATACGGTTCATTGGTATCTACTTTTTCTAAAGCTGGTGCGAATCGTCCTGGTCATTAAGTACTTACAGAAGAGCGCGTTGTCAGAAAACAGTCCTACTAGCCTACAAAGAGTGTCTGGTTGTTTTGTTGTTAGTCTGATGAAAGTAGTAAGAACATTATAAACAATTTAGTATGTACCTATACCGCACCCAGCCTGTATAATCTTTACAGCCTGAATGCTACGAAGCACGTGTTTTAGTTTGGGGTTGAATATTTTGACATGACACACGTCTTACACCTCATTTTAAGGGTTATTTTGCGAAAATCGCGAATAAGTCATCTAGCGGTGGCGCTTTCCCAATTACGATTTAGGTTGGTACGGTCTCTAAGTACAGAGTTCCACATTATCGATTGCGCAGTCGCTTTGTGAAAATCGATATGCGTCATCTAGCGGTAGCTTTAGAAGCTATTACGTGTTACGGTCGGTGAGTATAAGAAGGGCTTAAGAAAAGGAGTCTAGGTTAACTCAATACCCTTTCTGTCACGTATTTAAGATACACGTGCCCATGTGTCAAGGATACAGCCCCCAAGAATTTTAGTGAACAGATTCTATTTACCGATGCCGATTCGGCAAATATTTGGTGTGGTATTATATCAATGACGAACTTATTGGACCGTTCGTATTTCGATATCTTTCAGCGTCCAGGGTTAACTTCTTTTACAAAACGAAGTTACACTTGTGGTTTCAATTAGATGGTGCTCCTACCCATTTTGGTAGAAAACTTTGGAACATTTTGCTAACAAGTTGATGGGAAGAGGAGGTATTGCTTCCAGGCCATCAAGTTACCAAACCAAACTCCTTACGATTTTCTCTTAAGGGAAGCACGAACAGTTTAGTTTGTGGTGACATATCCCAATTTTAATTTTATCAATGCTACCCAATCGCGGTAGGATTACTACAGCCACGTTTTCAACATTAGAGACACCGAAATTTGGTTCAGAGGGAGCATTCTGAACAGATGCCATAATTAATTTTGTGTTAAAAATATTTTTTAATTATATAAATAAGTATATCGATCCAAGGAACGCTCTGATTAAGGTTGATTTGTATACCAATGTTATATTTCTATAGCATCACACCATGCACTCAAAGTGTSAAATCGATTTTAGGGGAAATGGTACATTTGTGTGTAAAAAACATGAAGTTTGTCATTTACCGGGCAAAGTTGAACAATGCTAAACCCAAAAAGGTTTTGATAGTTATCCACTTCGATTTTAAGTTGTTAAAATGGCACTCTCGTCATCTGATTTATCGCATGAAATTTAGTACATAACTCTACATAATTGCGCTTAATATAAAACAAGTTTTCAGTAAAAAAAAATAGACCTAAAATCTTCCTAGGATCTATATTGTCGTTTTGTTTGATGAGTCGCGAAACACCCTATATATGTAATTGCACAATTTGTATTATCGTTACATTGTGTGCCTCTATATCTCGTAATATAAACATAATAACAGTTATATTATTCGCAGTTCGCTGTGACCTTTGCCTCGAGTAATTTAAATTGCTAGTCGACTGTGGTTTTTCTCAGAGTATGAGTCAGCATCATCAAAACCTTTTCTAAGCTAGTGCGTGAGAGTTTGCGATTATAGCAATTGTTTTGTTAGTTTTGATGAATTGATGAACCAGGTTTCATTAAGACACAAAATTTAGCGTTATTGCTATTGTCATAAAACCTATTATTTCAATATTATCCTCCTTAGGCTATTACATATTTGTGTATTTGTCTCGATAGTGATCCAAACAACAACAATATCTACAATATTTAGCTATGAGATAATTTGCTGCATTTAAGCAATAGGAAGACAATTGGCGTACGGGGTATCTTTTTAAGAGCAAAAGAAGATATACATTAGGTACTAATACTAATACTATTAAAACAGAATTTCAGTAGTAATACTACTATACTTACTATACTACACTTACGTATATAGAAATGATACTGAAACGGTTCTTTTGTGACGTGTAACGTTAGCACCAAACAATATCACAAGAACTGGTTGTCAGTTAAATAAAAATTATTGAAATTAATTTGTACTTGTGACGTAAATAATGAAATTTCTGTGTAGAGTATATCATAACAAGAATACACTCAATGGTCTTTAATTTGTTATTCCTGATCCATTTTCAAACAACCGCGCCAATCACATGCGCTCGTATTATTTCAAGAAATAATCTCGCCATAATTGTCCCGAGTCTGGTGAATCCCGTTTCCTATTGCTCGTTTTTGTCAGACCCGACTCATTGTCGGTGTGCAAGCGCGCGGAAGATAAATTTTGAGTCGAGAATGCTTGGGATACTACGTTCCACAGCCCGGTCGCCGTATACGAACTAAAGAATCCAGAGGAACAGCAATTATGTCGTGGATATAAATTGTTTTATCAGAAACAGTCGCTGCGTTATGAGAACTCGTGTACGGAATTACGAGAACGCGTTTTTGTTGAGATTTGGAGTAAATTAGGATTAATGGGTGGGCGGTTCCATTAAAGAATAACAGTGGTCCCTGTAGAATGAAGTATGTAATTGGAAATTTTTTTTAACCACTATTGTTTATTACTTGGATGGTCTCAAGGCTTATTTATATACTTGTATGTACTTTACGATTAACGGGTCTCATTTTAGTCAGGCGGATACACGTGTCAAATTTACATGCACTTTTTGAAAAAGGTGCTGATTAAATTTCATCTTTTTAGAAACCATCATACTCAATTTTTCAGCATTTTTTAAGCATGCTAATGGGGAAGTTGCATAAATTTAAATTCTGTTTAAAAAGCAGAAGTATGTTGTTCGTTCGGTTCTATAACGAGTGGTAATTACAAAATAAAAATAATTGCATAATTAGTTTAAACGTGATTGGATAGGCGCCATGGTCGGCGTGACGGGAGCTCACAGATACGACGGCCATTATTGTCATTTAAACAACTGGTGACAGCATCACTCATCTTGTTTATTATTTAAAATGTACGTCACAGAGTGGTATAAAACTGGTGTCAAAACCACATAGCCCTTCGCGACTTAAATATTGTAACAGAGTACATAGAACAAACCGCGTCCTAAGTAAGTGCGTTTACTTATGCGGAATGCAGCTTTGCGCTATGTGTTACTGTCTTGTGACGTCTCTAGCTATCGAAGCACGCTTTCAGTGGGCGGAGCCAAGCTCACTTTCAAATTGAATTTTTGAACTTATTTGAAATCGGATTAAACTCGGACAAGCAAGCATTTTCTATTGATTGGTACTTTGATTCTAYTCTGTTTCTTAAAAAAACGTGAAATTTCTCCATTGTTAGTTGGAAAAAATTACATAAAAATGGGGATGTCTTTTTGTAATAATAATAATATATTATATTATATAATAGTTAAGTTGTAGTTATTCTGGTATCAGGAATATTCTCTCTTATCTCCAAAAAAGTGATAGGCTTGGTTGTCTAAGTTTGAAGGAAGCACTATAATTTATTCTCTTATGTGGCCTTCTTTTAAGGGTCGGTGGTCATCAAGGCAATAAAGAGGAAGAACCTGTGAAGTATAAAAACAAATCACAGAAATCGGTTTTGTGTTCAAATTTGTAGAGATCTAAAAAAAACTAACGACCATAAATATATGCACGCGGCAATGAATATATGCATTTGTGCACTCAAACTTACTTAGCTGTCACAATCAGTGCTCATGTAAAGCCTGACTATATCCTTTCATATAAAAACGTTGAACTCCGTCTCTATTACTAGTTGCCAAAAGAATAAAGTTAGTTTTTCTGCAGGGTTCGAAAAAAACCCGGGTTTCTTTGAAAAACCCCATCCGGCTTTGGCCCATGAGGGTTTAATCGTTTTTTTGGGGGATTTTCGAGTTTTTCTGGGTCAGACGGCAACTATTATATTTGCTGCATGTACAGGGTTTCTATAAATGATTCATGCATCCAGGGCGCTTATGGAAATTATCGATTAAATCAATTTGCCGCCTTGTCATCTGTCCATTTTTGAATTATTCGATATATTTTAATATGAGAAAACGCCTAGGAGAATGCATTTTCAACATATTCTGTAGTGTTTTGTGGGATAATTAACTTTTAAGTTTGCAGAAAGCTCATATTTCGGAGCAGTGGTGTGACATTGATTTGCAACCTTCACTACTATCGCCGTGCATATTGTAGCTTGACAGCAGTTACAAAAAGGCGGCACAAAGAATTCTGAAATCAACGCCGCCTGCGTTGCATGAATCATTTATAGAAACCATGTATTGGACCTTCCCGTTTTTCTCATGTATTCTATACGTTATTCCAGAAGTATCGATTTATTTTGATCCTGAGCTGTTGTCCTGATTCGGTTCCAAAGGCCGTCGTCGGTTGGAATTTCTTCCTAACGTTTCGCTAGCACGAGTGACAAGCTTCTTCAGCGGTCCTTCCACCTCCGGTCCTGGATGTAAACCAGGGCTAGGAAACTGGGTCGGCGTTTTCGGTCCAAACTTTATGGCGACAGATTTAAATTTTGCTGATTTTGTTCATATGGCGGTCGGTAGGTGTCGCTAGTACAACAGGTTTTCATTATGCAGTTACCGATATTATCGATAGAAATGACTGCTTTGACAACGCAATGACAGCAAAAAACTGACGATTAACTGCATATTAACGGTTACATGATTTGAATTTGTGCTTGTTTACTTTAGTATCAAGGGTTTTTGGACAAGTTTTAGTGTTAAGTTTCAATCTTAAGTGTTTAATTATAGTTATTGGCAGCAACAAGTTAATTAAAGGTGATATTTGGATTGTAAAATGCCGATCTCTATTAGAGGTAAGCAAATCTGGGATTAATTAATCGTAACCTAAATGTGATTGATTTCAGTAGATTATGAGAAAATGAGTACACATTGCGATGTTTGTTCAGTGCTAGGATGTCGAAACAAAAGCCCATATTTCGTTTTCTCAATCCAAAAAACAGTTAGACGGATGTCTTCATTGGAGAACCATTGTGAATAATTGAATAAGTTCAAGTAGCTCTTCTTTATTTTCTGGTAATATGAATTGTAAGAAAGATAATATTGTTTCTATACAAGCTTATTAATAGAAGGAGAAAAAACGTCTATTGATGTGGAGTCAAGCAGCCCAAGAAGACAAATACAGAGAGGAGGCATTAGCGTCGATCTTTTGGAAGAGGGTGACTTGTTCAAAAGGGAACTCTCCAACAAAACGTGAGATGTTCTGTAACAACAGAAGTACTTTTATTTATGTTTTTCTTTTTGTTACAGGATCTATATATCCCGCATTGCTTGGAAAGGTAGGACTAAAAGAAAGTAGAGGGTGTTAGCCACCAGACGAAGTGTGCAGTTTTATTTCGAAACTTTCTGAAGCAATAAATAAAAACCCAGCTTTCGTAAGATATCACACTTATGCGTATCTCATAATTGTATTTGGGAGTGAAGTCGATAATCAAGATCCATTGCGACGGAAATTCATGTATTAAACAAACGTTATATTAGCTGCCACGGACGTGCCATAAATACTTATTTTTTTTTTATTTGTAATTGTTGTAGTTTACATACATAACATGCAAATTAACACTACTTTTATGCTTTGCCACTATAATTAAATAGGTACTTTAACAAGTGAAACATTTCATTTACTTCCAACTAAATTTATAAAATCTGAAGCAACAACCTTGTGCCTGTGTGGTTATATTTCTAAGACAGCCTTCTATATATTTGTAGAGAAACCTTTATGACATTAATGCATTTTAATGATTAAATTAATTTGCTACAATGACATCTAGCTTCTTTGGTGCACAAACAGAAACCAAATGATTTGAAATGTGTGCCGTTTGAGTGTAGATGATTTTGATTTGCTTAGATCTTATCAGGTTGTCACGTTGTTTACATCATGTCTCTTCGTTGGTTATTTGCTTATTTACTTTTAAAATTTGTTTAAACTCATAACAGACACTTTTTAGAGTTTCTTTGACAAAGTACGCAGGAGTAGCCAGAATGGCAGATTAATATTTTTTTTATCAGTCTTTGTATAAATAACGTCTTCTGAAAAAATATTTGTTTATTACTTTAATTAATGTTATGGATAATGCATTAAATTGTAAACTTTATAGAATATATACATTTTTGTGAAGCCTTATTTTTAAATTAGTTGCTGCTGCTAAGTCCGTCTTGAGCTATATGTTACTATTTTTTTATATCCGTCTTATAATATTATATAACATGATGGTCACTGAAAATATTATGGCTAATATAAAGGAACCTATTTAGTTTACGACATTCCTTGTGGAAATTGTATACATTCATAAGTACATAGCAAAGTTCAAATCCATTTTAGATTTGTGTTTGACTTAAACTCAAACTGAGAAATTGAGCCTTAGTTATTATCAATAATTAATATGTTATGTTATGTAAGTGTTAAAAATCTTACCCACCGCTGCAAAATTATTGTGGTGTAATTGTAAATTACTTTGTGGAAATGTGATGTACACATTTTGTATGTAGTGAGATTGTGCATTCTGTCTTAAAAATTCACGATACCTGTTATATGATTTTAAAGTCATTCAGAAGTAATCTTATTAATTATTATTGTTGGTGTAATTTGTATGATATATAACCAAAGTGTTTTGCACAAACTTTGATACTATTCTGTATGTAAATAGACAGTGTTGCTAATGTAGCATCAGGTGTAACAGTTTTTATTGCATATGAATAGTTTTTCTTAGATTGTAGTGAATATTGGTTCTAAAACATGTCTATGGTTGTTATTTTATTTGATAAATTATTCGTTATAGTACAATTTGTCTTTCATTCTCATACCCTGTACATAAGTATGTTCTTTGTAAATATTCACAAACAGTAGTTTCTAACATTAATCATGTTAGGAACTATTGTTGTGAATATTTACAAGGAATACGGAAAATAATATAATAAAAATCAAGGATTTGGGGGGAGCATTCAAATCGCGCGGGTTCGCAGTTAGTTCATATGGGGAACGCGAGATGGCACCACCAACTTTGAACGGATGAAGACAACGATAGATTCACTTCTATCTAACTTTTTCTATGATGTAGACTGACGAGTTCTCCTGCGCAAGTTGTATTTATACCAGTGGGTCGGGGGCGGGGCTTGTTCCACCTCGGTTGACGTCGGGATGTCGATCGCATAGCTCGGGCATTCTTATGAATTCGGTTCCAGATCCGGTTGACCCTGAGGGTCTCCTCTTTTCTATTGAAATTGTCAGGATGTTTGTGGATCTCAATGGCTTCCCTGGTCAGTCTGCTGTGATAGCCGTTGACTGATGCTAGCAACCTACAGTTCTCAAAGTGTATCCTGTTGTCCTTATTGCTCAATGCGTGCTCGGCTACGGCAAACTTCTCAGTTCGTCCTAACCGGCAGTCTGCTTTATGCTCTTTGTGCGTCGTTCCTGGAAATTGTTCTGATGTCGCGCCTCTTCAGAACTCTGCTAATCATGTCTGTGATTCTAGCAACATATGGAAGATAAGCTTGAGAGGTGGCAGGTTGTTGTTCGATCTGTCTTGATGATCTCTGGCCCATTGACTTCTCTATCTCCCTCTTGCTGTAAGCCATTTGCCTCGAACGCAGTTCTCATGTGTTCAAGTTCCGCTTGTAGGTTCTCCGGTTCGCAAATCCTTTGAGCTCGTTCTGTCAGGGTTCTGAGGACTCCATACTTCAGACTCGGGTGATGGTTGGACAAAGCGTTCAGGTATCTGTCCGTATGTGTTGGTTTCCTGTACACTGTGTGGACCAGTTTGTTTCCACACTTCCTTACTAGTACATCCAAGAAAGCCAGTTGTTGATCATTCTCAGTCCCCATGGTAAACTGGATGCTAGGATGCTGGCTGTTGAGATGCTGCAGAAAGTCGCTGAGCTTGTCCATACCATGTCATAAGTGTCATCTACTTACCGGAACCAAGTCGATGGCTTGTACTCCGAGGTCTCGATCGCCTTCCTCTTAAAGTGTTCCGTGAAGAGGTTAGCCAGAACCGGGCTTAGTGGAGTTCTGGACCTCTGAAGAAGCTTGCCACTCGTGCTAGCTAAACGTTAGGAATCAATTCCAACCGACGACGGCCTTTAGACCCGAATCAGGACAACAGCTCATCACCTAGCCACGAAAGCCTTAACCAATTATTTTGATTCTGTTTGATATTTGAGTGCAATGTATGTTGTTAACTTCCACAGTTCATGTTTTGTTGCCCGTACCTACAATATATATTTCCGAATTCAAATTTTAAGTTATGTATGCACTTATCTCCATTCAGTCATATTGTAAAACCTACATATTTTTGAAAAACCCAGTGGGTTTGGGTTTTTTCAAGTAGGCCCAACAAGAAACAGCTCAGTGGTTTTTTTTGGGTTGGGTAATTTCATGCGAACCCTGGCTTTCTGGTTTCTGCAGTCCTCATTTCAAGAGCGGAAAAGTCACTCGATGTTTTACACACTTCACTTTTAGAAAAAATCCAGCAGTTCGCGCTGAAGCTATATTGACTGACTGACTACTATTTTGTTAAGAGGTCCAACCGTAAAAATTATAGAAATCAGAGTAACGAGTTAGTCAGGTATCGATTTCATTGACGTTTCTTCCAGAAAGTTTATAGAGAAAAGAGCCTGGAGTATTTCATAAATGTTTTTATGTCATATCGTTTAAATTTATTTAAGTAATACGTGCCTTGCTTAGAACAATGTATGAAATTAACACAGCGTATGTCAAATCATACCAACAATTCATATTTAAGACCACCGCATGGTCAACACCCGCCATTGGAAATGCACTGAGCTTATTATTTTTAGATCTTGGTACCTCCACTCCTAAAATTATTTGGCAAAGTGCATAAAATAATAAACTGAAGATGAAAAATGCTTTTTTAGTACAGAATTCATGATAAATATGGACTGTATCCTCCAGACTACAAAATCAATTTGGTTCAGTCATCTGAAACTTGTGTATTTATTTGATGTTTACCTGCCGGCCTGTTTGGATAATGAGAAAGTATCAGATGAGTAGCATTTTACGCTAAACATGGGTTTCCATTATCTTAATTTCCCGTAATGCTTAATTTTGCCAAACTCTTGTTTTTATTATTAGCTGCATTAAACTAACAAAAATTAATAACTACTTATTTTTAAAATAGGGTTTTTAGGTGAAGGTATGTGTAGTTCAAACTGTTTTAACTAAATTAACAATCATACACCGCTTTATTGTCAAATAAACACAAGTAAACAAAGACCGCAATATATCGGAGTTGAAGTATGCGCCTCTTACAACGACCTAATTCTAATTAGGTGATTATTTTCGTGTGTTACTATATAGAGTTACACAGAATTTCTCACGTCTTTGAAGATCATGTCTTTCTTTGCTATAAAATACAGAATTACCAATGGCATTCCCCCGTAAGTGCGTTTGACTCTGTTTTTTTTTAGAAGAACAAGAATAAAAACAGTTACAAGTCGACCACGTAAAGTTTACCTTCTTCTCAGTCCATTTGTTGAATAATAATAAAAAACATTGTTTCAACGCTTGTGGTGAGTTAAGTACGAGCAATGGATTTCATCTTTATTGTTTTAKTTAACCCATGCATAGGTATCGTTAAATATAGCATAGTATGTTCGATTGAACATTATAAAAGTGTTGTTTGAAAGAACGGTGCGATTGCATTAATACGCAAKATAATTGTATTAAARACAGCAAGTGGAAATATAACACACATACTACTTAGTTGAATAACATAATAATGTGGTCAGGGTGAAACTTTTTTTCGCTTAAAAATCTCATATTATAGAATCAAAACACAAGGATGTCTCATACAGCATACAAAAAGCAGTGCTTTAACAAATTAAAAATTTTAATCTGTCTAATAATAATTGTTATTGTTTAAAACAACACCTTTCTAGTAAAATATTAGTCATTGAGAATCTATCAGAACATGGAAACAGCAAAACCTCGTTTTGAAAAATATTCCCATGAAATATTTTAAGGATACACATTTAACATCTTCACTTGTTTCAAAAGTTAAATAAGCATTCAACCAACTAATAGCTTTGACGGGGAGTTGCCAAAGCGATTGCATAACTAACGTATATAGGCATTCATGACAATTAAAGTTTCCGCGTTACTAATTATTACTAATTATTTCAGTTATAGTAATTTTTATTTATTGTTTTATTACAAGAAGCAAACAAAAGTTATAATCAAACATAACTTTTCTTTGCATTTTGTCCGAATTAACATAAAACTTTACTCCCATTTATCATTTCGAGACATTTTAATGCTGGGCGTTGCTTGTGATTAAGTTGAGTCCTACCCCGTTTTCTGGATAATCCTGTTAATTTCCAATTGTTAGCCTGACATTTGGGAGTTAGCTGAGCTGTCACTGTTCAACTTTGTATAATTTGTACACAACAGACCCTTCCTGTTCAGCCTTTGTTTTGCTATTCTGACCAACTTAACAAAATCTCCATTTATGATGGTGAATGGGGGAGTTGACGTTTATTGGGGATTTTGCGGACCATTTAGGGATGAAATCATACGTGTATGGATTGTAGATGCCGCACTGCGGTGAAATTAACAATATATTTAAAAATAAGTGAACTTATTTGTCTTACTTGTTGTTTTAGGTAGGCATACAGCAGGAAGGTATCCTATATTTTTAAATAAAGTCCAAAAGGTGCGCCGTATTCCTTAAATATATATCGCGCTTTTGCTATACTGCCCGTGTAAAACTCTAACAAATTTAATTAAAAAAATGAAACTACGAATTCAAGTATATGTTTATTATTAAAATGTACGAGTGCTTTTATGATATATTACATTTCGTAAACAAAATTACATATTATGATAAATTTGCTCACCTGCTAGATATGTGTAAGCTTTAAAACATAGTAGATTGTATTTAACCAATAGAGCGGGAAAAGTGATACCAATGACATTTCCTTTCTGTTACAATATCGAATGTAGATTACATAATTTTATGTCATAATGTAACTGCACCTAACTTGTACAAGCTTTTATTTAAAAAAAAATACAGTAATAACGTGATACCCTTATCAAGGCCATTGTTTTACGTTTTATACAATATTTATGTTATGTTACCCTCCTCCAATGATTTGAAGATTAACTTTTTAGTTTTTGGTACTATAAGGTATATGTGAGGTGATTAGGGGCAAAAAATTAAATAAAACGTTACGTGGTTGCTGATTCCCGTATCTAGAAACCAAATCAATGTTAAAGTTAAAAGAAAGCTACTTTTTGTTAATGCAAAAATAAGCTCTAAATTGCTCCCGAAAGTATACCGATTTCAGCGTAACATTCGCAAATATTGTTGGTTTTGTTTGTGGTATGTGATTATGTAAAATTAAAAAACTTTGTGTTTGTATGACGTTTCGATCTTTTATTTAGATCTTTTTCGAATACAAATATTATGTTATAACTGACAAAACTGACAATAAATTAATTTGACATTTAAAATTTTGATGTTAATATAAAATGTACCTTGGAGTTCGTTCCAATGCTATAATAATTTGAACAACAAATACTAAGTGTGAGTGTTTATGTTCGTCATTATGAAGTTTGTATGTGTTTGTGTGTTTAAATGATGTTATTGTAGGTGTTGCTTAGTCCTTGTATGTCTGCCCTGTCGTTTACACATGTGTTTATGTTTTTTTGTATATGAGTAATATCCAAAAATTGTCTTTTTTATCTATGTGGTTCTGTAGCAATAATTTGGGTGTTATCGAAATCGAAGGTGTGATTAGTTATTTCTTGATGTTTTTTCAAAGCAGTGTAGTTATTATTTTTATGTTGTTGTATTCTGTTTGTTAGGTATTGATTTGTTTTGATATATATATTGTTTATTGCAGTCTTTACACTTCTATACTGTATATAGTGTATGTTCTTGTATCGTGTGGTGTTTATGTTTTTAATGGTGTGTAGAATTGTTTAATTGTGTTTATTGTATATTTATTTATATGTAGTTTCTATATCATATGGTTTTAGTATGTTTTTTATTTTTTGTGTAAGTAATCCTACGCTATATTCCACCTTTTACACAAAAAGTAAAAAAACATACTAAAACCATATGATATAGAAACTACATATAAACCAATAAACACTATTAAACAATTCTACACACCATTAAAAACAAAAACACCACACGATACAAGAACATACACTATATACAGTATAAAGTGTAAAGACTGCAATAAACAATATACAGAACAAACAAAACAATACSTAAAAAACAGGTTACAACAACATCAAAACAACTACACTGCTTTGAAAAAAACATCAAGAAATAACTAATCACACTTTCGATTTCGATAACACTCAAATTATTGCTACAGAYCCACGTAGATATAAAAGACAYTTTTTGGAAATGGTTCATATACAAAAAACATAAACCCATGTGTAACCGACAGGACAGACATACAAGGACTAAGTAACACCTACAATAACATCATTTAAACACACAAACACATACAAACTTCATAATCACGATCATAAACACTCACACTTTAGGATTTGATGTTCAAATTATTATAGCATTGGAACGAGTTCCAACATTCTATATTAACATCAAAATTGTAAATGTCAAATTAATTTATTGTCAGTTTGGTCAGTTATAATATAATATTTGTATTCGAAAAAGATCTAAATAAAAGATCGAAACGTCATACAAACACAAAGTTTTTTAATTTTACATAATTAGGAGCTTAAACCTACAAAAATAAACATATATAATAATTGATTATGTTTTACAAAAATATAAAAAGCCAGTAAAAATAGAGCCGCCCAATAACAAAAACGGAAAAAATTCATTAGAAGCGAATTATTAAGTCCTTGGTCTTGGCTAGCTTTACATTAACAGAAAGTAGTAGCAATCATAAAATTGATCGAGTGTCAGTTGTACAGTCCCATTAAGTATCTTGTAAATGCCACAATATATTTAGTTATGAAATGAACGTAAATTGTACAAACACATGAAATCCGGCATTCGCTAAAAGTTAAACAATTTGTAAAAGTCACGTAAACAAAATCCGTGTTACGTTTGTTCAGGATGTATTGATTTTCAAAAATAACTAGTCAGAGAAACATATTGCAACGAAATAATTGAACTGATTATTGTTAAACGCAGGATGGAGCGTACGTAAACTGAAAGTTTTGGTTATTTTATGTGGGATATGGTTCTTTAAATAACTAGGCTGCTTTAACACATGAACGTTTCGGCCCTGGTGTGGGCCCTTTTCAACATATATTTATAATAAACTTTTGGAAGGTTTCTTAATAGGAGTCCATCCGATTGTATAACTATTATATTATTCGATATTATAATAAATTAAAAACGGCCCAAATTAGGGTCAAAACGTTCATGTGTTAAAGCAGCCTATTTATTTAATATCCCAAATAAATATAACCAAAACATAAAATTAAAAGTTCGATAACTATTACGACAGTAAACTAAAAGCAAAGCCATTCAATGGCAGGTGCTCTTTTGACTTACAGAAGGATATTCTGTTGTCCAAATTGTCGCATATAATAATAATTTCACCATTACGTACGGGGGCTTCTTTTAATAATGATATGCAGATACCGTAAACAAATATCAGAATTCAGTGTGACATTGTCACAACCTTCTTTGCAGAAATCTGTTTGCTGATCAAAAAGGAATAATGTACTTGTATTAAGAAGTCACTACCAATGAATGATATCTAACTCAGTGATTACAAATGCATAATCGAGTTATTCAAACCTGAAACCTACGTATCATTTGTATGAACCTAATAGCACTTATTTAAATAGGCGTATTTACTTCATACGTTCTTAAGTAAAACAGTTCCGTTTTCTTAGTAAATGCCATGGTGTTTCTTTTATCTCGCAAGCGCAGTTGCTACCAGACATTAATTTCACCAAATCTGTACCGGGAACTACCCTTGTTTCCTTTTTTTAATAAAGACCGCCTCCAGAAGCGGCGTTATTGCTTCTGAAAGTTTCATTGCATGATTTACTGCCGCATTCGAATGTTTCGAGTTCTCTACGTAGGGTGCGCTCGCCACAAACTGTACTTCGCTAGCTGGCATATTTTAAAGTTTAATTAAAAGATTTTAAATGGAGGTAATTGAATTTCAAAGCGGTGCTTGTCTGATGACTGCGCTATTTATCGGTCTAGAGAAGTTCTCGACTGTCGAAAAAATCGTTTGAAGCTTATAGATTTGTTTAAAGACACCAGTGGAAACTGGAGACCACGAAGTTAAAGAACTAGGTTTCGCCTAGCGCCTGCAACAGGCCACTGCCCTCTATGCGCTTCGTTGCTTAGAGTGTTGCCCACATGCGCACAAACGTTTACTCCATTGTCGGCGTTTATTTGGAAACATGGTTATGGTTATGATAACATATTTATATAGGGTGACCAGACGTCCCAGGTCCCCTATTTCTGGGGACCGTCCCCGTGTAGAAAGTTTGGTCCCCGACTGTTAAAATTTTGTTTTTGTTATTCTTKGATAACTTGCAGGCATTGAAGTATTTAATGAAAATTTTGTATTCGGGGGTTTTTTAGGTCAAGGAATTCTAATATGTTGATGTATTGACTGGTACTTGCATGTAGTGCCATCTATAGGGCCTTCCACAGACTTAAAGCGTCATTACTGTTTACCTAAGTTTTTCCCATAAAAAATGTAGACCTTGTAAAAGTCGCTTGATTCTTTCCGAGATACTAGCATTTCATTAATGCCTTGCAACTCAAGTATTTCAAGCACATGCAACGTTTCAAGCATGCTTTGATTGCAAAATAATCAAAAAATAACACAACTTATTTACAACAATAGTTCTTTACTGATAAGATTTGACTGCTCTCATTATGTTTTGAATTTTTTAACAATTGGCAGTAGTTTTTACATAAAAATTAAATAACAAAGGTGTTTAAACAGGAACGCAAACAAAAAAAAAGATTGGAAAGATTTCACAGCAACTGTTCAAAGTATCCAACATTAATTCTAAATTAGATAGTTATTTCTAAAATTAGAAATAAAATAAGCTCTAGAAATATTGATAGCCTAAATTTCCAAATGCTTCCCTCAAATAGAAGTCTCTCAAGTCACTACCAAGTGGGGAAAATGCCACATGAGATGAGACGGCAAATAATCCCAAAACCTCTATCAGGCAGCTCTGCGCAAACATATCCGTTTTCAGACGGTTAAAGGATAAAAAATACTGTTAGCAAAAAGTGCACTTAATACCAAACCTTTATGCAAACGATCCACGCCATTTTGCTAAAAACTGTAGGAAAATTATCAAGTACGTTTCTAAGAAAAAAATAGTTCTTCCAATTAAGGCCACATTTACCTTCAAATGTTGTGGTGCTCAGTTAATGGTATGTAATGATATGATGAAAACGGATTCATCGTCAGTGGCATGAAATATACATGTTATTGGTCGTTACTTTCTCAGATCATATATTTTTAGCTAATTTGACTGCAAAACGATATTTGGATTTTTTTTACAATTTGACGGGATCCCTACATTGGAATTTTGTTACATAAATAAGCAATGCAGATGGAGATATGTCCCGTCCGGATATTCGGTTCCAGCAAATAGGAGCACCGCTCCATTTTGACACTMCAGTTCGGTAATTTGTAGTTTTACTTGTTTCAAAGGRGGGTAGGTCGAGGACCTATAGAATACCTAGCACTTTCACCAGACTTGACAATTTTCTGCTACATTATTTGTGAATCCATTTTAAATCGCTGGTATGTCCCACACGGGGCTAAATGGCTTTTAGGGACAACTTGACACTTATGTGATTAGTCCTCGGTTTAGCTGTTACACTCTGTTCTAATTAAATTCAGATTTCGGAATAAGGTTGTCATTTTAAATCTTGACGTATTCCGTAAATGTTCACCTCTCTGGCCAGTGGTGGTTGCGGGCACGCTGATGTCTTCACTGAAGAAGTCATTTTTGTTAACTTGTGCTGGAATTTACGTAATTTACCTAAGTTACTGTAGCGTTTTATTATTGTGGGCTAGCTAATTACTCTAAAGATACTAAAATGCATGTCTATGCTGTGCTGTCTACACCTCAACCAACTGCAGATAATACTATTTCGCTGTCATTACAGCTCATCAGTGCAGTTTAGGTCTAGTGTAGACAACACGGCATAGAACTGGTTTTGCTTAATACCAAAGCAAGATACTAGTTAAGAGTTGGTGGTATCTGGGTTTATTATCGTGTAGTGATGGGTTTTCAACTTCTTGGCGC
This sequence comes from Rhyzopertha dominica, assembly GCA_025024175.1. Lineage (NCBI taxonomy): Eukaryota > Metazoa > Arthropoda > Insecta > Coleoptera > Bostrichidae > Rhyzopertha > Rhyzopertha dominica. Next base: position 40,947,994 of record QCXZ01000003.1, on the reverse strand, counting down.
CCTATGATTTACCTACTCTTTTTTTGTGTGTTGAATATCTAACCACGCCCAGCCGACTAGAGCTGGAGGTACCCATCTTATACTATAAAGTTACATCGCTCGGCGGAGGTAACAAGATAAAAAAAACTCGGCAAGTAGGCTGAAGTGGCAGATCCCTCTCGTGGCCCTACTTCTAAACAGTTTCGTCAGATCGCGCTACTATGCTTTACCCTCTCTGCCTAATATGTAAACATATTTACTGCTTTGAAGCATAGCAATAAAATAGCCTTACGGTCTATAAATAATTGGTAAAATTTGCTATGTATCATTTTTTTACATTCAATCCTGTCTCAGTGACAGAGTTCAATTTTCACTAAGTTCGTCAGGTACCCGTACGGTTCGAGCTTTTGACTGTAACGGCAATGGAAATGATTGAGCCTCAAAGTGTGAAATATGGGGTATTGTAATTGTGGCATTCTTTACTGGCAGAATACGTCTCTGTAGAAACACATTTGTTCACTTATTGCCTTTTAATATGTATTAATAATGCCATTTATCTCATACAATAAGGTCTAATACTTTTCTCAATAAAACGCTTGTTTGCAACAACCCTTAATTTGTTACACGTAACAGCTTTGTAACACCGCCACGCACATTCCACAGCTTGATAAAGTTGTTTGCTTGGGGAAGGAATTTTCAACTTCCCTTAGCCTTCACTCTCGAATTCAATTAATCTTGAGTCTCCAAAATTAGGAGAGAAATTACTGCGACTCATCAATTTTTCATTTCCACTCGACTGAATGACGYAGTTTTTAAAAAGCAGCTCGCGTTGTGTTAGTAGGTATTAATATTAATGCAGTATTCGTAGAAATTTATGTGCCCCTTACGCCGAAATACTGGGGCTGGTAATATCAATGGAATTGCTAAAATAACTGTAAGGCAGGTGTATTATTCTGAAGCGCCGAGTGTAACTATAAGTTGGGCAAGTTGGGGAGTTATGGCTCCGTGCGGTTGGTTTCATTGAATCCCACATTCCAAACCTGGAAACCTCACCCTTTGTTGAGCGGTTATTGTTAACTTGTGCAATTTCGCCGTTTTGCATGCGCTGATAACCTTCTAAATGCTGGTGCAGAAAATAATAAAAAGGATGGAATTACGTTGAGACTTTGCCCTGTGTAATGGAACCTCTAAATTGCAGTGAAAACTGCGCAAAATTTGCGTTTTGCACTTTAATAAGGGTTTGCAGTGATACATTGAATGTAAAATTGTCAAATATAAATTATTATTGTCGGACAACATCATGTTCTACAACTCATATTTTCCAGTGATAGGTATAACCTATAGAGCTTTTATGTTTATTTTAAAATAATTTCACATGTAGTTCGTACCAAACTATAAACGCGAATATTTCATCATAAAAACCGGAAAGCAATAGTGTTTCTTTTTGAATATTTGACCAGTAACAAGTAGGAAGAGCTTAAGCCTGCATTATCCAACCAACCAAGGAGCATGGCAACGTGCTAAAATAAACCTTCGTTTTTTAGAAGCAAAATTATAAGTGCATCGTGAAATAATTACTTAATATTGTTTTAAAGTGTAATTAATGTAAACATCTGCAAGTTAATTGCAATAAAAGACTACAATTGCAGTGGTAAAATATTAAATACTTTAATGACGATAAAAATGATTTCAGTTGTATATATTATGGTTCCTATTTGTCAACTAACCTTATAAACTAAATCAAATTGTGGTAGAAAGGAATTGCGAGAATTACAGTGTGGATGTAATAACAATGCTTATGGTAATATAACAATTAAGAAGCTATGTACTATCGCATATTTATTTGCTTGTCTGCTCTAGAGGCCTTAAATTTATCTAAATCGAATGTTAAACACCGAATTCAGTAAAACTCAGACTACGATAAGCTCAAAAACGCTTCAAATGTAAATGAAACTTGTGAATTTTAGAAATTTAGCACATAACCTTATCCGCGTTCAAAGAGTATTGAAACTTTATGTTACATATTCCCATTTCACGTCCTCCTATTGCATTATCATTAGAATGTTTTACTCTGAATAAGATAATAGGAAAATAGGAAAAAATGTAAAAATCTTACACTTGTAATTTGTTGGTATCTACCGGTGGGACTTGGAACCTCTATCAAACCGGACCATTTCTGCAGCATGACAGATGACAAAATCGTAATCCCTTTAGGTACAATTATCCGTAGTCACACCATAGGAAATAGGCAACTGCTAAGCATTGTGCTGACGGATCAAACCTGAGACTAGAGTTAGCGGTACCTTATAATACAGTGACCTTAGTGGACCCTCATCCGCGGTCCTTACGTGATACCTATCTTGGAAAGTTCACATTATTAACTGCAGTATTCATTTTTCTTTGAATTTTCATTTAGTGAAAAATAAAGCGCCATCTAGGAGGTACACTGCATATTAGGCGGGTTGCAACTGTGGCAACCACTTACGACCTAGTACAGGTTACTACCGATGGCACCGGCTAAGCGTTTCCGTGAGTGATGTATGTAAATTATTATCATCTACTCTGGTCAATCTACTCGGACCTCAAGACTAATTTCGCCCTTGTTCGGGCTCCTCAGTAAGGATGCCGAGTACATCGACCAAAGCAGACTCCCTCTTTAACCGCAGCGTGCGATATAGATGTAAGTGAGAACCAAGGCCATCAGCCCCATCTAGGCGGAACACTGCATAATAAGTGGGTTGCAACTATAGCAACCTCTTACGACCTAATGTAGGTTCCTATCAAAGGCACCGGAGAAGCGTCTTCGTGAGCGATGTATGTAAATTAATCTGCTCTGTACTCGGTATCCCAACCTGCGAAGCCAAGACAGGAGTGAAACTAGTCTTGAGGTCCCAGTAGATTGACCAGAGCAGATGCTCATTAGTATATATACTCCGCTCACGGAGGCGCTTCTCCGGTGCCTTTGATAAGAACCTGTACTAGATCGGAAGAGGTTGCCATATTTACAACCTGCCTAGTTTGCTGTGTACCGCCTAGATGGCGCTGAGGGCCTTGGCTCTCACTTACACCTATACTGGACGCTGCGGTTAAGGCGGCAGTCTGTTTGGTCAATGTACTCGGTGTCCCTACCTGAGGAGCCTCAACAAGGGCGAAACTAGCCGTGGGGTCCGTAGATACATTACTTATCAAAAGTTGTGATATCTGCCGATAAGAAATAAATTGTATTTTACACCTTTTTGCAGAAAAAAATAATTTTAAAAACAACAGGTACTTATGTTTAAATAATTTGTACTTGAAAGTCTGTAAGTGGCAATTACGTACTAATTAGGAAAATATCGCACACTAATTCCCTTTAACCTTTCATGACGTCACCCAGTTCATCCATATTGATATACGAATAGGCACTTTATCATGTGGTTCTGCTAGAAGTTTCGCAGCGCTGCAAGTAATACAGTAAACAAACAAAACAAAAGGTAATCGCGTTGACATCAGTAATATCTGTCGTGCAAAAAACAGCCTCTCATCTTTTCTATTTATCACTAATAACTTATCCTATTTCATTTTAGAGTGATTTAGCGTCTTAGGAACTAAAAGAGATAGACAAATTGATTGAATCTTCGCTGTTTGTATATTTCATTATTTCTTCTATTTGTAATACTGTTGCTGCAACTTCTGAATTTCATTAAATTTGTTCTTTTACAAGATACCCAATTTTTGGTCTTATCATCATAAGAATCCAGGCGATTTCTCCTTCCACCTCCATGTAGTTTTCCTAGGTGGGCTCTTGAAAATAGGTTCAAGAAGAAGCATTTTCTAACCAATGAAGCGACCTTTCATAAAATGACCTTTTAATAAAAATACCTCCCAAACCTACCATCCCTATAATACGGTAAATCTACATCAAACTAGATCTTTTGGTGGTCACAATAAATGGTCTTTCAACGTATGGGTGAGAGTTCTACGGAAATGGTAAGTTAACTTATTTATAAATTAGAAAACCACAAATATCTTCAAAGCTATCAGAAATTGTCCCAACTATATTTTAGCAAGGTTGTTAAGTATTGTCTCTATTAGTGTAGAATAAACACATTTCTATTGAATAAAAATTAAGTTATCAATGCTTTAAGGTGTTCAAATTCAATTATCAGCATTTAATGGCTATACATTTGCTATTCCAATGTTGAGTTGCGATATTCCCATCTGTCTACCTTTTTTTAGTTTTCAAATATTTGTTTCAAAAACCCTGCAAGCACAAGTTTTTCCAAAGGGCGTTAGACACCGCACGCAGTAGTTCACACATATTATGTTAATAAAGGCACCTACAAATTCACAAAAAAAACTTAAGTAGTAGGTACGTCAAAATATTTTTGGATACGCAGAGCTAAAACCTGTGAAACTGGCTGCCAAAAACTGTATTGCCCAAATACATTAGAATAGGCGATTATCTGCTATTGTAGTCCTTGTTAAACATCAGCACAACCATAAAACTAATGGAACATCGTGCTGAATTGTTGTTAAGTACATTACATACCTAATACTAACTATCCAATATGAACCATTCTGAAGATATAAATAGCTTGTAGCTTTTTTTACAGGCTAACCATGACTATACTAGTAATAGCAACGGAAACAGAAAATTTCATAACAAATACATATACAGATAATATTTTTTGTTTCTGGCCTAAGCAACAAACGAATAAGTATTAACGTAACAGTCCACCAATTTAGTCTTCTTCTTTGTATCGTTACTACGTCTGAATAATTAATTACATGGGTTAAGTGATCCCAGAAACCCAGTCAAAATTTGAGTCGCAACCACTTCCTTATTAACAGTTCCATCATGCGACCCTCACGATGGCGTTTCCATTAACCAGCCATTCGCGCCAGGCGTGCACCTAATTGCCTTCTAATCGTCCACACATCGGAGTCAAGTATATTGACGCGATCAATATCGACCCCGTTATGTACCTTCCGCAAAAACAGTCCATTTTAAATTAAACCTGCGTCCGAACGCCACAGCGCTTTATCAGACAAATTGAGACGCTTTCGGAGCACTTTTTGCCCTGCCACAGTGCCGGGCCACAATGGAGAGGGCTTTATCAAGCAGAACGTTATTGATGAATCCAAAAACAGGATTATAAGAAGAGACTCAATGAGGCAGCGGGCCAAGAAAGGTGCGAGCTGGTGGGTTGTGGAAATCACTCTTGACCTCAACCTAACATACTTTTTCATGTAATGATCTATTTAGTTTAGGATGAATGTTTTAAAACTACCTTTCTATAGAGGAGGTTTGCCTCAACCGTGGTTTTAACTCTTGTTTTACCCAAAGCCAAAGAATAGGGCTGTTCAAAAAACTTTTGGTTTTAATAGTTTACTGTAGAAAATATGCGTACATACCCATCGCTGCACACAAAACCATAAAATTTTGAGTAACATTTAAGTAAATTAAGTACAATGTTCGTTCTAAAGACAGAGGCTAGTAAACGATACCCTGCTATTAGGCTAGTGCGTGACGCAGAAAGCCAAAGTGGGATAAGTATTAAACTTGCAATTTTCAACGAAATCTGATGAAATTGACCCTTGTCGTTTCCCTTAATACAGTGGCGGTTTGTTAATAGGAGCTGCATTAAAAAAAATAAACAGTCCCATTGTTTGATATACATAATGTCTTTTGATTATATTTCTTGCGTGGTTACTTGCTAAATGTGAATAGTAAATCTACATTAAATAATTCGACTACTGATGCTATCTATTTATTAGCTCTATCATTGCTTCTCGTTGACCATCATCAGGTAAGTCTGGCGTCCCGACCAGGTTGCGTACGTCATCAACACTGTGGAACAAGTGCGATAGCGCATATTAAGGTAATACAGGGTTTCTATAAATGATTCATGCACCCAAGGCGCTTATGAAAATTATCGATTAAATCAATTTTCCGCCTCTCAGGAAAGTGAACACAACTATTGCTTTGCGTATATTTGTTATTTGTAGATTTTTGAATTATTTGATATATTTCAATATGAGAAAACGCGTGGGAGTAGTGTGTATTTCCAACATATTCTGTAGTGTTTTTTGGGATAATAAACTTTAAGGTCGCAGAAAGCTCACATTTCGGAGCTGTGGGGTGATACGGTTTCGTATAATTTTTGGGTTATGTATCGTATTTGTGAGGTTGTGGCTACAGTAAGCCTGTTAAATAATTGTACTATGATGAACTGAAAGATATTTTTAACCTGCCGCAATGGTAAAATTCACAAACTAACTGGTAATAACATTAGCTGCACTACAGCTTCCACAGTGCAAGGGTGTAGACTTGAGAGGTTATCACAAGCCTACTATACCAATAATTGTTGTAATTTCTTACCTTTGACAGAAAAATAGAAACGTAAATTGATCTGCAGCCCTCTATACTATCGCCGTGCTTATTGCAGTTTGGCAGCAGTTATAAAAAGGCGGCACAAAGAAATCAGAAGTTAACGCCGCCCGCGTTGCATGAATCATTTATAGAAACCCTGTATACTAGGTGTGCATTCCCGTACAAATTTTGAATTAGTGATTTGCTCCACGCGAGCATTAGTTAGCAAGCACCAATCTACATAGCGTACAAGTTTTTATTTCTTTATGCTAATTACTTTTTTACTACCAACTATTAACTAACAGCCAAAGCTATAGAAGTTATGGAGTTAAAGAAAATTAAACGAAGGTAACGAGGTTACTTCAGCAACTGAGAAACCTATGTATAGCAATAGGTAATATATTCAATACACAGACCAACCGAATGCGGCAAATTTATTTATTTGTGAAAATTTTGAATGGTAGGTATTACAATTTGTCGTTCCCACATCCACAAGAGTATTTTACAGAAAACTTTTCTAAGACGTACTATGTGTTAGGTCAAGCTTAATGCCTTACTTATTCGGTCTATTCCAGTTTCTAATGAAAAAGTGATTAACAAGTCTGCTTAAAAACAAACTCATCGACTTAGTGTTTAAAGAAAGTAGTGAATTTATGTGTGGTGTTAACTTTTTTCGTTTTGAATTCCGAAATTTAAAAAATATTGTTTGATAAATTAAAAAAATTAAATAAAAATTTGTCTTTCATTGTTGTGTCTCTGCTGTGCAGCATTGTAAAACTTAAAGTCCACGAGCCGTCACTACAATAAGCTGGGAAGCAACTGTGCTTGCTTTACAGTCTTAAAAATAAATAAAAAACTTTTTTGTTTCTAGCATGCATTACTTATGACATTCTATGGGAGTCTACGTCACATGCCTAGCCTCGTCGTGAGGAATTGTTTTCTAGCCTCTGCTTGGCAACTTTATGATAGAATAATTTCAAACCTATTTGAAATTTTTTCGTTTTGTCTGGGCCTGTACATTTGTACAGTTGATATGAGTACCTCTGACACAAAACACAAAATGTTAGTGAGCGATGGAATTGCAAAAACACCATAAAGCGTTTTTTTTTAATTTGCTGATTTTTTTTATTATTAATGTACTTCGAACCACAGGTACAACTCCATATTTCCTTCCTTTTAGGAGGAATGTATGTTCCCTTGATTGAACTCAATAATTTTATGTTGTTGCCTGCGCGCTTGGCTGTGTCCGTAGCTTATACACAGTTTAAGTGTTTTCTACATATCTACTTGTCTTTTTCATCAGCGTTGAGTTCTTGCTGCTGCAAGAGAGCCTTTTGACTAAAAGAATGTGTAAAAGGCTATGAATGTATTTATTATTTGTTGGTTAGTAAGGCGTTCCACGTGTCAATACTAGGGTATGGGTATTGATATATACCTTTTTTCTGGAACCCTGAATGTTTTGGATTTTAGTAGTATTACTACTGTTCCACTCATTTAGTGATATACTGTCGCGCCTAAATTGGTAAGAAATCTGCAAAGTAAGAAATGATGAAAGGAAATAAAGGATGGTCTTTCGTTTTCAAACGTTTCACATTTATTGCCTTTTTGGGGTGTAAGGTAAAATCGTGTTATAAAGTCTCTATTTACTTTAAGATTTCTCTGCCGATGTATTTCGGGTACTGTTTTATGTTTACTTTCAAGACCTCTCACAACTTGAATAAAAATGGTATATTTGCTACTTGCACCTTCACGGTGTTTTACGGCAGAATTTTCGTTTTAAGTCTGCTCTAGCTTTGCTTTGTTTATTATATATAATGCCGATTTTGATTGTACAGGAAAAGAGACTATTGCTTATCATGCATCCATAGCATACTAGTCCGAGAGCTGATGGTGACAAAAAAAACTTCAAGAGTTTAGTAATGGCATTCGTGCCATTTTTTTAAATGGACACGTCTCATGCCGCACTTTAAGGTACTTTTGACATCTAGCGGTGCTTCAGGAACTACGATGTAGATTAATACGGTCTGTAAGTACAGAAACGTACATTACCGATTACCCGGTGAAAATCGGTAGTATGTCATCTAGCCATAACTAGACGACGCTACGACGTGGCTTGCTACTATCGGCAAGTACAGGGACCTACAGCCAATGAGCGTTTGATGATGATCTTAAAATTAACTAACTCCTTTAACCCATACCTAAGATAGATATATTTACGTGTATCAAATATAAAGCCACCAGGGATTTTTTTACTTTGAAGTTTTAGGGTGTGCCTTTATGAATCAAAACTGCGTTTTAAAATCAGAAAAGAGATTAAAGGCTGTCTTATTAATTTTACTTTGTAAGACTTTTATTTCGCGTATGTGAAGAATAGAATAGACCAATCGCTTTACTTGCCTTTTACGTGTTATTCAATAACTACTTAAATACTTGTCAAAGGATTAAGCAACAAGGCATGCCGCTCTTCACTGTACTCGACGCTCCTATCGACGCCGTGACCCCATTACGTTGGCTCACCTATTACCCCAAAAAAGCCTCCAAAGGTACACGTCTAATGACGCTAGGTCATTGCGACCGCGCCCTCACAATCTGCTTTACTTTTATTTGGCTGTTAGTCGATAATAACTACTCTTGTGGATTGCTAGTATCAGGCACCGTAGCGTGATCGTATCTGGCCACGATGTCACATTTTCCAGACGAATGGGAATTGCAACGAATGTACACGATGTCCCGTGTCGCAGATAGGAATCGCCTAGTTCGATGGCTTTCACGACAAAGCGTAATAGTGTGTGATAAAGCACGATTTGTTTGGCAGGCTCGCATAGGTTGGCGTTTGGATAGAATGCCGCTGAGTCGTGTCAGAATTGTGTTCCTTAATATCCAAGGAAACACTAGTTCATGTATTTATACATCCGATTCAGAGAGGTATGGAACTAGCAGAATACTACATTTGTCATCATTATCAAAAATGTGCAGGAGTTAAGGGTTTTATGCTTGTTGTGCTCTCACTGAAACTGAAAAACAAATGGGAACGCGCAAATAAAATCACAGCGAAACAGCCATGAACGCCAACTAGTCACATCACTGACGCAAATGMTCCAAAAACAATCAAGGTCGTTCTAGAAGGCATTGATTTATATGATGATATAATGACTGAAGCTTTTCCTTTGCAGCTTGACTGTGTCCAAGAAGTCACGCATCGCGATTCAATGCAAATAGATTTTTAGTGTCCTTCTGAAAATGCCCGTTTAGAGCCTTAAAGGTGAAAATTAGTGCGTCGGTCACATAGAGGCGGCAATATTAACAATCTAAGCCGTTCAGCCCACGTAAAGTTTAGGATACATGAAGCGTCATTCTGATGGCTCTATGCTTGACTCCTTGGATAAGTTGGTTGTTTGGTATTATGCAGGGGACCATATGGTTGCATCAGAAGTAGCCTAATGCGGAACCTGAAAAAGAAGAAAAAGGTTTGGGTATTTAGTTTGTGAAAGGTTTTGGACAAAAGGAATAGAGTTCTGTTGGTCTACGACTTTACTTATTTGATTATATGGTCGAACCAGGATAACGACTTTGTAATAATACAACCCCGAGGTCACCTGGATTGCTCGTTTGCCCCACAAGTGACGCAGTACGCATTTATTACTGTTAAGAGAAAGTCTGTACACCACTTTTCAATGGAACAGGGGTCTGACAAYGACACCATGAACCATAATTGAATTTACTTTTAACTTGCAGTCATTCACGTAAAACATATTTAGATTTAATGTGTAAGCTCAGATCCACTATATACGTCTAGAACAGAATGGAACCAAAAAACGGAGCCCTGTTTACCGAAAGCCACAGCTACCCCAAGGGCAAGGATGGCTCAACGCGCGCGGAGAATGCTCCTATAGGAAAGGTCCTAATCTATGATAGTAAATGTCACCGAATGCCAACATGTTCTAATTTTGAGAACAATCTATTGTGGAGTGCTCCGTGAAAGGCTTTTCCAAAGTCCAAACATTAATAGCATTAACTGAGTTGAGTAATAAAGATTAATCATTTAGGATATGTAGAAGGCAGCTCACTGTTGATCTGTGTGGCAGGAGTCCTTGCCGAGATTTCGGCAAACCTTTTTTTCTTCGAAAATTAGGGTAAAATTTTCCACTTTTCAGACCACTGGAAGCTGACACGTCAAAAAAGATTGCACGAAATACAAGTATATAATTGTTTAACTAATCAGGAGAGAAGGCGGGAAATTGTAGGGCCTTGACGAAGCTTATTGTGGACGGTTTGGTTAGAGAAGTATACCAATTCTACTGGCTGTAAAATACGTAGAGACATATCACTAAAGGAATGTGAAAGCCAATAAAACATTTGAAAATCTTATGATGGCGTCGCGTCATAGTTTTGAAAATTTTGAGAACACTGGTACTTCCGCAGAAGGCGTTTAATTTTACTGTGCTTTTTGAGTTAATAATTAATTAATCCACGGTTTTGACGAGTTGATAAGCAATGTATGTACAGAAGTGCAGGTGTTCAGCAAATTATCTAAAAGAAAAGACAAAATATTCCCACTACTCATTTATATTGCAGGTGGTTTATTCTAATTGTTTAAGTGATGAATTGGATTTGGCCAATAGTATAAATAAATATTGAATATTCCCAATGCAATGATTATGTCTTTCCTTTTTCAAGCGTCAATGTAGCAGTTGTGTAGTCACTCAAAACTCAGTTTTTTAAATGTTGAAAAACACCTGTAGTATTCTGAGTAGTGTGGATCGAATATATAGGTTTGGCAAGTAGCTCAAGTAGTGCCACTCAGCGGCCGTATGTAGCAAAAATCGGGTGGCAGTTGTACTTGATTGAAAGCATTAGCGAAGATTCTGGAGTTAACAAAAAATGTTTAAAATGGTTGAGTAGTGAATTGCACTAAAACTAACAGAAAAATCCTGACCTGCGTTTTACACATTTTCTAATCATCCATGAGAAAAGGGATAGGTAAAGAATGCAGTGGTGTAATTATTGATATGCGAAAATTTCATTTAATCACAATTTAAAAAGAAGTACAGTTTACTATGTGCGGAAACATTCACAAACGATCCTAACTACTGTAACAACAGGTGAATAGACGTTTTCCTTCTTTTCCTGTACTGTACACCATGAGCTTCTCTGAGCACTGATCCAACAATTTTACTATCGTTACCATCAACAATTTTCTTTACATAACTTCGCATTATAACTCCTCACTAGTTTACATCCTTTATTCTCATTCAATTATTACAAAAATTGGAATAATAGCAAAATTAGTATAAATAAACCTAACAATGTATACATTTTCTTAATCAGAAGAATATTCTTTTCAACAAAAGCAAAGCCAACTATGATTTCCATTTAAAAAAATGCAAGCTTGTTATATCTCTAAAATGTGACCCCCAAAAAATTCTAAGTACGCCACTGGATTATCTATAAAAAATGTCTGTACAGTTTCTTGTGCCTACATAGCCAATCGAGATAAAACGTTGGCTATGGCTTTAAAACAAAAGAAAATACAAAAATGGCGATGGTACAACTCAACTCACAACAAAAACAGCAGCATTAACAGTTACCAAGATACCCTACAATTACAACGAAAATGGGACGCCCTGTACATTCCATATCTTTTTCTGTACTAGTCTAGTTAGGCAATTAACATCAACGGCATGACTGTACTGCGTATTTTAACCAGCATATCTCGCGAAATAAATTGCCCAATCGCCGGTTGTATGTTACATAGTTTGAAAATTCGCCGGCGGTCAGGGCGGGTTGGAATTCCATCCCAACCGTTGAGGGTCCTGTTGTAATTTTAACCTGCTGCTAAATGTTTCAGGTCCGCCATTCATGGCCCACGCGATTAATATTTAGACCCACTGAATAATGAAGACATTATTACGTGGGGCAGAAAGTAACCCATAATAGAATTAGGGTTACAAAGGGTCAGACCACAGTGAGAGCGAATGCGGCAACATAACATTCTATCCAGTTTGACAAGCAATTGGGAAATATCTAGCAAGATTTCCTGAACAAATGTGTTCGTGTTATTGGAGTGCATGACTCGGTTGCTTTCACGTAAAAGAAAGCAAAAAAAGTGCTTTGCTTAAAGTCCTTGAGGTTTGCAAGTTACACCGCTTCTAGCTTTTCGATGTAGCTTTGTGATCAAAGGAAAATCAAAATGCACAACTAGTTATCCGGCGGTAGTATAGCGCTGTAGGATTGGGGTCACTGGGGGGTGGTTTCGAATTCAATCAAGTTGGTGTTTGTTCAGCGGGAAACAAATATTCGTTAAAAATGCATCCAGGTCGGCGGTGCATCAGAAATCTGTTATTGAATTTTCGCTGTATCGCATGAATATTCATGATACGCCGGCCGTCAGTAGGCTTACCTAATTGCGCTGGGATTCACCAGGACAGACCTTACGGTTAAAAAAAAAACGTGCTTTTGTTATTACATGCAAAAATATGATTAGTGCCAGCCATAATTAGGGGCTCTTGTATACTGTATAAAGCTAATTAAATACTGATTCTAAAACAATTTTCAAAATAATAACCTATTATGACGGGCAGATGATTTTGTTTTACCCTGTTAATAAATAGGTACAAACGTGGTCTTGAAAGTATTTTGAGCAACACTGAGCTTACACCTTGCACTTTCGCACTAAATTACTTGAAACAAGCTCTTTTATTCAGTATTATATTATTGAGCTTGCTGTACCTGTACCCATAGTCACAATGATTCAAACAATCCTTAATTGGGATATTATATTTTTTTAATGATCCTGAGGAAATATATTAGTCTACCACAAATGCACGTAACCTAAATACTGTATGATAAGTGTTGCCTGTTGTTTGTTAATCAGGCAGGGGTGCAAGACAGTCAGTATCTCCTTTTTCGTTGCTGTTAAAGGTTTTCAGGAGGAATTATAGGATAAGATTGCAGACTTGCAGAGACCCTATCCATCGAATTATAAATGACAGGTGCGTGCTAATATGCACATGTGGGTGAGAAAATTGTGTATTTTTCAATGAAGAATTAGATATGCACTAAATTTTGCCAATTAGTATTGATTACAAATCTTGGCTAGTTTTGTTAGTTTTATAGTAAACCTTAGAGTACGGGAACTTCTTCGCTAAACCGCTAATAATTACGGCAGACATTGTTTATATGTATTTATTGGTTTATTCATCCTATTTTGATAATGCGTCCTATCTTAAGGTACTGTTGCTTAACCTTTGCAGTAAGTACAGGTCAAACCATAAGACAATAAACACTCCTTTGAAAGAACATTATCCGTTTACCTAAATAACAGCAAAGATAATCCTTTCCGTAACCAAAAAATCACATCTATATTAACACGTAATTTACATCGACAAAACAATAATTTTGCACACAAAAAATGTTGCAAGCGTTTGGTAAAGAGATCTACAGAAAATGTAGAAAAATCTATATGATTTAAGTGTAGGGATTAGTAATTATTATGAAGGTGATATTTGAAGGACGATGTATTTGCATTTTATTTTTAATAGATAGTTCGTATATTTCTAGAGAGACTTCTCCTTTATTCATTCATCAGGTAAATTATATCAAATTGACAAAGGTTTCCGTAAAGTTCCCCTTATGAGGTGCTTTTGTTTATTGTTTATAATCTTGAATAATTGTTTTTCTTTGACTAGGTTACAGGTGTAGTTCAAATGTTAATTATTGACGCTAAAAAATAGGGTTGTAGACCATATATTTTTATTGCAAAATATGAATCTACATAAAAAATAATAGTCCCCTGTTAATTCATCTTTTTTCCAAATCGCTTAGATAAACGTAAAAAAATGGCAAAGTTTAAATATTTGAATGTGTGACGTAGGTTGTCCCTGCCGCTTGTGATTGGCAGCAGCTGTGTGTTGTTGCCAGAGCACAATAATTTTCAGCGTTCCAGTTGCCTATACGTGTTTTTCGCTGTCAACTGCCGACGAACGGACGAAGAGCGTCATTCATAACCTCTCAGTAACCCTCGTGTGTTTTTTGATTTTGTTTATCGATCACGATTATATCGTTCAAAACGCGGACGAAATGGCTGCTGAAAAGAAATGTTTTGTGCCAACATGCGCAAATATTAGTATTGTTGGTCTAGAGAAAAAAAATTGAGACGAAAATTGCGGTGCTATTCAGTAGATGCAGCACTATCAGCAAGTCGCTTGTGTTAAAGAAAATTCTCGCAAAACCAAGCCAAACGCAAAGGTAAACAAACAGATCATCTGTGTATCTATACAGTGTTGCCACTGGGGCTGATAGAAATTTTTAAGACAGGGTAATCTGTTGATATACAAGGAAATTTATTATTTATTTTACATTAATAATTATTACTTTCCTACATATTATGCTATAACGTTAAAAATATCGTTGTCAAGCTCATCGTGTTCCTTCCAGAAATATGTTTCTTTGCTTTTTACTTGGTTTAAGATAATAATATCTGCATCATCTGACAGTCTGAGCTGCAACGTGAAACACGCAAGCACTAGTGAGACGTTGGTAAAATTTTGGATTGGTAGGTAAAAAAAGCAGGAAATATAATATTTTCCAGGCAAGGAATACAGTAATCATCGAGTCACCTAGCATAAATAAATCGATTGTAGATACTTCATATCTAAGTTTCCCATATTTATATGCCAAAGTGAAACTTTAATATTAATTAAAAACTTCCTTATTCCGTTAAAATATCCGCTAACCGCTAAAACTTATATTTTTTCCGTTGTGCGAGAATTTTATCAGCTAAGTTGGCAACACTGAACAGATGTCTCTTCTATGAGCCAAACGTGAAATCACGGTAGGTTTACCGTTGCGAAATGCCATCCCACCACACCCCCCACTCTAGCCTGGTCAAGTGACGTTGCTAGGAATATTTCAATTTGGTGGAAAACTTTATATGGCGGAAATAAGACAATATAACATTAGAAATATTTTTTGTTGCTAGTGTCTCACTTCATTGGGTCTAGGAAAACTTACAAATGTGTTGCAATAGCGATTTGTGATAGAGGGCTACAACCCCATTAGACCTGTTCTGAAAACTTATACACTATCTACATGTAGTAATATAAAAATTGTATATTTTTATTTGAATAAATTAATAATAACTTCTTTTTGTCTTATTGTCCCAGCATAGTATTCAGTCATCATTAAAATTTCAATATTATGATATTGGATTAAGTAAGGCAATGCGTTGAATAGTCTTTCTCATAGCAAATTAAAGGTATCATCAACGTTCAAGATACGTCGTTCAAATACAATTTGGTGTTATGTATTAGCAAGAACTTAAAAAAGAACTGAAAAAAACACCTTGTTTTACTCCAAGATTTTTACTTAAACTTGTACTTCAACTGCACTTTCATATCAACCAACTTGAATAATTGAACTTGAACAATATAGGTAGAGAGATACTTGAAGAACATTTATAACATTTATTAAAGTAAAAGCATTATATACAATTACATTAATTTCTCAGGCAAAACGTTTCAGGCATCCTTTAATGATACTGAAATAAAATTCTTAAATTTGGTACTAAAGTACATAAAAAATCATTAAGAAAGTAAGGTTGCCATCTTGCCATAAAAATAGTCGATTACCCGATCCTAACAGAAGTAATACAAATTCCGTTATACAAAGTTGGTAGGCTAGCATTTTTCTTATGCGCAAATCGAATCGTTGCAATATCCATGCCATGAAAAATGCACGAGTCGACCTGGAACCCCAATCTCATTTCAGGAACACATTAAAAATTCGCACGACCCGCAAATAATTTTAGAAGCACACAACGCCATTATTGATTGTTCCCTGGGTAATGCATAATGTAAATGTAAAATTTTCGAATTGATAATGTAATATTCGCGAATGTTTTAGGTAAAATGCATGCAGCCTGAGGGTTCGGCAGGAATAAAAAGGTTGCTTGCGGTTGTTTACTCATTCCCTTGCTAAAAGAGAAAGGTTTGTTACATTAACAGACGTTTTTAAATTACACAAGATTTCAATCCAAACTGAACGGAATCAGTAATGCCCATGCTGTGACATTTCTATTAGGCCTGCTTACACATCAGCGAGTGGATCTGTTATCTTTGAACTGCAAGTTCTAACTACCACACATAAAATCACCTTTCCGTAGCGCTATTATAGTTAATCGACATTGACTTACTTGCCACGCTTCTTTTTTTAAATAAAACAAATTTTAAAAGAAGAATGACTATAATTCTTGTTAATTTTATCAATTCCCAATCACAACCAAATGCTCGTTAATGATTCGATATAATTAACCCAAACAAAACCTCGAAAGCAGCTGCTGCCTGCAAGTTTACACATAAATTAAGTTCCAATTTTTCTTGATACTTGATAAGTATTTTTAATAACTCACTTTTAAATTTCCATCAGGAAATAAAACAAATAATACATGTAACTCTTGCTCCCTTATCGTAATCTCAAATGTGGTAAGTATAATAGGTAAGTATATAATTATGTAATGAAAGAAACTCCTATGTATGCTGGTTACTACGTATACATAGTTATAAAACACAATAATTAACTAATTCTTTTCTTGGTTGAAATCAACTTTTCCAGTCAACACGTTGTTTTGGTAGCTATTTTACATTTCCCAAAAGAAAAGAAAATAAATAATACGTATCTTTTGCTCCCTTATTATGAACTTAATTTGGTAAGAATTCATACATAAATAATTAAAGAAACGCTTATCGCTTATCTGTTTTTGCCTCTCGATTGTGGCGATGACCAATGTTGATCCTAAGCGAGTGTACGTCTGCGGCCAGGAATTCAGGGACGTGCGCAATACGATTGGCTTGCCGGTGTATGCTTCAGCGGCGTGCGGTGTAGGAAGATAGAACACTCCAGAAAACAAACGGTTTTACTGATTTCGGCGGTTTCAGTGCCCCAACAAAGACCCTAAAAGACGTCAAAAGGAAATAGAGACGAGCTAATAAAGAAAAGAAAACCCACTTTACCCTAAATAACGCAGGGGTCTAAAATAATATAACAGCTTCTGTGCGACCACTAAATCCCGCAACAGCGGTTACTTAGCACAGTGGTAACAAACGACGACACTGGCTAAATTCTGATGAAGAAAGTAATGCAAATAAATCCCACTACGTGGAGGTTTTGTAATAACAACCAATGCACAAGCAAAACTTCACAGTCGACACAAGATGTTTATAAATTCAATGCTGTCAAAGAAGTGAATGGTTTTCCGGTAAAGCTGATAAAGTTGGCGCGCCAAAAACACGCCAAAGAAGACAAGCCGCAAAAACAAATCGAGCGCTCCGCAGATGAATGACCGGCCAGCTGATCGACCGAACGAAAGCGAAAATTCAAAATTATAGAAATAAACAATATACAGTAACGGTGAATTAAAAATCCACCCGTAAAAATCCCCCGTTCCACCGAAGACAGGGAACCTGTAAACAAAAGTACAAACACCAAAAAAAAACAAAAAAAAATTTGAAACGTTGGAGATTAACGATCCTCAACCTCGACTACCGGCTTCAGGTCCTGCACGTGCCACGTACCATTCAATGGCTTCCCATCCTCATCTTCCAGCTCGTATGTCCAGGAGCCCACTTTGCGACGCACTACGTAAGGTCCAATAAATGCAGGACACAAACCAGCCTTGATCCCTTTAGCTGCATCCGACAAAACTCTGTTCTTCCGCCAAACGAGGTCTCCAATGTTGTAGTTTACGGGCCGCCGTCGCAAATTGTATACCTTTCGGTTGCGTTCTTGAGCTGCTACAAGTCGTTGGTTGATCTGCCGAAACATTTTTTGATACCCAAGAGCTCACTTTTCAAAGTCATTGGCTGGTCTCGGTGGTGCTCCATCGCGGCGTTCTTTTAAAAGGTACCGGTATTCTCGCCCATCCCCAATGTATTCACGACCGAAGTTTACATAATAGGGGCAGAATCCAGTGACCTCACTCTTGCAAGTTCTGAGCGCACAGCCAACGGCTGAAAGGTTTTCATCCCAACTCTTGTGGTCCTTCTTAATATAACAAGAAATCATGGTTTTAATAATACGGTTGTATCTCTCCGCCGGGTCTGCCCGTGGAAGGTAGTTAGCAGTATAACAGATCTTTACTCCGTGCTGATTGCAGAGGTTTTGGAAGTCTTTGCTCCTCATTTGCTGACCGTTGTCACATATTAGAAATTCGGGAACTCCGAAGTGAGAAAAGAGATGGTTGTTAACATAACTGACTAAATATCGGCTTTAGCGGAACGCAACGGAAATAACAAAACGTACTTAGAGAAATAATCGCAAATTACCAACAAGTACGAAAAACCAGATTTACTTCGGGGAAAAGGTCCCATAAAATCTAGAACTAACCATCTGCCAAGGACGCTGTATGTCAGGGCGGGAGCCCAATTAACCCAGCCGGACGCTTTTGTTCGGGCTTATGTTGTGCGCAGGTAGTACAATTTCGAACATAACGCGCGACATTCCGCTCTCATGCTTGGCCACGTAAACAGTCTGCGCAATCTCCAAAAGGTTTTATAAACTCCTAGATGTCCTGATTTTGGTTGATCGTGATTTTTCTTCTAGAATAATTTTCCTTTTGTCTTTAGGAACCACAAGCTTCCAATAATTTTCTTCAGCGGAAAGTTCAGGTATGTCACATCGGACATATTTGTATACTAACCGTTGTTAACACCGCCATGGACGATACTTTTCAGGGTTATTCTCCACTTTAGTGAGCATGTTTATATACCAGCGGTCAGTAGTTTGAGGAAACGTATCTACAACATGCGGAATCTCTATCGCTCCTACTTTTCAGGTACGGATCTGGACAAGAAATCCGGTACGACATGTTCGCGTCCCTTTCGATGAACTATAGTGTAGTCGTATGGCTGTAAGCGTAACGCCCACCGAGCAAGTCTGGCCTGTAGGGTCCTTTATGTTGTGTAGCCACAACAAGGAGGAATGATCGGTAATGACGGTAAAATGGCTACCTTCCAAGAAATGACGCAGTTTTTCTATAGCCCAAATAACGGCTAACACTCTCGCTCCGTGGTAGTGTAATTCATTTCGGTTCGAGAAAGAGACCGAGAGAGGAAACAAATCACTCGTTCACCATCAGGATAGATTTGCGTCAAAACAGCTCCAATCCCATACGCGCGACGCGTCCAGTCTGAAGGCAGGAATGGCTTTTCGAAATTCCGGACAGGTGAGTACAGGGGCAGACACTAAACAATTCTTTAATTGCAGAAAATGATTCTTGACATTTATCGGTCCAAAGAAAATGAACATTTTTCCGGGTAAGTTCCGTAAGCGGCTTTAAAATGGTCGCGAAATTTGGAATAAAGCGCCTATACCAACTAGCCATACCTACAAATCGCCGTACCTCTTTCGCATTCCGTGGGGGCGGGGAACGTTCAGCATAGCCTCAACCTTTGAAACATCCACATGCAAGCCCTCAGAATCCACCACGTACCCCAAATATTTCAAAGATGGTCGACAAAAATGACATTTTTTTCTTCTGCTAACAGTAAGACCTGCCTTAATTAACCGCTCTAAAACTTCTGCTAATACTTTTAAGTGAGTATGAAAATCTGGAGATATGACAATAATATCGTCGAGGTAAACGAATACGTACGGCTCAAGATCTGCGCCGATGACTCTATCGATTAATCGTTGCCATGTGGCTGGAGCATTAGTCAAGCCGAAAAGGCATTCGCCGAAACTGAAAGAGACCTCGACCAGGAATAGTAAACGCTGTAAGTTCTTTGCTTTCTTCTTTTATAGCTATCTGATGGTAAGCGGATTTAATGTCGAGAGAACTTAGAAAACGCGCACCCTTTAAACGATCAAGAATGGGAAGAATGTATGGGAGAGGATAGGCATCCTTTTTGGTGACAGCGTTCAGAGTTTCTATAATCAACACAGAATCGATGCTTCGTACCACCATCCTTTGGCACCAAGAAGTTGGCTGGTGATGACCACGGACTTTTCGAAGGTTCCACGATGCCTTCTTTTAACATTTTGTTTAATTCCTCGTCCATAAGCGTTGCTTCGAAGGTGAAAACTGGATAAATATCTCTGGCTTGATCGGTTTTGCATCAGACTGTAGAGTAATTTCATGCTCAATCAGTGTCGTGTAGCCTAATCCATCCTTCATACGCGCAAATTTTCAGTTAAACATATCTCGAGAAGCCTTTGCTGATTTAATGTTAAAGTAGAGCCCAGTTTGGATGCCGCTTGAAACAGGAATACATTCCCGAACCCAAAGTGCCATATGTCACGCTTCAGATCCGGAATTACATCCATTGCCATCCAGAAATCTGAGCCCCAGAATCAAACTGGATGATAAACGAGACACAGCTAATACTTCCAGCACCGTAAACTCTTCCTTCTAAGCAGATTGGGGGTGGCGATGGTACCCATAGACGTGCACTTATCTCCATTTGCAACCTGAAATTCTTACTCGATTATTGGTTTTAAGCGTGAACCCCAAGTTTCAACAATTTATCAACACTGAACACTAACCAACGTGACACTACCTACCAGGAAATCTAACAGTCCCCAAGAACGGGTGTCCAAGAATTGTACTTCTAGGTGAGGTCGACCAGTCACCATCTGCATGCGCTAGTATGAAATCAATCAGAGCCTGTCTGCGATAGAAATGGGGACTAAGGAGTACACTTGAGGAATGAGCTACGTTCAAAGAATTGGCCATTTTGCAAGCGAAATGCGGAGTCATCAGCTGGCCATTTAATGACTCGCACGAGCGT
>QCXZ01000003.1:40821812-40926777 GCA_025024175.1 Rhyzopertha dominica | reverse complement strand
TTTTTAAATAAAACAAATTTTAAAAGAAGAATGACTATATTCTTGTTAATTTTATCAATTCCCAATCACAACCAAATGCTCGTAATGATTCGATATAATTAACCCAAACAAAACCTCGAAAGCAGCTGCTGCCTGCAAGTTTACACATAAATTAAGTTCCAATTTTCTTTGTACTTGTATTTTTTATAACTCACTTTTAAATTTCCATCAGGAAATAAACAAATAATACATGTAACTCTTGCTCCGTATCGTAAGCTCAAATGTGGTAAGTATAATAGGTAAGTATATAATTATGTAATGAAAGAAACTCCTATCTATGCTGGTTACTACGTATACATAGTTATAAAACACAATAATAACTAATTCTTTTCTTGGTTGAAATCAACTTTTCCAGTCAACACGTTGTTTTGGTAGCTATTTTACATTTCCCAAAAGAAAAGAAAATAATAATACGTATCTTTTGCTCCCTTATTATGAACTTAATTTGGTAAGAATTCATACATAAATAATTAAAGAAACGCTTATCGCTTATCTGTTTTTGCCTCTCGATTGTGGCGATGACCAATGGTGATCCTAAGCGAGTGTACGGCTGCGGCCAGGAATTCAGGGACGTGCGCAATACGATTGTCTGCCGGTGTATGCTTCAGCGGCGTGCGGTATAGGAAGATAGAACAATCCAGAAAACAAACGGTTTTACTGATTTCGGCGGTTTCAGTGCCCCAACAAAGACCCTAAAAGACGTCAAAAGGAAATAGAGACGAGCTAATAAAGAAAAGAAAACCCACTTACCCTAAATAACGCAGGGGTCTAAAATAATATAACAGCTTCTGTGCGACCACTAAATCCCGCAACAGCGGTTACTTAGCACAGTGGTAACAAACGACGACACTGGCTAAATTCTGATGAAGAAAGTAATGCAAATAAATCCCACTACGTGGAGGTTTTGTAATAACAACCAATGCACAAGCAAAACTTCACAGTCGACACAAGATGTTTATAAATTCAACGCTGTCAAAGAAGTGAATGGTTTTCCGGTAAAGCTGATAAAGTTGGCGCGCAAAAACACGCCAAAGAAGACAAGCCGCAAAAACAAATCGAGCGCTCCGCAGATGAATGACCCGCCAGCTGATCGACCGAACGAAAGCGAAAATTCAAAATTATAGAAATAAACAATATACAGTAACGGTGAATTAAAAATCCACCCGTTACACTCCCCCGTTCCACCGAAGACAGGGAACCTGTAAACAAAAGTACAAACACCAAAAAAAAACAAAAAAAAATTTGAAACGTTGGAGATTAACGATCCTCAACCTCGACTACCGGCTTCAGGTCCTGCACGTGCCACGTACCATTCAATGGCTTCCCATCCTCATCTTCCAGCTCGTATGTCCAGGAGCCCACTTTGCGACGCACTACGTAAGGTCCAATAAATGCAGGACACAAACCAGCCTTGATCCCTTTAGCTGCATCCGACAAAACTCTATTCTTCCGCCAAACGAGGTCTCCAATGTTGTAGTTTACGGGCCGCCGTCGCAAATTGTATACATTTCGGTTGCGTTCTTGAGCTGCTACAAGTCGTTGGTTGATCTGCCGAAACATTTTTTGATACCCAAGAGCTCGCTTTTCAAAGTCATTGGCCGGTCTCGGTGGTGCTCCATCGCGGCGTTCTTTTAAAAGGTACCGGTATTCTCGCCCATCTCCAATGTATTCACGACCGAAGTTTACATAATAGGGGCAGAATCCAGTGACCTCACTCTTGCAAGTTCTGAGCGCACAGCCAACGGCTGAAAGGTTTTCATCCCAACTCTTGTGGTCCTTCTTGATATAACAAGAAATCATGGTTTTAATAATACGGTTGTATCTCTCCGCCGGGTCTGCCCGTGGAAGGTAGTTAGCAGTATAACAGATCTTTACTCCGTGCTGATTGCAGAGGTTTTGGAAGTCTTTGCTCCTCATTTGCTGACCGTTGTCACATATTAGAAATTCGGGAACTCCGAAGTGAGAAAAGAGATGGTTGTTAACATAACTGACTAAATATCGCGCTTTAGCGGAACGCAACGGAAATAACAAAACGTACTTAGAGAAATAATCGCAAATTACCAACAAGTACGAAAAACCAGATTTACTTCGGGGAAAAGGTCCCATAAAATCTAGACTAACCATCTGCCAAGGACGCTGTATTTCAGGGCGGGAGCCCATTAACCCAGCCGGACGCTTTTGTTCGGGCTTATGTTGAGCGCAGGTAGTACAATTTCGAACATAACGCGCGACATCCGCTCTCATGCTTGGCCACGTAAACAGTCTACGCAATCTCCAAAAGGTTTTATAAACTCCTAGATGTCCTGATTTTGGTTGATCGTGATTTTCTTCTAGAATAATTTTCCTTTTGTCTTTAGGAACCACAAGCTTCCAATAATTTTCTTCAGCGGAAAGTTCAGGTATGTCACATCGGACATATTTGTATACTAAACCGTTGTTAACACGCCATGGACGATACTTTTCAGGGTTATTCTCCACTTTAGCGAGCATGTTTAAATACCAGCGGTCAGTAGTTTGAGGAAACGTATCTACAACATGCGGAATCTCTATCGCTCCTACCTTTTCAGGTACGGATCTGGACAAGAAATCCGGTACGACATGTTCGCGTCCCTTTCGATGAACTATAGTGTAGTCGTATGGCTGTAAGCGTAACGCCCACCGAGCAAGTCTGCCTGTAGGGTCTTTTATGTTGTGTAGCCACAACAAGGAGGAATGATCGGTAATGACGGTAAAATGGCTACCTTCCAAGAAATGACGCAGTTTTTCTATAGCCCAAATAACGGCTAAACACTCTCGCTCCGTGGTAGTGTAATTCATTTCGGTTCGAGAAAGAGACCGAGAGAGGAAACAAATCACTCGTTCACCATCAGGATAGATTTGCGTCAAAACAGCTCCAATCCCATACGCCGACGCGTCAGTCTGAAGCAGGAATGGCTTTTCGAAATCCGGACAGGTGAGTACAGGGGCAGACACTAAACAATTCTTAATTGCAGAAAATGATTCTTGACATTTATCGGTCCAAAGAAAATGAACATTTTTCCGGGTAAGTTCCGTAAGCGGCTTTAAAATGGTCGCGAAATTTGGAATAAAGCGCCTATACCAACTAGCCATACCTACAAATCGCCGTACCTCTTTCGCATTCCGTGGGGGCGGGACGTTCAGCATAGCCTCAACCTTTGAAACATCCACATGCAAGCCCTCAGAATCCACCACGTACCCCAAATATTTCAAAGATGGTCGACAAAAATGACATTTTTCTCTGCTAACAGTAAGACCTGCCTTAATTAACCGCTCTAAAACTTCTGCTAATACTTTTAAGTGAGTATGAAAATCTGGAGATATGACAATAATATCGTCGAGGTAAACGAATACGTACGGCTCAAGATCTGCGCCGATGACTCTATCGATTAATCGTTGCCATGTGGCTGGAGCATTAGTCAAGCCGAAAGGCATTCGCCGAAACTGAAAGAGACCTCGACCAGGAATAGTAAAACGCTGTAAGTTCTTTTGCTTTCTTCTTTTATAGCTATCTGATGGTAAGCGGAATTTAATGTCGAGAGAACTTAGAAAACGCGCACCCTTTAAACGATCAAGAATGGAAGAAATGTATGGGAGAGGATAGGCATCCCTTTTTGGTGACAAGCGTTCAGAGTTCTATAATCAACACAGAATCGATGCTTCGTACCACCATCCTTTGGCACAAGAAGTGCTGGTGATGACCACGGACTTTTCGAAGGTTCCACGATGCCTTCTTTTAACATTTTGTTTAATTCCTCGTCCAATAAGCGTTGCTTCGAAGGTGAAACTGGATAATATCTCTGCTTGATCGGTTTGCATCAGACTGTAGAGTAATTTCATGCTCAATCAGTGTCGTGTAGCCTAATCCATCCTTCATACGCGCAAATTTTTCAGTTAACATATCCTCGAGAAGCCTTTGCTGATTTAATGTTAAAGTAGAGCCAGTTTGGATGCCGCTTGAAACAGGAATACATTCCGAACCAAAAGTGCCATATGTCACGCTTCAGATCCGGAATTACATCCATTGCCATCCAGAAATCTGAGCCCAGAATCAAACTGGATGATAAACGAGACACAGCTAATACTTCCAGCACCGTAACTCTTCCTTCTAAGGCAGATTGGGGTGGCGATGGTACCCATAGACGTGCACTTATCTCCATTTGCAACCTGAAATTCTACTCGATTATTGGTTTTAAGCGTGAACCCAAGTTTCAACAATTTATCAACAACTGAACCACTAACCAACGTGACACTACTACCGGGAATCTAACAGTCCCAAGAACGGGTGTCCAAGAATTTGATACTTCTAGGTGAGGTCGACAGTCACCATCTGCATGCGCTAGTATGAAATCAATCAGAGCCTGTCTGCGATAGAAATGGGGACTAAGGGAGTACACTTGAGGAATGAGCTACGTTCAAAGAATTGGCCATTTTGGCAAGCGAAATGCGGAGTCATCAGCTGGCCATTTAATGACTCGCACGAGCGTTTCCCGAACAAGACTGGCAATTCGAAGAGTAACGCCCTCAGCACCACAACGGAAAGCAAGCAATTTTATCTCGAAGCGGACACTGTCTACGAAGATGCCCACGCTGTTTGCATCTCCAGCAAACCGGCCCACCTGGTACATCCTGAAAATAACATCAGCTGGGGGACAACGGAACAACTGCAGAAACGCCTCGTACTCGGGATTTATCCGCACGTCGATAAGCAAGCTCCGGTTCCTGAGCCAAACGAGGATTTTGAGATGGTGGGCAATACTGCTTGGCACGCCAATGAGAATCTTCAATACGCCGTCCTAAATCGACAAGTTCCTCTATCGTATCTACTCCATGGAGGCGCCATGGCGGTGTGAAGATGAGGTAATAAGTTTCTTCTAATTATACCTACTTGTTCTTTTTCAGGAAGTTTTTGTGAAAGCTTATTGAATAAACTTTGCATTCTTGTTACGTACAATAATAATCCTTCCTCATGACCTTGGGTTCTTTTTCGTATGTCGTCCATCAAACTTAACTCATAATCTGGCGGAAGAAAATTATCTTTTAACTGAGATACTAATGAGTCCCAGCTCGAGAACTTGTGTCGCCTAGTTCTAAACCATAGCAAAACATCTCCCTTAAATAATTCGGACGCAGACTGAAAAAGTTTCTGCTTGCTAACTCCTCTGGAACGCGCCATTTCCTCTACATCCTCGATGAAATTAATAACGCTAGAATTTCCGTCAAAGCAAATTTTTCCACCTACTCAAAAATTCAGATCTAGGACCATACTCGTACGAAGGTGTCGCCACAGGTACTTCCCTATCCTGTAAAAACGATAAATCGTGAAGTCGAGAAGCTAAAGCCTGTAAATTGGTTCCCTCCGCAACTGGAACTGGTTCCTCCCGCATCGGACTGCGATCCACTGCTGTGGGTTGTTGTTGGGCATGTACCGATCGTTGAACATCATTTTCTTAGATCAATGAGGCTATCTCGAGATGGGGTAACTGGTTCCTGGTTTACTCAACCTAGCAATATTGGACGGCATCATCCAAAGCTACAAACAACTCTTGACATAGGTCAGATAAAAAATTTTTTTCTCTTCCTGAACTCTACCCGCTGCAACAACTCTCTTAACACGACCGCAAACATGTATCAAACGAGAATTGATCCTTTTTGTTCATTATCAACATTCGAGCCATCGAATTCTTGTATATTACCAAGAAGTTCATCTAATTTACCCTGACAAATATTTAACTCACTGCCGCCATCAAAATTAGAACCTTCCGGAACTACAAAAATTGGTTCGCTCGGAGGATAAAGCTTGCCTAAGGACTACACGTTTCTGTGCAACAGTTTCCGGAATTTCGCAACCTCTTATTTGTAACTCATACGTAAGTTCGTCACTTAACAATCTGTTTACTTCCATCTTATTCATTTTCTACGTACCCGAAAAAAGTATACGTCTTAACGTTAAAGTTAGAACAAACCTGCCAAATATTCGCAAATGCAAATAGAATATCCAAACTTGCGGACACAAAAACACAATAAGCGCATACAATAGCATAAACACGTACTGTTATTATGTCAAGTGTTAGAGTAACACTTGTTCCCCCTCTTCCCTCGAGAAAAGAGAAAAAAATAATAAGCGAGCAATCTGCTGTATAAATATCGTAGAACACAATATTGGACAACTAGAAAAGTTAATAACACCAACTTACAAATAAAAAAAATAATTCACGTTGGGCGCCAAGTTGCCACGCTTCTTTTTTTAAATAAAACAAATTTTAAAAGAAGAATGACTATAATTCTTGTTAATTTTATCAATTCCCAATCACAACCAAATGCTCGTTAATGATTCGATATAATTAACCCAAACAAAACCTCGAAAGCAGCTGCTGCCTGCAAGTTTACACATAAATTAAGTTCCAATTTTTCTTGATACTTGATAAGTATTTTTAATAACTCACTTTTAAATTTCCATCAGGAAATAAAACAAATAATACATGTAACTCTTGCTCCCTTATCGTAATCTCAAATGTGGTAAGTATAATAGGTAAGTATATAATTATGTAATGAAAGAAACTCCTATGTATGCTGGTTACTACGTATACCATAGTTATAAAACACAATAATTAACTAATTCTTTTCTTGGTTGAAATCAACTTTTCCAGTCAACACGTTGTTTTGGTAGCTATTTTACATTTCCCAAAAGAAAAGAAAATAAATAATACGTATCTTTTGCTCCCTTATTATGAACTTAATTTGGTAAGAATTCATACATAAATAATTAAAGAAACGCTTATCGCTTATCTGTTTTTTGCCTCTCGATTGTGGCGATGACCAATGTTGATCCTAAGCGAGTGTACGTCTGCGGCCAGGAATTCAGGGACGTGCGCAATACGATTGGCTTGCCGGTGTATGCTTCAGCGGCGTGCGGTGTAGGAAGATAGAACAATCCAGAAAACAAACGGTTTTACTGATTTCGGCGGTTTCAGTGCCCCAACAAAGACCCTAAAAGACGTCAAAAGGAAATAGAGACGAGCTAATAAAGAAAAGAAAACCCACTTACCCTAAATAACGCAGGGGTCTAAAATAATATAACAGCTTCTGTGCGACCACTAAATCCCGCAACAGCGGTTACTTAGCACAGTGGTAACAAACGACGACACTGGCTAAATTCTGATGAAGAAAGTAATGCAAATAAATCCCACTACGTGGAGGTTTTGTAATAACAACCAATGCACAAGCAAAACTTCACAGTCGACACAAGATGTTTATAAATTCAATGCTGTCAAAGAAGTGAATGGTTTTCCGGTAAGCTGATAAAGTTGGCGCGCAAAAACACGCCAAAGAAGACAAGCCGCAAAAACAAATCGAGCGCTCCGCAGATGAATGACCCGCCAGCTGATCGACCGAACGAAAGCGAAAATTCAAAATTATAGAAATAAACAATATACAGTAACGGTGAATTAAAAATCCACCCGTTACATACTAGGGAATGCTTATTAATTAAACAAGATTGTAGATTTCAGTAATTTAAACTAGTTCTTAGCAATTAATACTAATCGTAGGTACATCGTACAATGATATAATTTAATAAAAGTGTCTGACTTACCTTCTGGTTTTTAATTCAACGCATTTAGCTATTTAAATCATTGCTTTCGCTAGTAATAGTAGTTAGTAATAGTAATAGATACCCTAATTTAATACTAAGTGATGAGAAGAAGAACCTGATTTACATGTTAAACAATTACTTTTACTGAAAACGAATAATTAAAAATAAAGAACATTTAAAATCACGAACTTGCAATGACAATGTTGTCTGAAGCATGATTATGCCAATTATGAACATCTACAAAATTTACTGTGTTCTTTCCAAACTTCGGAAAGCTCTACCCGAYAATTCGTGACACCATATCCCGAGTTTAAATGTCGGTGACACTTTACTGGAGCTATTATACCCGGAATATAAACTGAAAAAGTGCTTTTCCATTTCCACCGGCGCCCTGTTCGTTTCAGGTCACGTGCCGCCGTTCTCAGATATACATAAATCTGAAGTGGAGTTTCAAATCCACGAGAACTCCGCGACTGGCGCTGTTATGACCGGTCAGTGTCGGATCATGAAGAGGAAAAGAGGGTTGAGTGCACAACGCACAAATAAATGTTTTTGTTTAGTTGTCATATATGTAAACAACGGCCGACAGAATCCAAAATTACTTTATTAACATTAGTCATGCGTGCTTATCGTTATAAAGTCGCTCTCGTACTGCCCATGCCAACCACAGTGCAGGTCGTTACGTTTTCGCTCGCCCACACGTCTCTCCCGTATAGGAGGTCCACGAACAACCATCGTCACCAAGAGGGGCGGAAAACAGAGGTTGGTTACACGGCCATTCTGGGGACGGGGCGACCTCGCACCGCTTGTGCTTGAAGCTCCTATAATAAGAGAAATAAAGGCATCTCGCTTTTTAGAGTAAACTGAGTATAATCTCAGCAAGATTTTGCTCATGGGGTTTCCACGGTCTTTATTGTTGCGGTGCTCCCGGCCTGTGGGATTGCCACATTCTTTATTGTTGCGGTACTTCTGCCCTGTGGGGTTGCCACAGTCTCTTAGTCGCTATATTCTCGTCCTGTGGGGTTGCCACAGACTTTAGTTTCGGTACGCTCGCCCTGTGGGGTTGCCACAGTCATTATTGTTGCGGTACTCCCGCCCTGTGGAGTTGCCACAGTCTTTATTGTTGCGGTACTCTCGCCCTGTGGAGTTGCCACAGTCTTTATTGTTGCGGTACTCCCGCCCTGTGGGATCGCCACAGTCATTATTGTTGCGGTACTCCCGCCCTGTGGAGTTGCCACAGTCTTTATTGCTGCGGTACTCCCGCCCTGTGGGGTTGCCACAGTCTTTATTGTTGAGGTACTCCGGCCCTGTGGGATTGCCACAGTCTTTATTGTTGCGGTACTCCCGTCCTGTGGGGTTGCCACAGGCTTTATTGTTGCGGTACTCCCGCCGTGTGGGGTTGCCACAGTCTTTATTGTTGCGGTGCTCCCGCCCTGTGGGGTTGCCAGTCTTTACCCGTGAGTTGACACGGTCTCTAACTTGTTATTTATTGAGTAACACTCACACTTCTCGTCTAACGTTTCACTAGTGTGCTCTTCGCTTTCGACCAGCCAGCGCCTTAGCTGTTGGTGAGCTGCGATCGTCGTTTGTTTTCCTTTCAATGTAGGACGGCTGCCTGGGCCTATAGGCCACGGGGATGCCAGCTTTAAGCTTAATTGTTAGGTAACCCGTTGTAAGAAGATCTGGTGTTATCTTTCGCGTCCTAATCAGCAGTTCTTTCAACCAGGATCCTGCTCGGCTAATCTTGTTACTTTTAAGTTATCAAAGGAGTCGCTTTCCTTGATGGTCAACACCTTTGGGGTATTGGTTTGGTCATAGCAGAGTTCAAGGTCGGCGGCACCTTTTTCGAGCCGCAGATTCGGTTTACCCATTACATCCCACTTAATAATAACATCCAGAGTAAAGAAAGATTCGATGTTACCGTTTGGTAAAATAATAACAACCTCACACATGCCGACAGCGTTAAAGGTCTTTGTTCTAAGGCCGATGATTGATAAATCAGCGCCACTGTCGATGATGTAAGTGAAGGATGAGATTCCTGGTTACCACACAGCAGAGTGGCGATTGGTGATGTAACTAGGCAACGTCTTGTACGTACTAGTCATATTTTCTTCGGCTTTCCATGTTTAAAAAAGCAGGTGCTTTCACTGTGCCCAACTTTCTCGCAGTAGGTGCACGTAGGGACTCTTGACTCCGTTTTCTTCCCTGAGCTTTCAGTGTCGTCGTCTTCCTTGGCCCAAGACGGCGCGTGCCAGACTTCCTGGCGATGGCCAGGCTGACCACATTTGAAACACTTTCCCCGGAAGGACTGACCTGGAGCGACAAATCGTCGAGAGGCTGCGTACACAGTGCTCCTGGGCCCCATAGCATCAGAAATGCGAAGACTTACTGATGCTTGGTATTTTCGCCTGCGGCTGTCAAATTCGGCGAGCAGCTTCAAAAGCTCTTGCTCGTCCCCAGGCTGGAGGATTCTAAGGGCGGCCTGGGCTTCTGTATGATCAAGTCAATATTCGACTATGCTTATTGCAGTGGACCAAGGCAATGAGTCTCAAAAAAACGATGGATAGACCTGAGCTTCTAATTCCCATAATCACTGAGAGATTTGCAGTCTTTCATTCGCAAAGTGGCTGCAACGAATGCACGAGCACCGGGAGTATCGCGGTCAGGGAATGCGATGCTAAAATCTTTGCGGAAATCGTCCCAAGTACGTCGAATGGGGCTCCAGTCGCAGTAGTAACGGCGTCCTCTACCCTTTAGGGCTTCCCCTGCTTTCGCTAACATTATGATATCACTGACTGCTAGCTCCACATATAGTTTTCAGGCATCAGCTAATCACTCGTCGATAGTGGAGTTGCTCATATCCTGGTTCAACTCCGATAGATAGAACGATGACCACGTATTGAGCGACGTATGTGCCAATTGCGTACCCATTCCAAGACTATTGCCCGCCTTCGTGGAAGGACTAGGTGTTGGCTCCGCCACAATGGACCTTCGAAATAGCTCCGCGATCTGCTGCTGTTGGTTGGCCATCAACGTAAGAAGTGTTTCTTGTAATGGTGCTTGCTTACCTTGGCCCTCTTCGTAACCAGAGAAGCCGATCGCCTATCCGGTTGTTCAACTGCATGGTCTGCGCCAAAACTGTGACGCCACAGATAAAATTAGTAAACAAACACGTAAAATTCAAATAAGAAGCAAACAAACTTTCTACAAATTGAAAATGACGACAAACTCAGTACGGGGTGCCGGCTAATTCAAGTGGAGATGGGTCGTAGTACTTATTCTTGTTTATAGGGCGCCACGTGTTTGAACCTCCTTTATTTGCAGAGCTGTCGTCCAAGCTTCTACTACCAAACACGAATTACTAGGAAGCTATCTTTCTCACAAAAAAAATATAAAGTACGCAAAACAAAACGTTTCAACCTATCTTCACAATCTTTAATTTTGAAACAACAATCCAAAATAATCAATAGCGTACAAAAATTTCAAATGTGTAATTAAACGTTAAGAAAAACAAAACCTAAAACTACCCCAATGCTTACGTAAGCGTGGTTTACAGATAACTTATTTTTCATATAAAACAAACTGCTGATTTCCAAAGAAGCAAAAAAAATATGGGTTTCTGACCTCGTCTTGTTCTTGGAGGATACGTTGGTTAGCTCAACCTATTTCCGTGCGAGTAGCTTCGCTTGTGGGCAGTAACACCTTTCAGGGAACTACTCTCCCAGTATGAAGAAGATGGCCGGCCTTGTAGCAACTCGTACGGCGTATACTTGGTTTGTCTAACTTGAAACACGAGGACAGTGGGGATCACCCCGTAACCGGACCCTAAATCACAGTATATCGAATTTAAAAAAATTGCTCTATAAGAACCATAACCATATCAACTTACCTCACAATGAGGGCTACAAATTTCTGAAAATGAACTCGCAACCGATTGAAGTTTGATTCCAATAATATGGGAGGTTTAAAGAGACCACTCTCAATTTCTCCTTTTACCTTGACGGTGTGTTCGTGCTGTGATCCCCACTAGGAGAAGCAGCTTCCAAAGACGATTGCTAGCCGCAAAATGCCGAACACCCCACTTTCCAATCAGCCACCGGAAATAATTATCAATGACGTTTTATTTCTATCACTGATTAATTTTTTTTGACACTAGCACCGCACACTAATTTGGATTTTTCGTAGCTCTACCGAAATTAAAACATGTGAAAATGAAATTAGATGATATTATAAACGAAAAACGTAAACCTAGAAATCCACAACCCTAATCAAAAACAGACAGAATCTAGAGAAGAAGCATACTTTGAAATACTATGATTCACTAAAATTTTGGAACATAACAATTCCCCCCTTACTTAAAGAAAGTTTACTCCTGTAAACTTTTCATGCTACATGCGCGTTTCAAATCTTTGGTGTGCCATATTCCTTTAGATGCGCCTTCTCGATCGCATAGTTCGTATGTCCAAGGTGATACCTTTGAGTTAATATGAAACGGGCCAAGATACCGAGGTGCTAGTTTAGCGGTAAAATATTTCGCTGCATTTGACTGCGTAATTTCGTCGCCAAACCAATTGATTTGGTACATACGTCTCATTCCTTTTCCTCAAATTATGTTTCGTCACCGCTTTCTCGGCAGCATCCTTCAAACGTTTCTTTACATCACTAAACAGTTTCTTAAAACCTGTACTCTTTTTTTCTACGTCTCCGTCCTGTACATCAATAATATTGCGATCATGATCACTTCCCTTCAGTACCATCTCCCGACCGAAATTAACAAAATAGGGTGTCAGTTTCGTAGCTGCATGTTTTTCCGTGCGAACGGCACAGGACACCTTAGGCAGGCTTTCATCCCAATTACGGTGGTTTTCGGTCGCATAGATGGAAAGCATAGTTTTTATGGTGCGATTTACACGTTCGGTTGGATTGGCCTGAGGGTGGTAATTGGCACAGTACTTAATATGAACGGCGTAAGTTTCCGTTAGCTTCTTAAATTCCTTACTGGGAAACTGGGGACCATTATCACATATTCTTACTTTCGGAACCCCAAACAATAAAAACACATCATCTTCGAGTATTCTAATTATCTTGCTCGTTGTACTTTTCTTTAGCGCAAAAGTCAAAGAGAACTTACTAAAATAATCAGTCACCACCAAAATATACTGATTGCCTCGTTTCGTGCGTGGAAGAGGGCCTATCAGATAAATCGATATTATAACCCAAGGTTTAGTCGCTTTTGGATGGCTAGCCATAAACCCTACTGGTGCGCACTGTTCTGGTTTATACGCACTACATTTACTACAATTTCTAATGAATTGAATAACATCGTTGCGTTGCTTTAGCCAAAGTACTTGTCCTGGATGCGTGCAACAGTCTTATAGATACCCATATGACCGCTTGTGGGTGGAACGTGAGCTTCTTCGAAAATTTTACGTCGATCTCCCTTGGGTACTACCAACTTCCATGCATCGGAGTCTGTCGTCAGTGGCGGATATGTGTATTTCGGTTTGACATATTTGTATAAACGATTATCTTCTATGCGCCAGTTGGAATACTTCAAGGGCTTCTCCAAAACCAAGATTCGAATTTTATTGTACCAACGATCTCCATTCCCTATAGTCTTCTCCTCTTCGATTGCGTCACAAACAGGTACTGCTCTAGATAACGTGTCCGGTACCACATGTTCTTTCCTTTTCTGTGAACTATTTTAAAATCATATTGCTGCATAACGCACTTCCCACCTTGCTAGACGTCCATTGGGGTCTTTCAGATTTTGTAACTAGACCAAGGAGTAGTGATCTGTGTCTACAGTAAACCTAACCCCCTCTAAATATGGGCGTAATTTTTCCACAGCCCACAGAACTGCTAGGCATTCTCTTTCGGTAGTTGAGTACTGCCTCTCTTGTCTACTAAGTGATTGACTTAGGTAACACACGACACGTTCACCATCTGAATGTCAGTACAGTCCCAATGCCATATCCTGACGCATCCGTTTGAACTTGAAACGGAAGGGTGTAATCCGGGCATCGCAAAAAAGAAGCCGTAGCTAGACACTCCTTAATAGCAATAAACGATTTTTCGCACTCTGGGAACCAACCAAACTTATTCGACTTCTTTAATAGAGCAGTTAACGGAGCGATTCTTACTGAGAATTTTGGAATAAAACGACGGTACCAAGAAAAAGTTCCGATGAATCGTCTAACCTCTGTAACGTTTTTAGGGGTAGGTAACTGTAACATGGCTTGCACTTTCTCTGGATCTGCATGTAGTCCTTCCTGGTCAACGACATACCCTAAATATTTCATCTGCCGGCGACAAAACTGGCACTCGTCCTTATTAACAGTCAATCTAGCATCACTCAGCCTTCGAAATACCTCCTCCAAGACCGATATATGTTTCTCAAAGGTTTGAGTCACAACCACGATATCATTGAGGTATACAAAAACATGAGGTTCTAAATCTGACCCAAGAACATTATCTATAAGCCTCTGTCACGTCGCTGGGGCATTATGAAGCCCGAAGGGCATTCTACAAAATTGGAATAGCCCTCGTCCAGGTACTGTAAATGCTGTGTACTTTTTACATTCCTCTTTAACAGGTACCTGCCAATAGGCCGATTTTATGTCTAGAGGGGAGAGGTATCGGGCATCCTTTAATTTGTTTAACGTATTGCTTACATAGGGAAGTGGGTATCCATCCTTAGCTGTTACTGCATTTAATTTACGAAAATCAACACAAAAACGATATCCTCCGTCCTTCTTCTTAACCTAGAGCGAAGCGGGTCATTTTAAGCATCTACCGTTTTACATTTTACCGAGTTATTCGAAACTTTTTCGAAGTGAAATTTCGACATGGCAATGACAAAAGATGTAGCTACAACGTAGAGTTCGAGTTTTTTCTGAATTTGGCACAGTGATGTAAATATTTGTTGTTATATTTTGCTTAAAATGCGTATTTTTGGCGAGCTATTTCTCGAAAACTAAGGCACATAAACGAAAAATTCGAACTCCACGTTGTAGCTACATATTTCTTTGCACACTGCCAAAAATACGAGCACGATAAGTGAGTAAAAACATTCAAAAAATCTGAAACGGCAAATCCTTTCGCACGAGTCCGTCACGAGAGCATAATGCGAATGCCCATCCCCGCTAGGGCGTCGCGTGCTCGCGTGGCATCAATGAACAGTGAGGCTAAGATATAAACCTGTCGGGAATGATCGAGCGATATACGATCTATTCCGATATGACTTGATTTCAAGATTGTATGTCTAAATACACGTGACAAGTTTAATGTTAAAAGTTCTTTCACATTAATTTACTGTCTGCTGAAATAATGGGGAGGCGGAAGGAAAAATATTATAAAAGTTCCTCCAGAAATCATAGTCGACATGCAGTTAGAATTAAAGCCACCAAAGCTAAAAAGAGGTACGTAACGAAATACACTTGCAATGGAGCTTCGGAATAATTAGGTTTTCGCGCGTATTTTCCGCAGTAGGTACATACTTTGTAGTACATCAAGTCGAAGCATTCGAATTTTTTTTTTGTGTTTTTATCTATGCATACATCGTTTCGTTATGACAAATATTATATAGAGACAAACTTTATACATTTTACTGTGCACGAAACAGAAGAGATAATTAATAATAGTATGTAAAACTATAAGAAAAAATGGCAGAAAAGGCGTAAATAGTAGCGATACCACAAAAATATCATGCACTGCTTCTCTTAGACGTATCGTACGCACAGTACAAAAGTTAGATAACATTGAAAAGCATACATGCTGTTTTGTCTAAATCTGCAAGGCGTTCCATTTAAAAAAGACAATAACGCTCACTTGATTAATACGCTGTGTAAACAAAAGTTGAAATATCGTGGTAAGTTCTAAAGTTTCGCAATTTCAAAAAGTCAAATGTAATCAATTACTGCGCGGTATTCGGGAACTGACAACACCGGCCTCCGTCTGGCAATCCGCCCGTCTGTTGCTCGTAGATCTTTGCGTGATTTCACCTATCCGCTATCTTCTTACGTCACATGTTCCGTTGGTAATACGGTTTGCTTAGTTTACATTTCTGCCCGATAGCTCCAAGTAAACGCCCCTCCTAAAACGCTACTATGTATTTTAATACTATTAAATCAGTAAACCATAAACTGCACAAACTAGTACTAAAAACACCTGCTTCACTAAGCCTTTCGCTTAATTACGACTTTTCGAATTCAGAACTGCCCGCGCTTTCTCCGTCGGGCTATTTATGTATGTATATATTCCTGTCGTTATCAAAACTTCGCGATGTCATGTTAGGTCAGCATTAGGTGTGTGACCGGCCAATCAAAAAATCTTCCGGCGTGAGATGGGTCAAGTCATGAGGATTATACCCTAACATAACTAGAAGATTATTGGTCGAAGGTAAAAAATTGTGGAGAAGTTTTTTTTTATAGGAAATTTAAGTCGGAAAGCCATTGTTAATGACAATTTTTTGGTAAAACTGACATTATCGGAGTTATTTGAAAAAAGTTAAAGTTGTAGCTTTCTCTTGCCTAAACAAAAGGTTCCAGGCACAACTCAAGTGTTATTTCTTTATTATTGATGCTGACCTCAATGAAGCGGTTAGGCCGAAAAACTTTTTGTAGGAATTTTTGTTTATGTCGAAATTATCAGATTTAATTGAAAACGCAGTTTTTAATGTAAAATCCCTTAATAAAGGACACTCGACTGCAAATTCAAATGCACAAGTCATTTTACATAGAAAATGTTTTATTATATCAACCGTGTGCCCATGATACGAACAAAGCCCCATTTTAGTGGCGCATTTGTAATAGATGAATACGTAAGTATAAAAAGCCATACCACAACCTATTAAACTATTAAAAACTCTGGCCTTATTAATGCAATTTTTAATTTGCTGATAAAATGCCAACCAACCCTGCTATAGTGTAATCAGTGCAATATCGCCTGATCCACCCGTATTTGCTTATCGTGGGTTATCTCTTTTGTTACAGTGGACAAAGCGATGTTTGAGAAGGCCGCCCGTTCGCGTACCGGCCAGCAAACAACCCCCATGTGTCGCTCCCGCCCCCGACCGCCGGTGGACAGGCCGACAATGGGATACTGAGTGCGGTGCGTGCGGTACGCGCGAGATGCGACCCCGTCGATCCTAAAATGACGCAAGATCCTTATGGGAGCATGGAGGTGGCGGTTGTTGCCACCCTGTTGCTTGTGATTGCCGGCAGGATCATGCCAGGCTGTGGACTTGAACTGGGTAAGAACGAAATTGATCACTTTACGCAGAAAAATATTAGAGAATTCCTTAAACTGCTTAAATGAAACAGGTAATTGCCTTCGGTGTTTGAACGTTTCACGGATAAATGAAGTAATCACAAGGAATACAAAAACATTTTATTTTTAGTAGACAAAACGTACATATTATGTTGCAAAAATACCAAATACTGACAGTACTTAGGTATCTCAACAAATTTTGGTATACACAAAACTGACCAGTTTTTCAGCCTTATCAATTCAGTGGTTTTTGTAGTACCTTTTTTCAGATTATTGCATCTAACTAAACAGGAGAAAATTACACCTTTTAGTTGCATGCAGTGGCATTTTTATAAGCTTTAATTTGTCAGTATATGTACCTAAAGCAAGAAGACGTACAAATGTTTAACTATTTTATGTGTGCGATTGTCTGGTATATCAATTAAATATTTTATTATTATTATTACATACAGTGAGGTGTTATGGGCCCACTGCACTGAAGCTTCAGCTCAGTGTGCTCCTAAGAGGTATGTTACCCCATTTATCATGTACTCTTAATACAGGGTTTCTGTAAATGATTCATGCAACGCGAGCGGAGATGATTTCTGGATTCTTTGTGCCGCCTTTTTGTAACTGCTGCCAAGCTACAATATGTACGGCGATGATACTAAAGGTTACATATCAATGTCACCTAAAAGCTCCGAAATGTGAGCTTTCTGCAACCTAAAAAGGTAATTATCCCACAAAACACACAGAATATGTTGAAAATACACACTCCCAGGCGTTTCTCATATTAAAATGTATCAAATAATTCAATAGTCGACAGATGACAAGTAAGCAATAGTTGTGTTCACCTTCCTAAGAGGCGGCAAATTGCTTTAAACGATTATTTCCATAAGCGCCCTGTATGCATCAATCATTTGTATATTTTAGGATAGAAAGAGTGCTTTTAATATCATCAGGTTCCTCAAATAGTACAACAAACAAGAAACATTGTCCTTTCTCCATTCATATAGAATATGGCAGGAAGTTTCTTTAAAACACCAAGGTCCAGTAAGCAGTCCATTTACTGTTCTTAAATGACGCATGGATAATTGCAGCAGTTCTGTGAATTTTAATTGGAATGAATTCCTTATAAACATACGTAATTGTTGTAATCCGGGGACGTCAATCCAGTAAAGTCAGTGTTGCTTTCTTAGCAGTTCTGTGACTGATTGATATGCCACTCCACAAGTAAGCTAAGGGTTCTTTAGCTCCCCTTTTCGCTAGTAGGTCTGCTTCCACATAGACCCTGGTATGCAAGAACACAGTCCAGAATAACTGATGTGTGCTCCTAAGACACGAAGTGATATAGGCATTTATTTACCGCCTTGTAGCATATAGATGTGCCTTCCAACGCTGTCAATACCGCTGAGTGATCATGATTCGGATCCGTTTATTATTATTATAGGTTCTTTGTATAATTATTGCCAGTACACCATTTTTTGTATACGCCAGCTTAACCCGCTGTCGTTGACTAGCAACGCCATGAATGCAGTGTTCTGATTGGTGCAGCTATAGCACCGACCGCGGGTATAACTCGAATTAAATTTGAACCACCCTTGTGTAACCAAGTCTTTCGCTGATGTTTTTGTAGGATTGACTGCTAGTCCTCTTGTACATCACCTCTGTACGGTTTTTATTGCCTTATGTTACAGAGTTGACAAAGTTTCTTCGGGCTTTCCGTGCACCAGGATGTAGACATCCTCCGCATAAGGGGCAAACGCCTTTCTGGTTTAGTTCCCTAAGCAGATGATCTGCTACAAGGCTCCACAGTAGCGGTGACGAGATACAAGTCTGCGGAGAACCTTTGCTAACTACAATTATTTCTGTGTGTGTCCTAGAGAAGTCCTGACTCTAATTCTAAACAGGATTCAACCTACCTTGTCCAACAAGGACCACTCCGTGCCTTTCTAGCTTTCTTAATTGAGTCAAACGAGTTGTTGCCAAAGCTKCCTCAATATCAAGGAAGGTTCCAATCCTGCGCCTTAACTCACGTAAAGCCAGCAAATCGCTTTCGATGCAAAGACATGGGCACTAAAGCATCGTCTGCGATACGTCTATCAACTAATTTCTCCAAAACCTTCAGGAGAAATGATGTTACACTAATTGGCCTGAAAGCATTAGCTTGAACATAAGAGCCTCACCCTGGCTTGTGTATTAAAGTTACCTTAACTTTTCTTAGCTAGGCTGTACATAAAATTATACCTATACTTGCTCTATATAGCCTGCAATGGCGTGTCGCCTATTCTTTCAGCGTTCAATTCCGGGAAACTTGTATGCCTTAAAGCTAATAATTGTCCTTCAAACCCTAACGTGTTAATCATTTTGTCCTGCGTAGTTCTGAGCCGTTCTGGTTACACACTCCGGAAAGAACGCACGAGTTTAATAGTTCCATCAGAGGTAGCACTGTGATCACCCTGTGCTCTCTCAAGATGTCATATTTGGCATCGATATTCTCTCAGTAATACCTTTTGGAGTCTAGCTGCGCATTCTGTGGTATTTTCAACATCGTCACAGTACTTTCTCAATGACAATTCTCTCGCCCTTCTTATGGTGCATATATATCTGAGTCGGGCATCTTGTTTCTCAACCACCGGTTCTTTAAGCTGTGTTATAGGGCTCTCTCAAATCCCTCTTAGAGAAGAAATTCACGGTTCCACCAGGTGTTGCCGCAATTTATAGTCTTCTCCTTTAAGAGAGCAGGTTGTCACTAGGTTGACAAAATTAGCGCATTGAGACAGTCATTTGTTATTTTGACGCCAGTTGGGGTGTAGGGAAGAGATTACACCTTCAGTTGTGCTGAAGGCACTGACCGTGCAGTAACCTGTCAAGAGTCCCTCAATTTCTGATCAACTCAACATATTCCCCAGGTGAATGTTTAAAGATACTAAACACGGCGATGAGTTGTTGTCGGGGCGTGGTTCCAGGAAGGCCGAACACCAAAGGCGAGAAGTGCCTACAGGATGTCTGCGAAAAACATCAGAACGACAAGATGGTCATCTTAGACCTTTGATTCTAAATTACCGGCTAACTAATACGAGGGCGCTTGTCAGTCAGTGATTTAACAGAACAAGGGAAGTCTTGGGATGCTGATCGTTTACTTTGTTTTACTTTAGTTTGTATGAGTAATGAGTATTGACAGTATTAGAACCACTTAACACTAACGGTACAGCTGTCGTGCGATTGTACCACAAACCGTATATCCACCAGTAAAAACGTAAATACAAGACACGCAAACGTGCACATTCCTATCGATACATATTATTCCTGCAAGTTCGTTTCATAATTATAGGTCATTCACATATTGTTATTTCGTGATAAAAAGGTTACCCTA
The DNA here is from genome assembly GCA_025024175.1 of Rhyzopertha dominica. Taxonomy (NCBI): domain Eukaryota; kingdom Metazoa; phylum Arthropoda; class Insecta; order Coleoptera; family Bostrichidae; genus Rhyzopertha; species Rhyzopertha dominica. The sequence continues at coordinate 40,906,501 of QCXZ01000003.1, read as the reverse complement.
TCTTAATCACTCTGTGCCCAAAATTTAATCAACCATACGAGAACACATTGTACATATTGATTCTAATATGAATGTGCTCGTTAAAATCCTACGATATAATTTTAATGTCTTTTGATATCCACTGAAACTAACTATGCAAGGCTGCTGTAATTCATGTCTCAAGCCTAGCGGTTTATTACAGTAAGTCGTGGTAATTAGCACACTTGTGACCTAATTGGATTTCGCTATAAATTATATTGGCAGTACAAACATCTGCGCTGGGTGTAACCAATCCGCCTGTTACAATAATCTGTTGAATTACATTATAAACTTAAACTATTGCCGAACTGATATTCGAAGCAAAGCAAAATTACCAGCGGTGATTACCAGGACCGGCTACGGTCGTCAAGTGTCAAATTTTACTAGCAAAATTTAACTAATTCCACCTGAGATTATTAGGTGACTCACAAATATACATATACTTACTACATGATACTGCAAGCGTACCTTTTATGGCTGTATTTGATTAAAAAATAACTGAAAATCATAATGCAAATTATTCATTTCATCCATTTTGTTACACAAGTTTTTGCGTTCAAACTGTATCTGCAGTTGGTCAATGAGAGGAAAAGTTTCCCGCGACGAAATCTAGCCTATCCAGCACAGAAATTACTTAACGAAAATGTTAAAAAGCGCCTACATATAGAACGTTAGAAAAACAGGTATTGGCCAAATTAAGCAGAAGGTTTAGTAAACATGGCTCCGCAAAGTAATGATTTCGGAGATATGAAAGATTCTTTTCGGGAACATTTATTTGCAATTATCTGTTCTTTATTTATTATGTACAAATAAAACACACTCCTAGCAACAACAAACAAAAGTTACTGAAGATGATCAAAGTAAATTCTTTCCGTTTCCCAGTAGACATGACACCCTTGTCTGAAGAGTATTCTAACTCATTCTTTACAGTAGTACCATAGACATGTTTTCAAATACCCAAAAAAATTAGAGGGTTTCAATCAGGCGATGTTTTAGGGCATATTGCAAGTCCGCCCGTTTTCAGTCATCTGCGTGTAAAAGTTTGGTGCAAATGCTCTCTAACGGCAAAGGAAAGATGAGCTGGACCACCATCATATGGGAGCCATATTTGTTCCCTTTTTTCAAAAAAAAATGTCGAAAGGATCACCCACTGTGTTCTGCAGTAAGTTTAGATAAGTAGCTTATGGCCAAATATTTAATGAAAAACTTGTCTGATTCCATTAAAGCATGGAGATTTTTGTCGACCCAAACATGCGAATTGCGAAAATTAAAATTGACTCTATGTCGTGTGAACTCAGTACTCGGCCCTCATCAATAAAAGGATATTGGGGGTCATCAGTATCATTGCATACAAACCAGCGGAAAAAAAACAAAAATGCTTCATGATCAAGTGGATTTAAGGCCTGTTACTCGTTGTATTTGATACTGATAAAGCTGATGCTCTTGGAGAATTCCCCAAACAAGAGGAGCACTAATTCCTACCTCGGCTGATATTCTCAGCACACTCGTTCCCACATTATGCTTTATCCGTATTCGAATTCCTTCTTCTGCTTTAGGAGCAGATACCGTCTTGATCTTCCGGATAAATAGCATTTTATGTTCGATGAACCCTGATCACGCAATCTTTGGTGAATTCTTCCAAACATAACGATGTGAAGGAATCTGACGATTTGTATAATCTTCAACTTAAAGATGTCGCGCTTTGGTGGCAATGCTATTAGCACGACCATACATGAAATGCATGTTGGTTAAGTCTATGTTAGAGTACGCAGCCCCAGCAAACGAAACTTGTGCACTGGCAACAGTCAAATAAAGTGCAAGTTTTTGCCGAATAAAAAAGGAAATAATAAAGAACAACCTTCCTTGTCTTGAAAATCGTTACTTTTCGAGTCTTATATACTAGTGTTGTGATATCTACAAATTTTCTAGTTCTTTTTTTTTCTTGATAAAGATACACTTTTCTGCCTTGTGTTTTAGATATTTAGATAAAAGAAGAAAGTTTGCTTCCTCAAAATCTCAGTTGCCCACACTTTTATCAAAACCTAACTACGTGGCCGATTCGAAGACAGGAAGCTCCATGATACAACAAAATTTCATGTTCAAAAGTCGCAATCAAAGCTGTTCTAATTGCTTTCATTTTCTTTTAGCAAGATGAAATATTTCTGGTAGGTAGTTTGTAACACTTTGGATTACCAGATAAAATGGGACCTGGAAACGAAAGTGTTAACCTTGTTATCAACGAATGTTGGTATTTCGGACAGCAAAAAAGGAAATTAAACTAATCTGGAAATACTACTCGGCAGATGTTTCTATTATAGATAACAAAAAGATAAAAGGGTCACGACCATTCTAGTCCGTTGTGTGAAGCCCGCGCATAGAAAATCTGTTGCCAAGAAAAAGCGGCGGTGTACAATTCAAGATGGCGAGCTGAAGAACATAATCCTCCTCTGAAGCCGACACAACCTTCGACTGAAGCAATAAAGCTCTGCCTCTATGTAGATGCTCTATCTAGTTGCCTGGAGCGCACAACCTGTGTGAAGGTACCACCTAATGCTGGTGCACACCGTTCTTCTGGAGGTAACACATAGAGCTTGGCACAGAAATTATCAGGAGCTTTCTTCTTACCATATTGTGAACTCCTCAATTACCCATCTGAGGAAGCCACCTGGTGCAAGCTTTGCAAGTTATTTAATTATTACTCAAATGTGCAGCGCAACGATTTTGTACGTTTTCATGACCTTTCTCGTTTTAGTCACGGTAACCATGCCCTTGCTCTTGAAAAGTTGAAACTAAGTACATCGGGCAAAGAAGACTCCATCCCATAAAACGACACAAAATTGGCTCCATAAACTCACACATCGCCCAACGGTCGCAACCGAACATTTTTAGAATCTATCAAGAACAGTATACCGTTTTCCTTAGTTATAGTGTTAAAAGTGTAACTGATTTCATATGTGAAAAAAATCAGGACATTTCATGTTTACGCCTCATGCAATAACGCCACAGGAATAGGACTGACACTGCTACAGTTTAATTTGAAACAAGTTAAAATATGAAGCGAATCATCCTTCTAAGTATGTTCATATATAGTTAGTTCCTTGTTTTCCTGTGACATATTTCACAATCAAGAGGGGACCGGCTGCACACTCCTTTGGGACCCAGATGTTCAGGCCGCATCGACCGATAGATCTTAATATCGGTAAATGGGGAAATATTCGTCTCCAGTCGAACACACGAACTTGTCGCCAGCCTGTGCGGATCATAATTATAACGCACCSAAAGTAATTTATCTMGCCATCCTGCCTGTCACGTTATGGGCCCGAGTGTMGATTTATGGTCCCCAAGTAAGTGCATTTGGAGGTTGTAAAATTGACCCCGTCGTGGGGTATGCTGGAGTTAATACTTGTTTAGAAATGAGCCTGAATATGACAGAGGTGTGCGAAATGAAAGGGAGAAATTCAGCCCTAATATATTTTATGTGCGTTTGCCCATAATAATTTCGCAAGCCAGCACCTGTCACGGATAAAGAGCTAATGTAGGCCGTGAACTGTACACACCTCTATACGTGCGTATCTTTCTACTAAGCAACGTCAAAACTATTAGAAATGGTTTACTATTTTGGACCTCTGGTAGTATTTTACGTATTCAATTGCTAGTGCCAATTGAGTTAACCTGACCAGTAAGTGAAATAAATAAATAAATAAATAACAATTCGATCCCCAACTAGATGCTCTTGTATATTTACATCATTATTTGCTAACTCACATATAATATACATATCTTTGTATAGCAGCTTCCTATTTAAGATCAAACAAGCATAGACCACAAAATATACTAACTGATATAAGGGGTACTTGTTTTATTTTAATATTTTGCTTCCTTATTGAAGCTATTACGAAACGCAAATTGCATTTTATAATAGAGCCATTATGAAAAGGATTTTTTTTTTGTTTTCCAATGTCGGTATCACTAAAAAACTCTGAGAGGAATATTAAACAAACTCCATTCAAACGATCTTTGCCATCTGTCATGCTCTTAGATAGAGGTTCCAAATCTCACCGGTAGGTGGAGCTACTTACAAGTGTAAATACAGTACAGCAATTCATTGTTAAATTTACCACTGCTATTTTGCACTAAAATGGCGGACAATTGCGGTACTTTTATCTATCTAGTGACTTTAAGTGTAAGTAGTGTCCCTGTATTAAGAGAATACCGCAATAGCATATGCCACTACTTGGAGACAATATGGCGGACGTGTTGTGGTAGTGATAATGTCAATTATTAATTAACGAGGCTGGTGTGCCCATTAATGTAATTTTGATGTGCACTGTTCTTGAAAGCAGTAAAGTTGTTATCCCCAATTACAAAAATCGTCCCGAACAAGGATTTCGACCTTTCCCGATACCGCCTGGCAAAAATAACGTAGAAATAACCAAGCATGGACAAAATTCGTGAACCGAGGTGAATTGCCATTGCGGGCAAGCATCTGCGAAGTAAGAATGAAACACATAACCATGATCATACAATAAGAGGACGTGACACAGGAATATGTAATATAAACTTTCAATTTGCTCTGAACAGTTACAACGTGGAATAGGTTAGGTGCTCTATTTTTGAAATTAAGTACTGTTTCACAAGTTTCGTTTACCTTGTAAGTGTTTCGAACTTATCCATAGTTTTAGTTTTGTTAATTTCGTTGTCTAGCATTCGATTTCGCGAAATTTAAGGTTCCTTAGAGCAGACAAACAAATAAATGTGCGGTAGTGCAAAGCTTCGTAGTTGTTATATTAGGATAGGTGTTCTTATTATACGATAATGTTACACATATGAGGATAAACTCAATGGTTATTTGTAGTTTTATTGCTTGAAATGAACATAAAACCTAACGTTTACCCAGTAAACAGTAAATTGTTTCACATTGTGCTTAACTTATTCAAAAATTATACTTAACATGGAAAACACTGACGGTGAAATGTAAACGATTTAGGAAGCTAAAGACAAGATAAAGAACTGAATATCGATTAAGTTAAGTTTTTAATGCATTACTAGCGGACCTGGCAGACGTTGTCCTGCATGATATTCCAATATTAAAATGAATGAAATGAATGAATGAATGAATGAATGAATGCATACACAAAATATCATTCAAGTCGATCCAGGCGTTTAGTTGCAGTATAGATAAATAACCTAGATACCGCCTGCAGCGCCATCTGCCGAACTTATTTGTGGATCTCAACCATCCAGGGCGCCACCCAAACGTATACAAAAAAATCACTCAAATCGGTCGAGCCGTTAAGTTGTTATATAGATAAATAACCTAGAGACTCACCGCAGCGCCATCTGCCGGGCTGATTTGTGAATCTAAACCATCCAGAGCGCCACCCAAACGCGTACAAAAAAATCATTCAAATCGGTCCAGTCGTTTAGGAGGAATAACCTAGATACCGATTGTAGCGTCATCTGCCGGGCTGATTTGTGAATGTAAACCATCCAGGGCGCCACCCAAACGCATACAAAAAAAATGCATTCACTTCGGTCTAGCCGTTCAGGAGGAAATAACCTAGATACCGACTGCAGCGCCATCTGCCGGGCTGATTTGTGAATCAAAACGATCAAGGGTGTTAACCAAACGCATACAAAAAATAATTCAAATCGGTCCAGCCGTTCAGGAGGAAATAATCTAGATACTGTCTGCAGCGCCATCTGCCGGGCTGATTTGTGAATGTAAACCATACACGGCGCCACCCAAACGCATAAAAAAAAATTCATTCACATCGGTCCAGTCGTTTAGGAGGAAATAACCTAGATACCTATTGCAGCGCCATCTGCCGGACTGATTTGTGAATGTAAACCATCCAAGGCGCCACCCAAACGCATACAAAAAAATTCATTCAAAATCGGTCCAGCCGTTCAGGAGAAAATAACCTAGATACCGACTGCAGCGCCATCTGCCGGGCTGATTTGTGAATCAAAACGATCAAGGGTGTTAACCAAACGCATACAAAAAATTTAGGAGAATTCGGTGACATACACACATACGCTAGAATTTTATATATAAAGATAGGTGATACGTTCTCATTTTTTTTTCTAATAATAAGATCTATTTAGCAGCTGTTTAAAGTGATCTAATGTGCCCGATGAACATAATTTTTTGTATTCTTTTTATAAATATTTGCTACTAAATTAAAAAAAGCTTAGGATGATTTTCACAGTACATTACCCGACGTCTCAGCCCATTTCAAACATTAAGGGTGAGAGCTGCCAGGAGTAGAGGGCTGTTCTGGCAACTTCGAATGTTATATCACAAGATGTCCTTCTTTGAAATTGAATCGACTTCTTCCAGAATTTTAATCGGAATTTGTTTCGAATATAAATTACTGGGAGTGTCTCATCCTTATTGAAACACCTGGTACTATCACAATATCTACCCCCATGCGTAAATGTACCATATTAATAATAGGCATTGCCATTAAAATAAATTTAAAAGTATAGTATGTATATACACATACCATACATACATAAAACAAAAGTTTTTCTTATTATTAATTCACAAGTCATTAATCGAAAAGATCAGTACGTTTTGTTTCCACACTGTTATCCGATGTGGTTGCTGATATAAAATTATTGATACTTTTTGCTTAGATATCATATCCCTGAGTAAAACAATACGACACCAATTTTCTAACAAATTTTTATATTTCCGTCATAAAAATACCTTACTCCACCCTACGGTTTGTTTTACACCAAAATAATCCAAGTCCACGTTTTGGATTAAAAACCCCACAAACTAGTACCGACAGTGCTTCTCGTTGCTATTATTAGGTATTATTATAGCCTTCAGTCGTTTTTGTGCTTGGCTGTTCCTTTAGAGCCAAGAACATTCCAAATCCCATTACTGCTTCTTTCCGTCACCCCCTCGGTGCGAAAAACTGCTTATTCCGCAATCACGGTGGCGTAACTGAAAACCGGATGCGTCGGCAGTTAAACAGGAAACCGCGGAACGTGCCCGGGCCCGTGTTACATAACTCGAAGACACTCTTCCTCCCCGCAGGATCCGGCGCGGTATCAGCGCCTCAGCGCCAGCCATCTCGCCGAAGTGTAAACTCCGGAGTTAACAGTTTGCAGTGTTCAGCCGATAAGATCGCGCCAAACGGCCTATTGTCCCATCAGGTTTTGGAAGATTACCGCGAGGATATTTGTCTAACATCTCTTACGGAAACTTTGAGGCAGGGCCGGCTTTGAGATCGTGATAATTAGCTTGCGCTGTTAGGCGTGAATAAACTTGGCTCAGTTGGATATCAGAATAGGGAATAATTATAGAAATTTATCGACATATACAATAAATAATGAGTTTTCACTAATCACGTCTTGTATAATTATCGGGGCGTCCTTCAGCAGCTGGCAATCTTGATACTATATTATAAAGAAAACATTTATGACAAAGTGATTTTACGGCCAACTGTAACCCAATAAGAATTAGTCATAGATATAAGACAAAAAAGTAACTGATAAATTTACAACCTTTACGGAGAGGATATTTTTCGGATAATACGACAGCTAGAGAAGCACTTAGAAAGTAAACCTACTCCGGTCACTAATGGCAGTGGTGTAATAAATACCACGTTTCTTAAAAATGAAGAGAATATTTAAAACTGCTCACCATAGTCGTATTTACTCACTGACTGTTCGAGCTTTTCTTCGAGTACGGATTCATACAATTAGAAGAGACCTGGAAATCAGGGAATGAGCATAATTGAATTATATTTTAGTCTGAGTAGTTGTATTTCAAACGAAGATTGAGACAAGGTCCATAATCTAACGTACATTAAGTTCAAAAATGAATGTGATATCTGTACCACGGGCCAAAAACGAAAATACAAAACTTGTCTACATCAGGGACTCAAATACACATACATAAAGATCCAAATCACTTAAGGACTTGAGTTAAGTGCCCGACAATTAACAGAAGATGAATATATAGTACTAAAAAAGGGTGGTAATTATACATTAACTTCAAAGACGTTGAAGACATAATAGGCCCGTACACTAAAACTCAATTTAATGCAAATTGTATATCATTCTATAGTATTTAAGGTGCTGATAAGCTTTCATTAAACAGAACTTCATTTGCATTCGTAGTTTTCAAACTATGGCCATCTAAAGTTTTACGACGCCCAAAAAACGCCATCCCTGTGTGGAGGCTAACATGCACACTCTCGCTGACAGGTATGCCATTTACTTTATACAGGGGGCGTGGCCGCCTAGAGTGCATGTGACGTATTACTAGCCTCCACACAGTGGAAGCGTTTTTAGGCTTCTATAAGCGGGAAATTTTCAGATGGTCATAGTTTTAAGACGTGAAATGCAAATGAACTTTGGTTTTCAATGTATTTACTAGCGACATCTGTACTACTTAATTCTTCGTAAATTGAAATTTAGTGAACAGGCCCATTGCGTGTGGGCTATACCTACGTTATTATGCGTTATTTGCCTGAACACCTAGCTTAAGAAGTTAGATGTGAGTCTGCACACATTTTATTCATGGCGCGCCCTCCGCACCGAACTTTTGATGTCAGGAACGTAACGCCATCTGCCAGCTGAACAGTTACAGAAATATCGTCGTTCTTCCAACAAAGACAATGCCACTGTAATTTTTCGATCCAAGGAATACTGAGAAATAAGTAAATTAATCAACTCGAGCATTTCTGATGACATTAAATCAACCATGCAGAGTACTGAAGAACTTGCACCCAGGTTATATGGACTACCAAAAATACATAAAGATACAGTGCTGTTGCCCCCTATAATTAGTACGATTGGATTTTCATCTTACTATTTAGCTAGATATATTGCCTTTCTTCTCCAAAAATACATAGTAGGGACGGCAACATATAGATATGTTAGACACATTTCGTGGAAAAACTCCAGATCAGAATCAGTCTGCATGACAGTTTGGTTAGCTTTGATGTGGTGTCATTATTCACTCGAGTACCGATACGATATGCTTCAGAACTACTTGAAGAAAAAGATATCACGGCATTACTTGAACACTCGTTAGCTAAAATCTACGTTTGTTGGAATGGCGATCTAACAGTTAGATGGTGTAGATGTGGGAAGACTATTAAGACCGCTGGTAGCTATTTTTTTCATAGAAGGTTTTGAGCGATGCGCATTAGAAACAGCAACCCTTAAGCCTGAAATTCGGTTTTGTTATTTGGAGACATGGCCGTTCCTTAATCACCTGAAGAGCTTTTACCCGAATAACGTTTCACAACAAGACGGGAATATAGTGGACAATTTACCTTTCTGCACGTTCTAGTCAAAAGAAGTGAGAATAATGAAAGACTAGGTCATTACGTAAATCAGAAACCGACACATAAGCGCAAAAACTTGGCATTATCATCACTTTGGTAGAATGGGCAAAATGGGTATGTGAGCCATGAATGTTACAAGACCACTACGGATTATAACACACTTATCCACCTAACATCTAAAGCGGCGTTTCTTAAAATTCCACGGAACCCCGTCAAAAGAAAACAAGCTTAATATTAAAAAATAACTTTATTGGTAGTTTGCAATAATTACTAATACTGAACTTAATGTTGTCAAAACTAAGTTAATGAGAAGGATGCTGTTGTATGGCTTCAATGATCACGTTAAATTGTGGAATTGTCTTCAATTGTTTTTATCGACACCAGAACTGAGAATCCTGCCTCATAAAGATACGTAGTAGCAAATGATATCTGAACGGACATAGATCGTTTGACAAGAGGCCTAAGTCAAAAAAACCAAAACTCGTCAAGATTTTTTACATGAAATTCAGCTCTCAACACTTCTTTAGATCTCATGCCAATTTAMTCATCTTTAACGCTTAACATATTAATTAAAAATGGACTCCGCACCCATGCTTCTTTAAAAAGTTGATKGAGMCTATAGTAACCTTCAAAAGACCTCGGCAATGTTTCTCTGGCACCTCTTCTGGTACCACTTTTAATGCCCTTTTCATACTGCTGCCGTCACCTTGTGTCAGCAACTTTTCCAACATCGAAAAATTTGCAAAAATACCCCCTTCCACTGTCCTTTTCCAAATTAGCAGTTTACCTACAATATCTTTCAACCGTTCAGTTTCATCCACGATGGTTACTGCAGGATCGTGAAGAAGCCGGTTAACCTCGTTAAAATGGCTAAATATATTAACTAAGTACGCTAGTCCTTGTACGTTACAGACTCTTAGCTCTCAAGACTTGTGAGGTGTATTTACTTTATCTTTCAGGAAAAGTGACGCTTTTGCTGCTAACTCAAACAAGTGCTTAAGAATTGTCTCCTTGACAGCCATCGAACTTCTGTATGGTAAAGCAGTACTTCATTTTCTGACCCCATATTCTGACAAAGTTTTTGAAATGAACTATATATATTTTCAATAAAGAAGAACGCTTACTTGTGAATAAAATATCGACTCCGGTGATATGGTAGGAATATGCAAAGCTGAGGTTATGAACCAATACAATAGTAACTGATTAATCAGCAATTTCTGTTTACATCAGATAAAAATGTCCATGTGACATCTGTCGCCCAAAAGCAGAGATTTTCTACACACGGTGGAATTTCGTTTGATGATGCCGGCCACAGTTATTGCYTATTTCAACCCAGAACCGCACTTGAAGTCAATCTGCGCAGAAACTAGTTTGTGTCTAAACCTGTCGTTACGGATCATTTTGGCGTACTGCAACACGTTTCGCTGTGGAACGCTGAGTAACATTTATCCCTGCTTCCAAGCATTGGTAAACAACAGCAAGTTATCGCGCTGGATGAAGTGGTGGGATATGTGGTTCTGGGTTGAAATACGCTCTACCTGCGAAACGTTATGATCAAGCCCTTTAGGTAGTGGAAACTTTTACACATAGAACTCCTACCCTTAACAATGTACAGGGTAATGACAGAAAACTAATACAACCAGCAAAACCTGTGTTATTTGTGTTGTTTGCTTCCCTTATGTAGCGATGACAGTAACGACTGAGAGCTAGATCATCATACATTATAAATGTTATAAGTAACAGTCGTACTACAAGCAGTCACTAAAAAAGTGTTCGACGAAGGCATCAAGATAGCATGGTATTGTGTGGTAATAGGTCATTAGACTTACGCAGCGGTATCTTCAAACACTAAAGAATATAATTTTCATGGAGCACTTTAAAGACACTTCACTTGATGAATCAATTATGTCTACTGAAGTATCATTAAGCAATGACAGAGTAAAAATAGTTAAATTTCCTCAAAGTATTTAAACATCATAACGTAATCATTTATACTAAGTGAAAGTAGTTACTATAATATTATCATAATAAAGTTAGTAGTTACTTGAGATCTGAATGTCAAATAGTTCAGCGTGAATAACTGGATGTAAAATGCTGAGCATAAGGTTATAATATTTTAGAAAAGGTTAGACATGTCTTGTAGCTTCACTGCAAAACAAAAAGTTAAGATCAGTTTGAAATTATGATAATCTTTGGATATTTCTGTTTTAAGCTTACATTTGCAAATTGTCAATATTAGTACTGTACTCTGTAAATAATATTGTTGTGGAATCAGTAGTATACTGTAAGTAGTGATCCTAGCAACATACAGATGGAAGGAATGTCGAGACTCCAGAAAGTGCTATTAATCGAACCTTTGCGAAGCTTCTGGAAGGTGTAGCTTCTGGAAGTTCGATTGGGGTATAAATAGCTCCGAATTCGAATAGCGATTATCGGGAGAGCGAAAGGATTAGTAAGACATCGGATTCGGCATCCCAACTGATCCCAGGCATGTTTAACGGATTCAATACCCGAAATGAGAGAGAGACAATCAAATCGTGTAAATTCCTCTCAACCAGATATTCCCTTACAACTCTTATTGCGTAAAATCTAACATTACCACGCATATTCGCAACAATCTGTTGCTCGCTTGTGCTGATCACTGAAGGTATAACATGGTCTTTTAGAATTTTAGGWATGTGCCTGTTAGCTATCGGGGAACAAATACCTATCAACACTATCTCAGTGCGTGCCTCTGATGTGATTATGTCAAAACCATGACGTACCTTTCTTCAAGTCTTCTCCATACTCACCGACCTCCATCTAACCAGTTGGGAAAAATAGGCGAATCATTTACAAACAATGCTCTGTTCCAGTAATCAACATTCCCTACCATTCAATTCTGGAGAAAGAAAATCTTACTTATCGATACCGACGTCCCATTGCTGGATCTGTACAGGCACCACAAAATCTAAGGGTCCATTCATTAATATTCACATCTCTAACTTTTTGGAGTTGATTTCATAGCAGCACCGTAGAAGCTAGCCAGTCTATCCTTGCGGAAATACCTTTTATGCAGAAATAACATACCAAAAATTCTTGCAATTTTTCCTTTTGCATCTTACATCACTGTTTTTGCCGCAACAATGCGTCTGCAGGCATTATGAAAGGTTAAATACATACTACAGATACTGCATTGTACAATTGTACCTTAAAGCAAACCTGAGTATTTTTTAAATGCCTGTATAACGTTGTGATGAAAAAACCTAATTAGGACAGATAGCATTTCCCGAGAAACAAATGATTCACTGCTTACCGCGGTTTGTATTTTGCAAACGCAATCCTAAAATATTTCATATCATTGTTGTATAGCGTATTGGCTTGGAATGTAATGGGATGTATATTCAGAGTTTCCGAATTTAATTACAGGTTAAGGCTAATATGAAACTTTTCAATTACAACCTGCCTGTTTACTCAACAATTATTATTCTACCCTTTACGAGGGTAAATGCTTTCAACGTCAATAATGTAAGATAATGTTTTCGAATAGATCGCTGTCGCTATAAAACACCGACAAAAAATTAGTTATCTGACGTTTGGATTACGCCTGCAATCTTCGTCAAAGACAAGAACCTAAAATATCGTCTGACACGAGTTCACACAAAGTTTTGAAATAAACTAATAATAATAAATAATTTTTTGTCAGTGTTTTATAGTGACAACGATATATACGAAAACATATTATCTTAATCAACCCGTTACTAAATTTCTTATAAATGTAACTCACATACGTACAATAGACATATGAGTAGGTCATTTTACATGAATACAAAAATTTTTGGTCGATAGAAGATTAACGTTGAATGCCATCAATATTGAATTTTATTCAGTAACATCCAAATCGTATTAGCATACAACCGAACATGGCAACCCTTATATAAAATTATCGATTTTACCATACATTTAAAGCCATCCTTGATATTTTACTTCCACATCCAACAGATAGAAAGTATTGTATCGCGAAAAAAATTGAACAAAAACAAATTTCTTGTCTGTGTGTCTGTGGTATTGTTTGTGGACAGACACGATAACTTTCGAAAGACTTAATATATGAACTTGAGATTTGGCAAACGTATAAATCTCAACTACCCAAAGCGACCTATTGTTTGTGGGGTAAGTAGGATATCGGGAAGGGGACGAAATTGGGGGGTAACTACCCTTTTTGCAAATATTTGTTTTTTTATTTTTTTGTCGTTTTAGTATGTGATTAGTATTATAACTGCGAGTCTTATTCGTTCTTATAAATTTTCGGTMCAGCAAACTMTTTAGAAGATATTAGCAAAAAAAACGTCACTTAAAGAAAGCGGTTTTTCCTAAATATCTCCGAATATATTTAATATACTCAAAAAATGGAAATACCATCAGATAGGAAATAAAATTTCTCACAAAAAGTGTTTCGAAATATTTCCAAAAAACCTCTTTTGGACCCTGCTCGTACGATTTTTTTTTCAAATTTTGGTATTATATAGAAAATCAAATTTCTGATCAGAAAGCATTCTTGTAATTTTTTTGTTAAGCTCACAACTTTCGAGTTATTAAAAAAACCGTTTTTAAATTTATATATTTTTGCTAATATCACGAGGACTGTTTGTCTTAGAAAAAATGTGTAGAGAGAAAAAATGCTCAAAACCTGATTACTAATTGTATAGTATAAGAAAGAAAAACATAAATGTCATGTCGTCAATTGGATGTGGAAGTATTGATTCAATTTGCAGCGGTTTTTTAATATAGTGATAGAACTTCCATTAAACTGTATGAATMTCTTACTACAGGATTAGTAATCATTTGWTATTTTTTTTGTAAAATTTCTGTGACAATATGCACAATACAATAAGAAAGCTGTGTAACTTGCATGTTTGCGAGAGTMTATATCCCATGTTGTACGCTTGTCTGGTATTTATCTAATACGTTTACCCTTAGGGTGTGGAGGTATCTTATGTATATTGGTGAGGACTAAACTTTAAAGGCAGATTAGTCATTACAAATAAGATTTCCATAATATTCGGTATTGGAAGTGCAATTCAACCACTTAACTTCACTACATCATATTGTGTATAGTCTCTAACAACCATCAATTACCTATTAATGAATCAGGGCGAGGAATAAATAATTTACTTGTGATTATAGAACAAATCATTTAGTACTAATTACTTGTTTTGTTAATTGCAGTGACGTAATAATAGCAACAGATGAAAAGTGTTGGTTTCACTGCAATTGAATAAAGGAAACATTAAAAGACATCACCTATGTTCAATTAAATATAATTATTAGCTTTTGAAGCATTTGTAATATACTTAATTTTATAAATATTGTGATACACCTCAACTATTTAGTTGCAGCAATAAAAAAATATTAACACCTTGGACATGTGCCTAGATATGAAGTCTATACTTGGTGCCTTATAGTGGAGATTGTTATGATATGACTATATGTCTGTTCATCCATAATTAGTTTTCWCTTATGAACAGCTATGTAATCGATTTTTTTTAAAATCTTAGCATTGATTACACTTCTTCAATCTTTAATTTTGGAGGAAGTGTTTACCTCAGCATATCAAAAGCATATGCATTGATTATTACTTTAAAGCCCGCAGCTGCATTTAAGCTTCAGTTTCCATTTTGAAGGATCACTCGAAGAAGGTTCAAAGCCGGTCCTGTTTTATGCTCACTACGCTAAACTCCGGTTCAAGGCAAGCGTGAAAATGCGAGCTGCTTCTGGGCGTGGGGGCGAAACAATACCATGTAAGGCAAACAGTCGGGGTCGGGGAAAATGTTTTGACAGCTAGAATGTTTGTATGCTGCCGAGAAGCACTCCAACTCGGTTCACTTTTACACATTTAATTAACTTGCCTGTATGAGGGAACATGACGTGAAATAGGGATTTGAGAGTTTCATTAAAAGTTTCGAACTGTAAGCTGATGTGCATGCATAGCGCAACTGTTCTTTACGTCTATAGTGTACCTTTATTTGCAAAAAGGCGCTGACGAAACACCATTTTTATTAAAGTTGGCTTTCCGAAGTGGCGATAAACAACAGATAGGCACATTTAACGTTTGTAAATACAGAGAACGTAAAATACAAAAAATTTAAACACATCGTTTAGCTCAGGCCCTATTTTCATCCAACTCGAGCGTGTGAAATTCAACAAAATAAATACCACCACCTAAAATAATTCGTATGCATTACACCCTGTGATACATTTTTTCTTCCTTCCGAGCTGCCCAAGCATAATCCATTGATTATCATTTTTTAATGTATGTTTTGCAAGGTAGGATATTTTAATGACCTTGACTAGGCGAATATATATTTCAAAAAAATAAGTAAAAAAACTTTTTAAGTTAAACGGTTTTATGTTAAACATACATTGCAATGTTTAAGATAAATGTACTAAAAACCAAAAATAATAAAATAGATACAGTCGTGGGAATTATAAACATATGCATAGTCTAGACTAAAATAAAACCGTGGGGCACGTCCATCGTTGTCGGTTGAACAACTGCCTAATTATAGTGTAACATTACAAAACAAACATTTTAATCAACGATTGTAGACAATTGTCTGTGTCTGTGGTATTGTTTGTGGACACGATAACTTTCGAAAGACTTAATATATGAACTTGAATTTTGGTACATATATAAATCTCAACTACCCAAAGCGACCTATTGTTTGTGGGGTAAGTAGGGTATCGGAAAGGGGGGGTAACTACCCTTTTTGCAATTTTTTTAAATATTTTCTTCGTTTTAGTATGTCATTAGTAGTATAACTGCGAGTATTAATAGTTCTTATAAATTTTCGGTACAGCAAACTGTTTGGAAGATATTAGCAAAAAAGCGTCACTTAAAGAAAACGGTTTTTCTTAAATATCTCCGAATATATTTAATATATTCAAAAAATGAAAATGCCATCAGATAGGAGATAAAATTTCTCACAAAAAGTGTCTTAGAAAATTTATCCAAAATTTTGACATTTTCGAAATATTTTTAAAAAACTTATTTTGGACCCTGCCGTACGATTTTTTAAATTTTGGTATTATATAGAAAATCAAATTTCTGATCAGAAAGCGCTCTTGTAATTTTTTTGTAAAGTTGATAATTTTCGAGTTATTTGGAAAAAAACGATTTTTAAAATGTATATATTTTTGCTGTCACGAGGATTGTTTGTCTTAGAAAAAATGTGTAGAGAGAAAAATGCTCAAAACCTGATTACTAATCGTATAGTATAAAAAATAAAAACGTAAATGTCATTTTGACAATTGGATGTGGAAGTATTGAATCTATTTGCAGCGGTTTTTTATACACAATACAAACCCAAAGTGTCAAGCAAGATGTTCTACTTGTAGTCCGCGTCCCGCCAGTTAACTTAACGTTATCCTCCACATTAGCCAGCGCTTCGCAATTACGAAAGGTTCATAGCAAGCGACGTAAAATGATTCCGAACTTTACGGTGATAAGCGAGAACTACCCCTGTGGCGTTACAAAATATTTATTCTACACAACAAACGAACTGAAGGTTTGATTGGTTAAGAGTATACGTTAAGAATGCTGAATGCTCCCACAATGAAGTTGAAAAAGAAAATTTATTAGCTGAAGCCTCCCACAAAGTTACTAAGCACATCACTAGATAACTACGAGCTTAAGGCTCCCAAACGACTAGCAATGGTCGGTAAATATATTCACTTGTCCAACAAGAAGTGTTACACAATTGGGTATTATCACTTTTTTGAAAATTACGTAAAATGAATCTTGAAGTGAATATATATCGCACGCCATGTTAAAAAAAAATAAAAAAAAATATTTGTAGGTAGGGAATTTCAAGTCTGAAATTCGAATCTTAGGAGTCACCGCCAAAACGCTTCTATCCAAGGTTATTCAACTCGTGACGTCAAGTGTCTTGTAAACATTACCGAGGAGCGTGCTGTTTAATGGTGTAGTATCATTCTTGTATTGGAAAAGCTTTTGTGTGCTGTTCATTGAAAGGATAGTGTAAGAGGTCGCACCAAAAAGTTATTTGTGTAGTTTTACAAGCATCTATTATGTATGGAAAACACAACAAGTGTTGTTTTGTACATGGTTATAAAAGTACTTCGGTCAGTACAGCTAACAAAATGTTTGTAACCATTCCTCGAGATTATCAACGTATGAAAAAGTTGTTTAAGGCCCCTAGACGTGATATGCCGAAAACGCAAATATGTTTTTCTGTTGTGAAGATAATCTTAATTTTAACTGTAAGTTTTATTATTCTTTTTGGAGTTATAAGTGTTTACCATTCAGTTTCCATTTTGTTATAGCTTGAAGAGGATATAAAAATTATATGCGTTTTAAGTTGATAGAGGTAAATGTTATAATAAAGAACGACGTTGTTATCCAAATATTCGACTGTTAGCCAGACTGGAAACGAGCCGCAAGAGCCCCGAAAATAAATGCTATATTTAATCTAACCTCTAAAACAAATGTCAAGTTTAGGGTACATTTATGATTCTTACATTTTTATGTTTACAAATATTATGTTTCCATCAACCCACTGTGATCAAATTATCAATGCTACGTCAATTTGATAAAAAGTTCACTTATGCTGTTGCTTTTATGTTCCTCATCTCCGCCGCATTGAACCTCTCATCGCCGCTGTACACAGATTCCATAACAATGAACATGCCTTCAGAAGTTATAACTCATAAGTATTTCACTTTTTCTTGGCGTATTTTAATTCGCTTGTCACAAAATGAACGCAAACAACAAACTGATAAATTGACGGGCTGATGCTGACGCGTGACGCGCTGACCCCAGATGTAAACAAGCGGCCATTTACAAGACACCTGACGTCACGGCCAGTATGTTCGCGTTTTGGCGGTCCCTTTAAATATTCACATTTTTTAATATTAATAATACACCTTACGATCCATTTTTTCTAATTTATAAGCTGTCACAGCTGTTTTGTGGATTAGATGCTACCTATTAATATGCAATTTAATAAAATTTAAACACATGGCAAATACCCAATTGCTTTTGCTCGACTGCTGCTTTACAATGAGCTGAAGCCTCCAAGAACAATTATAGTTCATTAAACGCATAAAACAATCGATGGGGTAATATACGATTTACGCGATAATATCCTGACACAAACAACAAAAGTTGGTAAGGCTAAAGAGGATTCGATGTTTACAACCTGTCTGATGAGTCCTTCCCAACGGTGAATAAACCAGAGCGACAGGCTGGTGGATGTCCACACAGTGAATCGAATAAAATCCCAAGCTTGTGGCAAAGGATGATCGGATATCGCACGTGCAATCGTCAAACTAAAATTATACGTCAGGAAATCAGAATAAAAGATAACGAACCCTGAAATATGATGAGGAGGAATTAAAAAACTTTCGATTAGGCCCTTTCTTACTCACTTTATATCGAGGGCAGCTCGGATGACTTTCTGTGGTTCTCAGCAACTTTTTCCAATCCTAAAACGGCGATGTGTAGATGTGGATGTTTAATTTCCCAAAAACAAATTCTAACAACAATATTCCAATAGCCACACGTCTAGATGAAGTTTCCGAGCTTATTATCTGGCAATGATTCTAAAGTCTGTTCGCTCAGAAAAACTTCAAAATTGACGACACCACTCTTTCAGCTTCTAAGTCGAGAAGTCGTCGAACAGAAAATGTCACCCTAGAAGCTTAGCCATTAGCCTTCAACCGCGCAGTCGCTAGAATGAGCAACATAGGCGTTCCAACGTCTTGATGACTGCGTTTACATGCAACAAATTCTAACAATCGAGTGACAATAAATAATAAGGAAATAGGTTCGCAGGAAAAGAACTCATCGATTGTCAACTTATGTAGAAACTTATTCGACGTAACAGTATTTGAAGTATTGAGTATACCCCTATAGACGAGTCGTTCCAATATAGCCAACTATCATTTCTTAGATTCGGGTTCACTGACCTGCCGCAAACCGTTTCTTATTGGGCAACCTGCCTGGATGGTTACGCAAGCCTGTACACTACAATCTGAAGCAACCAACTATAAGGAAAATGGCACATAATAAGCAAAACAAGGCCTACATTAAATGTAACCAACATAACAATTGCACTATTGCAAGGCGTGAACGTTCGGAAACAACGTAATGTTACAGCACATAAATGAAGCTCTCAAACAACCACAGAAATCTGATTAACCACGTCGCTACTTAGCTAACACTGCTAAAGTTTCCTTTTTCTGCTTTCTTTGTGGCTCAGGTGATGTTTCAACAGTTTGAACCCAACCGAAAAGAAATCTGACTAATGATATAAGTTTCTCGACGCCAAAACGTTCCGGCGCGTCGTTTTCGACGTCGTTTTTGTCCGTAGATGGCCAGAAGGTGAATCTCCATTGTTGTTTCAGGACCGTGCGGCTCGCCCTTGGGCATGGAATCCGGTGCAATAAAGGACTCCGCAATTTCCGCAAGCTCCGCTTATGATCCCATGATCGTCGGGACCCGGACACGGAAGGTAAGTACAAATTGCTCTGGATAAAGCGTCTAGCTCTTCCAGGGTGAGAAGTAATGATGTGATAGAGTATCTATTAAGGCTCCCAGTTTTACGTCAATGTTTAAGCGGACTCGATTGTTCCGCAGAGCTTTCTAGATTATTATGTCAAAAGGGTAGATAAGCAAAGGAGTACTAATTCTAAATTTGCTATAAAATATGAGTTAATAAGAGCGTTAACAAAGCGTCTTTGATTTGTTGTTATATCGATTTTGATATAATTTTAAGTGTAACGCGGTACTATGGTTTACATTATCTGTAAATTTTTTAATTGAAATTGTAGGTAGGAATGTCTAACAGACACGATCTATTTTCAGTTCTGTTGTAAGAATCCATACATTGAATAACACCGTGGTTTGAGTTTTCAGTATTTTTATTTGTTTGTTTTTTTCAGTGGTCATTGATACAGACTTATAATAATTATGTTTCCTTTATTTCAACTATTTTTTGTAATTTATACAGCAGTACAGATTATGTTGTCCTTGGCAAAAAAATACGCATATAATCACTCTGCACTTAAAGTAGGGGTACATATACCTGATGATTTCATTACCCGGTTACCCGATATTGCTACCTCTGTAGCTGCCCCAAACCCTATAATTACTCGATACCCGATAAGCACTGGATATCCAACAAAAAGTTGTTAAGCACTGATAGGAGTAACCAAAAATAATGAAATAATACCCAATTATTTAGGTATAGCTTCCTTCTATGCAGGTTAACAACTACCCACTACCAAATATTTCTTGTAAATCATGCAATAACATATTATCTACATTGTATAACAAATAACCGAAACAGAATTGAAAAATATGACACAGATCGTATATCTGCGTAGTACTTTTCGGGTACTATCGGGTACCAAGAAATTGTACCCGGGTAGCAAATGTTTATCGGTTACCCGGGTATCCGTTAATATCCCTAGTGTAGGTTCTCGAAGTCGTCATTCTTTACTTTACGTTTCAAAATACGTAACAAAGCAACCTAGAAAATTTTCTACACTGCTGTCAAACGACGTTAAATTTGCTTCTGAAGTGATGACTGTCTATCGCTTTTATTCTGGCATTAACATTTGGAGCACTCATCGTACACAGACTACGACGTCCTAAACAGTTAATTATAATTTCAATTGTAGATACCATTCGAAATGCTGATATCTCTACGACTGGTCTCGTAGTTAACTGACGATATTGTCTACATGATAAAATTTTCTTCAGTGTGTTATACTGCATCGTAATTATCAATATTCCCATCATATGCAAGCGATATTTTCATAAGTTTGTTTTGGGATTAGGTCTTCCTTTTTCAGATATACTTTCACCATTTTTAAAATCTATATAAAACATCTACTATGGTAATGACTTCTTCTTTAATATAATAATTCTGGAAGTGTAATCCATTTAATCCTTTAATTGTAAAGCGCTTTCGACTAACAGGTAGTCATCGTCAGTACAATATAGGTCAAAATATAGAAAAAAGAAACTTTTAGAATACGATTGAAAAAGTAAAAAAAGTTAAGGTTTGGGTTTCTCTTAAGTTTGCTGGTCAAGTCTCAGTTACCCTGTATGAATTATTTTCCTCTCGTGGAATAAATATTGCTTTTTCTACCGTAGGCAGTGTGTTTTCCTGTATTGTCCGCAATAAAGACCAAATTCCAGTTTTACATAATTCAGGCGTTTATAGTTTTTCATGCAATGATTGCAATTCAGTTTATGTTGGACAAACGGGAAGATTTTTTTAAATTAGAGGTAAAGAACATCTAAAACAATTCGATAAGTATAAGAATACAGATATTGTAACAGAAAATTCTTCGTTAGCTAACCATTTACTGTTGAATAAAAACACTGCCATGCTAGACKATTTAAATTCATTAAATTTGTGCAGTAAATCCTCAAAATTATTTTTTTTGAAATTTTAGAAATCTATAAAATTGTTAGCTAACAAAATTTTACTATTTTAAATGATTCTTGTAATTTCAGTTGTCCTGTTTTAAACTATTTATTTGATCTAAATTAATATTACGTTTGTGTTGCTGGCATGTAGGTTACTTTTGGTTTGTAGTCAAGTTTGCTTGTTTCTAAATTTTTTGACTTTGTCAATCGTATTATAAAAGTTTCTTTTTTCTATGCTTTGACCTATATTGTACTGACGATGACTACCTGTTAGTCGAAAGCGCTTTACAATTAAAGAATTAAGTGGGTTACACTCCAAGAAATATTATATTAAAGAAGAATTCATTAAATACTATTCCACTTTGAGAGTATGGATCAGTTTCCAATTTTTTTAATCTACTATGGTACGTAAAACTTACAGAAATTACTTTGGGAAACTCGTTTGAAAGATAAATTGTAAATATGTTGCGTTGTTATGGAAACTATGTATTTCAACGCCTACTATGTTAAGCACAATAAATGTTCTACATATAATAATACATACCTCGTCCATTTTGCTCTGTACCTGGTTTTTGATACCATTTCTACATTTTTAAGAGTATTCTTTTCAATTTTTTTTATTAATAAGGAAATTTATTACTATCATTATTATATTATGTTATTACTATTATTATAGCTATGCTGTCTGCAAGATATTTGGGTCTAGAAAGGTCTATAGGCAATTTATTTTTTTCTATACGCCACTTTACTTTTTACATGCACACAACTCAAAATTTACGGTCAGCTTACGGCGCATCACCTGTCACCGCTAGAAGGCGCCACTGCCGGTGTCGCCTGGCCAGGTACGCCGTAAAATGTCAAAGCGATGATCGAGCTCGTCGGGGATAACATTCGGCTAAAAGCATTTCCGGATCAGTGACGACTTCGTCGCTTGCCGGATGGGGAACAGCCAGTCAATATGGCCGGCATTCAATTTCCCAACACATAAATTTCGGGACGTCGGCCCTGGATGCAACGGACCGCTTCTCGCCGCGTAATCGGAATAAATTCGCATGCCGTTGTCGACAGACCTACACCACTGAGTAGGGAAGGATGATGTTGCTTTAATGCATCTATTTTAGTTGTAGTAAAGCTATTAATACCAGACGAGGAATTACTAATTGTATTTGTGGCAAACAACAAAAGTAACTTCCAAAATTTCACGTATGTATTCAGTTCAACTATACACTCTGTGTATGTATGGGAAATATAGGAATTGTCACAAATTACAATTAGCTCCACTCGTTTATACTGAACTATAGGGCAATCCTAATTCCAACTCAATTAAGGTTTTACAGTGTAAAGCCCTAAAACCGACCTTGGTGGTCCAGCATATAGCGTGTCTGCCTGTAGACCGAAGGGCTGCGGGTTCGAGTCCCGCTTTATTTACGTGTATGAATGTAATTTTAAATAAAGAATAACAGAAACTAATAAGCTGATCAACTGATAATTAGACAAAAAAGAGATATAGGTATAGTTTCACGCATTTATAATGAATAAGTTGATAGAGACTTCGACTCATTTTCGACTGTTCAAGTTTCCAGGTATGTTACTTATAACTTATGATTTACAAGAAAATTATGTTGATTTGCAGAAATGTTGATCTTTGATATACCAATAAATCACTGCTTGGACCATGCCCTGCAATTAAACTACTTGCAAGTTGTTGCCATAGGGTCGGAATGCACGAACAAAACACACTACTTAAAATTGTTCAGTATGAGTAAGCGGGTTGACTTTGCAGTACGGGTAGGTACCGCTGTTTCGTCGACACGAATTAAAAAAAGCAATCGCCAGATTACTTTGAAGTTTTTATTACTCGATATTGATTTACATCGTCTCTCTCTTTAGGTGAGCTGCGAATTAAAGTCACTAGATTAGATTTATATAACGTGGGTATCAGTATGGCAGCTAACATGATCGAGTTCGCTTTTAAGCAGAGCTACTGGGATACTGCATAACGAACTATCTCATTATAATAAGCAGTAAATAAATTACGATATATAATCTACTTCACTCGTAAAAGAATTGTACCAGAACTGATAAAAAGAACTACTCAAACTGGACGAAGTATTAATTAAATCACATCTTTTTGAAATTAAATACTTGGCTTTAGCCCCACTTAGACATTTGCTCAGGCATTTATTTTTTTAATTCTCTACTATCGATATTTGAGAACAGTAGGAATTTCCGAGGGCGTGTAATTTAACTGTTTATCTAAACCTTTGGCACATATATTATATATAAATATGAAGCTTTATAATTGGCATTCTTGTAATAATGTATCTAAAAGGCATCCATAATGTCGTTGTCTTTTCACTTACTTTTATTTAGTAATTTTGAAAATCAGATACTACTTATAATAGTTGGATTTTTTAGAGCTTTAAGCGCAATATGGGGAGTGTCCATTGACTGTGGAACAAAAACAACGTGTGGAAGTCTTTATTGAACATGTTAGGCAATAGCAAAATGACGGTGACACATTGTTTAATTCCTTACTCACTTGCTGCGAAGCCTGGGTTTACCAGTTTACGCTAGAGCTAAAAAGTATTCAAACTCCCTAAAGCCGAAAAGCCAAGGTTCTGCTTTATGTATAGAAACAGGGTAAAACTATACTTACCTACACCTGTTGCAATTAAATAAAAATTTACAGAGAAATTCTGGATACTTAAAACCTCGTAGTACTAAAAGACCTAGGATTTTTTTCAGTTATAAGCAATTTGACCAAGCAGCAGGTTAATTTCACTTTATGGCGCTCTAAAAACTAACCTCTATTAAAATTAAGAATGGTCAACAACTGATTTGATGAATGTTCTCGACAAAAGATTTAGACAACGCCTTATAAAAATGTAATGCGTTTTAACTTGGACGTGCTGCCTTCGTATTTGATCATTTGTCACCTACAAAATCTGGAGTCCAGTTTACATAATGTACAATTCTGTAAGACATATTGTTACGCGGATGACATGCAAATCACTTATTCATTTGATCCTAAACAAACAAATTTTGTTGCCGAAGATATAAACAGCGATCTTAATAAAATTGAAAGATTTTTTTAATGACCATAATTTACAGCTAAATCCACAAAAGTGTTCTGTTATTTGCTTCTGTCATAAAAGGTGTATTACTATTGTAAAGGCAAACCTGAAGTTATATATTTCTGGCAAAAAGTTAGAAATCGTCGATCAGGTAGAGAACTTAGGACTGATTATTGACGAAAGTTTGATATTTAAACAACATATGAACATGTTAAAGAAAAAAAATGTTATTGCTCCTTAAAGCTGCTGTATAATAAGATAAATATTATAAACTTCGAGCTGAGAAAAAAATTCTGTGAGAGTCTAGTATTACCAATAATGAATTGTTGTAATATCGTGTATTATAGTTGCTTAGACAAATACACCAGGGATCGCATGCAAAAAATTCAGAATAGTTGCTCTCGTGCTGCTTACCTCCTGTCCACCCTACCTGCGTAACAAACTGTTTTATAGATGTGATCTTCATAACATAAATGTATGCCACGTTAATAGTCTTTCATTACCTCCCCATCCGTTGGCCACGTTTCGCAAATCCATTTTTTGGTATGCAAATCGTCGTACTCTTCCCACTTCCCATTTAAGCGACAACAGTAAGCTTTGAAATGGCCAACTGAACAAAGTGATGATTCATTCGTATAGGAGCCAAAGTAAGATATAGTTCCTCTTAATACATAAATTTGGTTTTCAAAGACTACCTGTCTTGGTATACTTTTTAACTGTAATTCAGGTATATTCAATGATGTGTCAAGAATTTCAATAAGGATGATTTTTGTGTGCAACCGATTCTCACGAATAGTAGGGCTTGAACAATTTACACATGGTGTCGATTTCTCGTGGGAGTTGATGTCCGCTATTATCTCTTGTTGCAGGTTATAAACATTTTTACATATTAAATACAAAACCTCCTGACACCGGCACATTTCAGCACAAAAAGGGCACAATTCATTGCCGTAATTAGATTTTGAATATTGCAAAAAAAGCGGGGCTGACCGTCAAGCTGGCCCCGCCCGCCGATGTTTTTAAAAATTAAATGTAAGGGTTGCTGCACAAAACTCCCTGACACCGGCACATTTCAGCACAAAACGAGCACAATTCATTGCCGCAATTAGATTTTGAATATTCCCAAAAGAAGCGGGGCTGACCGTCAAGTTGGCCCCGCCCGCCGGTGTTTTTAAAAAATTAAATATAAGGGTTGCTGCACAAAACTCCCTGACACCGGCACATTTCAGCACAAAACGAGCACAATTCATTGCCGTAATTAGATTTTGAATATTGCAAAAAAAAAGCGGGGGCTGACCGTCAAGCTGGCCCCGCCAAATGATTARTTAATTAAGCGTATAAMGGTTGCTGCACAAAACTTTTTAATAGCAGCACAATTCAGCACAAAACTAGCACAATTCATCCCCATATTGTAATTGTAAAAATTTGATCGGGCGGGGCCAACTTGACACACTCGCAAATCCTCTTCGTACAATTCAGTCGTTGCGTACAACTTTGTTCCTGGCGCGATTAGAGGATTGTCTTCAAATCTTTTTCGTAAGGAAATAAAAAATATTCTTTTGTCAACGCAGTAAAGCAAACCTTGAGCTAACTGTTTTGATTGTTTTGTTTGATGATATTATTTCGCCTTGAACGAGGTAAGCCCTTATGACCTACTGCTCGAAAATGAACACTGCCATAGATTACACTACGCATTAACTCACCGTGGATGCAGTAGGGTTTTTGAATTCTGAAGGAATAAAATTATGTTTGTTGCAAAACCTTCGTTCATCCAATCGAAATTGACATTATTAAATCGGAATCTTTACCTATTGTGGAAATGTAAAAATGCTTTTCATTTTCTAAAAAAGCAGCGCCGATACGACGTAATTAAATCCGGAGTTCTTTTTGGAACATCCTACAATAATAGCATTTGCAATGTGGATCAGTTCTTGCATAATATGTAGTAAATACAAACCTATTTTTGTCTAATTAATGGCATGGAAGTAATTTTATAGCTCTTCAAACATATATCATTTATTAAACAAATGCCGTAAATAACAAAGGCTCGCATTTCTCATTCTCTCTGCAACATTGAAACAATGGAACCACAAATGTCAGTTATAACATCTAGCTTAATTTTCAGTGGACCGCCATCCGCGCGCACCAGTAATTTAGCCACATCAATACCAATGCAAAATTATAATTGTCTGCAGGTTAATTATAGATCAAACAGAGCCTGCTGTTATTGTTGCCCCGCGTCCAATTGCAAACCACCATCCCATATTATTGTGTTTGGCATTAACATTTACCGTCAACGAGCAGATGCTACTGTGGACAACGAGATGATATCGATAATAATATTAACTACTATATTTTGCATAATATGGACAGTTATTAGTCCCTTTAAAGTGCGGCTTGGGCAATGTGAATAATTTGATTTATCTCTCTGTTAATTACAGGATTGTACCTGAATTTTCAGATAAAGCTTAATAACAGTTGTTCATTTCAATTACATGATACCAAATTATTATGCGCTGCCTTTCGTAATAAAAAAAATCAGTAATATAACAAATATTATGCTTCATTTTAATTGGTCTATTCACTACATTTAATTAATTTTATTAACTTTTCAGAACCAATTCATTCCTTGGTTTTTTGACAGTTGGGCATCTTCACAATGTTTGAAGATGAGCAAGGGAATATTGCATATCGCGTACTTTGAACATTTTATTTGATGTAGTTACCTAAAAAATTATTTTCAAAATGGCAAAAATTCCCGCGCAAAACAGCCTCTTGTAGTTGCGTGGTTGTGTGACGTCATCTAGTATCTGTTTTCAGGTTTAATATAGGTTATAATCAGTCCTAACAGTTTCAAATTGGAATTAATACCCAACACATTGTAAAATAAAAGGCTCGGTCAGATCTTAAAAGACTATGTGAAGTAAAGTTGTAAATTGTAAAAAGTGAGAGGTTAGATGCGTTTATGCATCACATCTGTTTTCGATACTAATTTAAAATGCTTGATTATTAAAAGAACATTACTTAATAAATACATAAATATAATTCACGGTAGTAGCACTATACTTATTTATATGTGTAAATACCTACTGCTTTGTATACGAGATTTTTATATATGGGAAACTCCCAATTGTAAATTTGCTCGTTATAATTATGTAGACAATTTACAAGTGCATAATAGAACAATAATTATTGTAGTACGTCTTACCCCTAAATTGCAAGCGCTTGTCTTTTCCTTAGGTTGAGAACTGACAATTATGGCGGGGCCTGGTGTCCTCGTCAAATGGTATCCAAAGAAGCGAAGGAGTATCTTCAAATCGACCTCGAAGGGTTGCACGTCATAACAGGAACTAGGACCCAAGGTCGCTTCGGAAACGGTCAGGGCCAAGAATACGCTGAAGAGTACATGCTGGATTATTGGAGGCCGGGGTTTGGCAAATGGTTGAGGTGGAGGAATAGAGATGGAAAGGAGGTGAGTTTAATGCATCTGTTATTGACGGTAATACACTGTATTCAAAATTAGTACGTTAGGTTAACAGCCTAGTAATTTTTCGCAATATTAGAGTTTTATATCATAATGTACGCTGTTTTTTTAATATAAGCGTACTCCAAAAAGAATTTTAGTATTTTTTTAATAAGTTGATCTTACTCGATTTTGTGTTACATCGTGTTTTATACAACAAATCACACCTGTAACAGGATTTTATTTACTGCATTTAGGTGAGAGTGTATTTGCTAACAGGAAAAAAGCTTAATCAGTTTTACGGTCTAGTAAATGAATTACAATGTGGGTGACACCATGCCATCTAGTGGCAATACGGCATCATCCACTCGTCTCTGTGGAGAACTAATCTGAACGGCAGCCCACCATATGGTGGGCGTTTAAGAGCCGGCAGACGTTCCCCAACGACGATTTCTGCAAAGAATGCAGTTCTCAAGCATAATAATCTGTGGACAGTTGTTTCGACTTATAAAGCCTCCTCAGCACAACTATAGTCCCAACGCAGACAACACGGCATAGATCTGGCTTACCTWATAAACCCCAAAAGTAGGCGATGTGTATGCGAGAATTACAGTGTGGACGATGCCATGTAATCTAGTGGCAATGCGTCTCCGTGACGTAATTTTGTTTTTATTATGTATAGCTTATTTTTTATTCTATAACTACGACAACTATAGTACGAACAACACACCTCCACTTATTGCAGAAATAGCATAACCAAATGTAACAACCTTATTGCGGCACATCTCTGTACATTCGAGCAACTACCCAAACCTATGAATGTAGTTGCGCTTGTCAGGGTACACACTAAAATCTCTTGTACTCTATTTAAAAAAATATGGTTAAAGCTAGTTAACTATTAACTTATTCAAGATATTACGAGTACCAATAAATATATACAGAAATGATTTAACTAATCCTTGAATGCCACTGTGCGAGACACTTGGAATATGCTTGCCTTGTCAACTATATTACGTTTCATCCAAGAAATGAGCTTATCAACATCCTAAATTAATTTTTTGTTGGATGTAGGAAGCCTAGTCATAGCAGTGGCCCTCAGCATGCGTTTAATTAAGGGCTGACCTGAGATAACCTCTCTTTTAATGGGATTAGCTAGAGTGGCTATAACTGACTTGTGCAGGTTTATGGTATTCGGTGCTAACTTTCTTATGCGATGAAGGAAACTTAGGGCATCAGCTATTTCCGCAGCAGAAGGGTCATTTACCTTTATAGTCCTTTGAGCAGCCCATTCCACCCAACTATCCCAAGCCACAAAATAGGTTCTCAGAGAAGAATGTCGCCATGTCCTGCCTAGAAGTGCTTTGTCCTATGTAGGCCAATCGACTAAATAGGCACCCCACCCCGTATTTTCCATGCCTTTAAACGAAGGAATCGCGCTTGAGACAGAGGAAGTTGCGTTTAGGCATCCAAGAGGTGATGCTGTAGATTTCAGATTTGAAAGGGTGGAGCCAGAGCACGCTGCTTCAGATCTGATCGATTCCAAAACACTTTTTCCTACTTCGGAATAATCAGAAGGTAAATTTCTTTCGCCTTCTTGATGGATTGAAGATCCCTCGCAATTAGATATGGAGGGGAAACACCCAAGCTAGGTAGTAGTCCCATGGTCTGCTGAGCTCTTCCGTAAATAGTACCAGAGGATTTCTCGCATTCCGTGATACGTAAGTTGGCACTACTCGTGATTGGTTTGTGGCAAAAAGGTCTATTTGAGAAGTACCCCACTTCCAAAATATCAAATGAGCTGGCTTCTTTGATATATACCAGTCCTTTGGGATGATGTCACGCGTGATGGGCTGTCCGCCACATCGTTGCATATTCCCGGCAAATAATGAACTGTCAATGTTATGTTCAGACTGTGTCCCAAGTTTAACAATAGAGACGTCAGCGTTCCCAGTACAAGAGACTTCGTTCCCCTTTGGTTTATGATGTATGGCACAACCGTCCTGTTGTCCGACTGCACCGGAACAGACCTTTCCTCCAGGAACTTTGCACACATCTGAATGAAAGCATACACCGCGTACAATTCTTTTCTGCTGATGTACCATCCTGTGTGAGAAGGTAGCCACTTTTTTTACCTGCCTCCTACCACAGATCCCCAACCTGTGTCCAAGACGTCTGCAGTTAGAAAAATCTCCGGACTCTTTGGAAATAATGTGCAGACTGAGTTAGATTTTATTAAAGATCAAATTTTCATATAACCATTTTAACCGAAGATTGAAACAGACTATTTGTTGGCCTAGTGCGTAGACAATGAATAACGCGAAGTCCTATCAGTTAAAACCAATTGCCAGTGGCGTATTAGCATGTATTTAGGGTTTGTGTAGCTACTAGAAATAAGGTTCACTGATTTACGCAACTGGAAGCTGCCATGAATTGAATTATGTTATTTTCTGTTGAAGGTGAGTTTATCGCTCCAATCTTATACACTTATAAACTGCACAGAAGATCGCCAAATGCTTAGTTACGTTACCTACCTTTTGACAGCATTACGAAAGATCACCTATTACTTTTTAGAGTGTCTTGTAAAATGATATATGCACATACAAAAGTGGCTCCGAAATTCTACTTTATTTACCCTAACGATTCCCGGTATCAGCCGTCTGCCTCTATTTCTTTTCAAATTACTGCTCGTTAATAACCGTTATCGTTCGGGTGAAAATATAGCGAGTGATACGGCATGAATTGAAACCGGCTCGATATGGATGGCTGCTCGCTTTTCATCTGTGACTAGCGGAAGTCGACGCTAGCGCCACGGCGCGCCCATTATGTCTAATGACAAATTCGTGCACCGATGCTACCAGCGGCACGAGCTTCTCATAGACGAAGCCCGTCTCCGCCAGCTAGAAGTGACGAAACAAGAATAAACATTTCTTTATTAAGCTATGAGTGTTCTATAAGTACGGGTTATAAAAAATGCCTTTTCCCAAGATTTTTCAAGGGTAGAGGTGATTTCTTTAATGTTAGTTTTATTAAAAGTAAACGTGTAAAATTTTTTTGACATCTGCTCCTTTTACTAGCCTCTTTCATAATTGTCTGTCTTAATTCAATTATTACAATTTTCTTCGAAATTTTACTTACTCCTTAATGCATGGCAGTACTAAATGCTAAGGACATAATGCAACATTATTACACTAACGACTTTTTAACTGGACCTGTTGAATTTATTACTAGTTTCACCTTGTTCTCATAAGCAATTCATGAACGCCCTCTGGTTACAGTTTGCTAGTTCCCACATTCTTGTGTAATGAAATAAGAACACGACGTAATGAGGCACCCGAACTATTTCTAACGCCCTTGACTGAAAATCGATGGTGCGGTTGTTTGAACTATTTCCTAAACACAATATGTCCGACGGGGCTTATATTCATCTCTGGCGTTTCTGGCTTCCGCGTCCCGTATTAGTGTTGCAAATCTAGAGAGGCCATTCATCATTCCCTATCGCCTGCACTGCAATACACGAAATATATTGGCCTGCCACTCTGTGGCGGTCCACTTTCCAGCGAAATCGACCAACAAAAGCCGCGCGTCCCGTTACGCAAAAATGGCCACGGCACCGGGAAGATAACGACGCKACCTGGGCATGATTTACATCGGGGCTTTTGAACCTTGCACAACTCTGCTCCAGATAATTCGCCCTGGAGGGTGCGATGAAAAGTGGGTTTGGCTGTACAAGCGTCATTTTGTCCGAAATAATAACGTTTATATGATATACGTAAAGCCAAAATGCAAGTTTTCCTGCTTAAACGAATACCGAGTTTAATGCAAGTGTACCAGTTCCTCCGCAATTTATTTATCGGCGTTAAAGAGGCTCCTCGTAAGCTGTTTTGTTCATAGAGATAGACTTCGARCAAGGTCAGCTTGTTTTGCAGTCATTTCTCAAATAGCATCTGAAGAAAAGGAATGCCTTGGAGTGGAATATAAAATAAATAATAATAATGTAAACGACCGAGGCATATTTCCTATATTATTTAACACTCTTGTACGCCATATTATTATTATTTTTGCTCGATACTTATTTATGTTCTATATTTCGAGATATTTTCAACGATATCCAACTTATTATTTTTAACATTGCATTCTTTTACCTTTTAATGATTTAAAGGTCAAATTACACGGAATGCTTGACATTGTCAACTCTTCAAAGATTAAAACTAAAGCATGTTGTGGTAAGTAGTAAGTAATTACTCTCTGTAATGATAAATGACATCTTATTCTACTAAAATACAGAATTGGGAACTATTCCCCTGAAACATTGATTGCAAGCAAAAACAACCCGATGCCAAAGAAGAAATCGTTGTGGTACACATGCCCAGTTTAAAAAGGTAATGAAGTCGCTTATGATTTGTTGATGTGCGATGACAGCGTCAAACTAACATGATTTACTAAGATTAAGTTAGTTGGATATAATTTATCGCTTATTACTAATACAGGTAATGTTAAATCCTCTCGGACAAATTTCATAGACCACGAACGACTTCGAAATGTTATTGTTGAAAATTTTAGAACGAGCCGTCGTTAGTTGTGCAAAGTGTAGGAATTCATGAGGGAATTTCTGTTGCCTCGCGTCAAATCCAGTTTGCAAACGTGTTTTTCTTGTTAATTTCGAAATGGAGATTTTTCCTCAAAACTGGGTCGCGTTTTCAGTTTGATCATTTGTATACAACGATTGGCTTCGACCATACTCCAAAAAGTAGTTTCTTTAATGGGTGCTTGCTCGTACACGTTTTTGTGAAGCAACATACGTTAAAAGCCCTGTTAAAGTCATAAGCGACTTTTTTTAAAAACCCCAATTTTTTACTGATTTTAGGAACGGCAATTAGATTTTACTGAGCAGAGATTGTAGGATGAGCGATGAGACGATTCCATTATTGGATATTTTCCACCAATCGCAGTAATCCGTGTAAACGTTACTGTTAGCTTAATATTCTTATAATCTTCGCAAATAACGTATCGTTACCACATAAACTTGTTGCTTTACCCTAAGAAATGATTGTCAAAAATCTTGCTTGTTTGTGTATGGCACGAATAGTTTATTGATAACTCTCGCTGCAATTCGTATTAGGTGTATTATCCGTGTATGTACAACTGTCGAGTATGAATACGAATACAAAAGGCATTTCGTACAATTTACCGCGCACTGAGTCTTAAAATTATGACAGAGTTTCTGTATAAAATGGTCCTCACAGCAGAAAAACACAGTTTTAGGAGCGTCTTGTGGCACTAAACAGCTTTAATATATTTTTTTTTCATACAATAACAATTGTTAAAAGGATTTTAGGACGTGTTTTCACATCCAGCGATAAAACGCCACTGCATAGTTTTCAAGTTTCCTTGTCATTACATGTGGAGCACAACGCGATAGGTATTATTAAATATTACTCCTATCTAA
Organism: Rhyzopertha dominica; assembly: GCA_025024175.1. NCBI lineage: Eukaryota > Metazoa > Arthropoda > Insecta > Coleoptera > Bostrichidae > Rhyzopertha > Rhyzopertha dominica. Next base: position 40,872,741 of record QCXZ01000003.1, on the reverse strand, counting down.
CACTCACCACTCGCTGGAATAATCAGGAGAATTTATATTACCCTACTGTTTGTTACAAGCGAAAATCACAGAAATCTACGAAAGCAAATCAACAAATGCTTCAATGCGTCAGCAGAGTGATCGTCTCTAACTAAAGTACTCGCAATTACCAACACGATCTCGCTATCATAGGGAGGCAGGCTATCTCCATATAAGTACTAATACACGTTTGGTAAAAAAAATTCTTTAACATTTGTCATTCATTTAAAAATGTATGCAAGGCGTTTATAACGCATCGGCATCAAGATTTTTTGGGAATCCCGGCTTTGAAATATGGATAATATCGATGTCTATTAGAAAATTAAAATTGATTTAAAATCGTTCAAAATATCTTCAAAACGCTATGCTTTTGTTGCTAATTAAAAATTTGAATCAGAAACTGCATGAGCGACCGATGAATATTTTTTAGCATAACAGTAAGAGGTTTTGTCATCTATAGGTATCCAAGTATATATTTTATGTTAAGTCGCCTAATCTTGCAACTACCTGTCAGTGCAGTTCCAGCTGTTAGAAATTATCGAAACTACACGTCAGAGATCATGTGACTTAATGGGGCGCAGCTGAAGAGCGTTCGAATCGACCGATATTTTCTAGTTTAATAATTATTTATTTTTAAGATAACAACTATAAAAAGTACGCGAAAACAGGTTTTTTTTCTCTTAAAGTGAATCACCTGGACAATACTTTTGGAAAATTAGAAAACATCGAATTGTCTGAGATCGGTACTCCTTAACGTTCGTGGTGCATAAGGTATTTTTGTTCGTTAAAAATACTAATTATGGTCTACTAAAAGTTTAATATAGATTAATAGATTAGTTAATTCGACATCACATTAGCATAATATACGTTATACAATACTTAGATGTAAAATATTTGTGTTGGTCATTGCAGATTTTAATGTAGTTTTATTAGCCGATGTCTCGAAATTCGTGTAAATATATTGCAATCTGTGTGTCCGAACTGGAACAGAGAACGAGTGAAGTATATTAATTCCGTAAATGAACGGGATGCATCATTGGAGAAGCTTGGAATATGGGACGAAGACGAAGAAGAAGAAAGAGACTCTCGAATACTGATGAGAAAGCTTTCGTAGCACACTTTCTAAACAGGAAATAAAAAGTTCGAGGAATACTTTGGGCGGAATATTTTATGTCAAATTTGTCCATTTTTATTTACGATTCAATTGATCTTTCAAAAGTTTATATTTGACTAAAGAAGAGTTTACCAGATTTCTACCTAAAGCTCATATCAAAAAATATATTGACTTTAAGGTAAATTCGGCTTATTATATCAAATAATGAGCACTTGATAAACATTGTGTTATTCTCTTGGTAGGGATAACTTTTAGACCATATAAGAAGAGGAATTTTACAATATGAAAATAGAGGACATTGCAAAAGTTCGTCAAACAAGACCAACATTCAGCGATAGCTACAAAGACTTTTTTCGAAAACTTTTCGTTTAATATCTTGTCGTTGTCGTTTTGAAGTAAATGTTGAACAAAGCTGCGTATTAAAGTGAAAAAGTCGCTGGATTCCATACGGGACAGTAATTTATTTCCGTCTATTCCTCCACTTTAGACTCTTTTGAAAGCTATAGTTCAGCAATAACAATTCGTAAAATCTTATCGAACTGTAAAATAGATTTTGGATAAAAGTCATTGACAGATTATGTTAATACCACGAAATAAAGCACGTTCCTTTTTCGCGCCGTCTCCATACCTCAACCAATCATAAGCAACTAATGATGATTTTTTAGTTGTTTACCTGTTATATACACTATATAGCGATATTATAAAAGCAATTCGAACAATGTGGTAAGTAAATCGATAATAATATCGTATTCTTAACAAAAATTCTGTTTTCACATGTAAAATCAATTCCTTCCAGTCCTTGGTAAAAATAACTTGAAATGGAACAGAAATATACTAGTATCTTATTTCCCTGCTTGTAATTCAATGCATGTGGAAACGTTAAGAAAATAATTTCTGCTCGAGCGAATTAAGCTTACCAAATGCTTCTTTTTGTAATACTTGAAGCCTTAAACCTTGAGCCTTTTTTTTATCACCTCATCCATTGCACATGTGTCGCTAATAGTCAAGTTCAAGGTTGCTTTGTATTTTGCAGTGTCTTAGGCCTTCTTAATGTGAAGCATTTGCGGTCTTATTATAAATACGTCTTATATAGGCTTTATCTGGTGTAAATTAAATGGGTTATTAAATAGGGTAGTTATAAACCTGAATACGAAATAAAGGGAAGCAAGTGCATGTGCAGAGTAACAAGAATTTAGTATCTCCACCTGGCTTTAACGTGCGAGAACATATTTTCTCTCACTCTCTACGCTACCCCACTCCCCAAAAATAATTAATATAAGTAGGTGTCTGCCCTACAGCTGTTACGTTATTATGTAAGTTAGATGGTTTATAATGAATTAGATGTTCAATCCGCGCTTACATAAGTAACTGTAATGATGTAATGCTACAATAATTTTTCAATGAGTATAGAGACTAACAAAAAAGAATAGAAAAATTATTAGATTAAAATAAACTTCTTCTTATAAATTAATGTATTTTTTATATCATGGGTGACTAAGTAGTGGCACAGCTATATAACCTGATCTGAAACCCGACTGACCGCAGGCAAAGCGCCAGAATGCTGCGGTTGAAAATTCAGCCGCTCATACGCTAAATAATAGTGGCAGACAGTCCTTCGGAGGCCCAGGCTGTGGGGCGCTATCTTACAACACCAGGTCCCATACAGCTACGCACTTTCCTTCCCACAGAAAAACTTTTTTAACATAAAATCATCCTTCAATTTCGCGCTGTAATTTACTCTCTTTTACTGATATCTTGTTAGTATGAAGTTAAATCTTCTTTGCCTTCGCAACAACCTACGAGTTGCAGTATGTTGGAAAATATTATTGAATTTGCATGCTATTACTAAAAATCGTGTTCACCGTATTACCACATTACTGAACTAGATTTCAGCAGAAGGTTGCAAGTTAATTTACGATTACATTTTTCCATTACCTTCAACAAAAACATATTATTATGCTTCAACCGAAATCACTTATTCGGATGCAACACACATGTTTAAATCGCAATATCCACAATCTAAACTGTCAAATACGAATTTTGCGAAGATTTCAAGCTAAGATTTCCTATGTGAGATAAAAATATGTTTAGGCTTAATCTTCACGAATTTATGTATATTCTGAAAGAACAGCTAAAAAGGCGCAAATGAAGTAGGTTTATTATTTATTAGATTAAAAGAGCTGCGTACCAGAAACAGCTAAAGCTTTCTTTGTTTTCGGACGGCTGCCCCAGCCAGAATAAAAACCATAGTTTTATTGGATTCTGCTTAAGTTTGGTCGAAACGCAAAGATTTGAAAAGGGTTTTCACAAGGCAACATTTTTTGGCTACCATAGAACATGACCTATTCAAACGATGTATTAAGAAAGTTGATCGAATTTATCATCCTAAAGAGTAGGCTGATTTAATAGCCAGCTGAAACTCTAAGGTATTAGAGAAAGCAGTCCATAGATATAGAAGATATAAAATATTTTAATAAATAGTGGCCTCATTTTTATACAAGAAGAATGTGTTATCGGTAGGATCATACAGACAAGATTTTAACATTGTAGATCTCGTTCTCGAAAACACGTAAAGATCAGTTCTCGATCACGATCTACTTGCAGCACTCTCAGTCTCGAATCGAGAATCTCGAATTTGATGTGTGCATAATTTATTTATGGAACACACAGAAACAATGAAACAAATGAAAATAATTAACTCCGAAAAAAATTAAAAGGGCATTTAGCAGTGACTATATCAGAATCCTACTATATAGGTGGTTACGTTTCCTAAATACCTAGCTTTTTAATGGTAAAAATCAATTTAGAACAATAAAGAAAAGATACCTAAGCAGGGAAGAGCTTAACTGGCTAATTCTACACTGAACATTATCAAATAGGTATGAGCATAGTAGTTGATGAATATTCACGTTCTCATTCATTCATTTATAAGGTTCTATAAAATTAATAATAGAATCTAAAAAATGCGTGTTTGCACATTAATGCACTTAGATCACTCTCATTATACACAATGCTTGTACTGTGTAATTCTAAGAATTCATTCCACTGAATTGATTTGAAATTGAAATATGTACCTACCCCCGAACCTTGCTGTTCTCTATTTACTAACAGATCAATACAAACAAAGGTTGTGTGTATCTTGTCTGCCCAATTCTGCATTTCCGTAGGTACGAAATGCTTAGGGAGACGATATGCTTGCTAATTATTGCTTGATTCCCATACTGCTTAATAAAGCCACTCATTCATATCACTATATAAATAGTGCTAGTTTATTATTACTGTACCAAAAACCTTTAGATATTAGTCGATATCCTTTTGGAAAAATGCCAATATCTAAATAATTATCGTTGTTTTGTACAAGTATGTATTTTTAAAAGAATATCAATGATAAAAAAGACGTATATATATATTTTCATTTAAATGGCTCCGAGATCGAGATTTTCTAGGCAAAATCTCGATCTCGTCTCGAAAATTCGAGACGTAAAAATGCCAGTCCCTATCTGGAAATTCGAGACGAGAACGAGACGAGACCGAAAAATTTCTCGTCTCAGCGGCAACACTACATAAGGCAGATATATTCCTCGTGAACAGAAACAGAGTTTTGTCCCAGCTTCGTTCATGGAGTTTTGGTAGCTCAAAAAGCACCCATTGGATTTATGACGGCCAGGCCTTAAAGGTCCATTACACAAAGGTCTTGATTGCTTGACCCCAAAGCAAGCTGTGAAATAATAATTGAAATCCACCTCGGAATACAATGAAAGGGATAACCACTATGGCGCTTACCTTACATGATTCACAAAAACGGAAGAGGAAGATTAGCAAATTAAGTCGTTATTACGTATTTTGTTTGTAATAATCTTATTGTGAGCGCTCTTTGTTCAGTTTAATTTTTAATAAACGCGATTTGGGTTTAAAAAGAAATTTATCACCATTTATATCACACGTATTATTTAAAAATATAATATGTCAAATGAAGAGCATCTTTGAATGTACCCTATAAATATTTTGTAGAAAACAGAAAAGAAGCAATACATAAGTATTTCCGTTTTCCCAACATTTAGCTTCTTTGGAGTTAGTTCTCCCTAGTAATCCGTAATACACACTAACACACATCGCACACATCAATATACACTAACCTTAGCCCCTATCATTTATTTTAAGCAGATAATTTTACATTTATAGTATCTTCTTTATATATCTATATAGTTTGCCAACATCAATTTACTGGGGGATGCTTACTAATGAAACAAGATCCCAAGTTCTAGTGACCGCGGACTATCAAGTTCTTAAAAAATTTGGTATAATTGAAGAATAGAAAAACGTAAAATGTCTGACTTAACTTGAGCAGGACGCTTGGCCTACCTACATAATGAAACAAAATATTCTCAATATTTTGTACATTATATAAATTAGTAGACGGAAAAATGTCCTTGAACCAATGATTTATAATTTGGACATATATGCGAGTCGCTGATGACTAACTTGCTCGAAACTTTCTACACATTTTACCGAAATTACGGAGACTAGTTAACAATATACTTATTACGAACGATTTAACTAGATTACCATTTAGAAACATTACAAACTTCAGTGAGTTTGTCAGCAACGCAAAAATATTTGATAACTAGACCATTTCCAAAAATACAGGCAAGTGTAATTGATTTTAAATTGGCAGAAACTACWTTAAAACGAATTCGCAAACCTGTACATCAATATAACTTAATAATTGTAATAAACAGACGTTTCCAATACTTCAATTACTTACTTTACATCAAGGGCTGATCAAAACATGAACTTCCTACTTCTACGAAAGATGAAGCGAGGCAGCCTTTAAATGTCATAAAAATACTAGCTGGTTTATTTCGCTAAGATGTAATTCGTCAAATCAGCGGTTGCACTCCCTCAGCTATCATCTGGGCGTGAAATCATTTTGCGGTCGTTTACATACCGGTTGTCAAATATCAAACACATTTTCAAAGCTAACCACAGCCAATCAAAGTTCAGTATCCAGCTAGCTCGTGATTTTCCCAATTTGAGGTTGAAGCCTCACCTCGAAAGAAATAGCCTATCTACTGTTACAGTCTTATTGATTGCTTATTCCTGATAAAAATGTTAAATACCGCATTAAAAAAAATAATAATAAAAACCTGGCTGCAATTTCATTACTATCTAATTCATACGAGAAAATTTAGTGATCGAATCAACACATTTTAAACCAATCAATAATTGGATAATTTTGATATAAAGCTGAGGGATTTCGAAAGCTTCCCTAGCCGTGATTAATTACAAGGTCTTAATGCTGACCCTACCAGCGTTGGCATCCGACCACGTTTTCTACTTCTGCTCGCAATGAAACATTCTGACAAGAAGAACTATACCAGTAGCCACCTAAAAGAAAAAGAACCCTAACAAGTTTATGAAAGCTTCCTTAGAAACGAAATTGCAGTTTTGTAAAAATGTTGCCTGAATGTGCCTTGTGGTATAAAGTAATACAAAGCATTCATTTACGTATGCGCTAGAAACAGCCATCGTACTACATTATTAAGCGTATGAGGGAGTATACATCGGTCATCACCTGCATAATTATTGTTAAAGATAAAAAATCATGCATAACCTATCAGCATTTGCTTGCTAACCAGTGGCGGCTGGTGGCAGTTTTATCTGGGGGGGGGGGGGGGCACTGACTGTATAATACAAAAAATATTCCTATTTTAAATAATTTTCCTTATATTTCTTAGAAATGTCCAGTTATCATCGCCGCCAAACAATAAACAAACAGAACAAAAAAAAACGCATTTGTCTCTTCGCATCCGCGCAACCATGAAGTTATTTCGTAAACATTTGCATCAAATTTTCTGGTAAATCCTTTTCGATTTTTGGTAACTGGTTTGTACTTGATTTAAATTTAATACAGGCACAGGGCGATTCGTTTTCTTAATGTTTACTTTGTCCGCCAAGCTCAGAGAACTGAAGTTTAATTTAATTAAATCACACACCCTCATTTTTGTCTTGAACACAATTTTTCACAAAAAAACACCTGTACGTACGCTTAATAACCGCCCACGTTCGGGTGCATTATTTTCAGGAATGCGCGCTCGTGTCTCGGGCTGAACGAACTAAGCCCGAAATTCCACTTAAAATCGCGTGTCGACGTGTGCCATTTCCATCGCATTGGCCACAGAACATTGCATTGGCATTGAAACGCTTTGGGCTTACAGGTATCAGCCCGCCCGGCAGCCGGCAGGCAAGTGAATAGCGGGTTCCCGCAGTGCAGGCGCTGAACGCAAATGTACATAAGATTGTAAATTAAATACCTATGGGTAATAACTAATAATGGGTATATTAGATCATTAGATGTAAATGTAAATAAATGTTTTAATTTAATTGAATTTTATGTACATATAGCCATTTGCGGCTAATAAAATAATAATAAAATTTTTTATGATGCATTTGTTAAAGTCTTGTTAACTTTAAATCTTACTCTTATTCTTCTCTGCATTAATAGATATGTAAATTTCTATGCTTTAGTAGATCACGGATGCTGCAAATGCATTATTGGCCCATAAAATATGACAAAAATTATTGCATACTTAATAGTGATAGATAAGATATATTTAAAAGTAAAATATAAAAATAAAGCCTGTTGAGTCCCCGGAACGTCTCATGCTGATATAGTTCGCGATCAGAATTCCACGAGGTTCGAGCTTCCTTCAATTTTAACACATCCTTTCAATTTACACTCGGCATTCACCGACGTCTGGGCGTCCTASGCCGGACGCGTCGCCTCAACTAGAARTGCATCGAAAGAATTCGCTCATCCTCCTCCACATGCACGCATCCATGCACTACGTCCCGGATATTTTACATCCTGAACACGTGGATCACGGGAAATGGCGGAATCTGACACTCGGGCACGTCCGCTGAAATTGAGAGGACCCATTTGAATACCAATTCGGCTGGATTCGGCAACCTGTACATGTTGACTGTTGTGCATAATCGTGTATACTTTAAKTCCGATTCACACCCGCAAGCGATAAATCCATTTAGATACGCCGCCGGGCTAATTATGAGGCTGTGTGGATGCTACGTGATGCCGAAACGTCGAGGTTGTGATCGTGTTTGGATCGAGTCGGTACCAACACGTAGATGATTTCGTATATCTGCGAGTTTACGTATAATAAGGTTACATCACTGAAGCGCTGCTATATTATCTTATCGATAGCTAATCAGAAGTGTATATGGAAAACCTACAAAAGGTAAAAAAACAATGACAGCTGTAGCGTTTACAGCATAGGGTTGTGACTGCGTTTGTCAAATATAGTGAACATTGTTTGTAATGTAACACAGCTGCGTATGATACGAGCTATGTACTATGCTATGCTCTACTGGATATTTGGCGGCTTGGATGATACCAGGCGGAACCTTCGACGGTCTTAGGAGCCTGGAACTGTATCCCTTCTACCTTCATGACGTCACACTAATAGCTGAGCGATATGAACGAAGGCTTATTTTTTACTGGGTACTATGCAATTTCTTAAAGAAAAATAAAGATTTACTGTGTAATTTTAAAAGCGTTAAGCAATTCTTGTCTTATTTATTGAACTATTGGTTCAATACTCATACATTTGCAGCAGCTGCTTTCTATAAGGTTATGTTATAAATATCAATAGCCCTACAAGCCGACAAAGAACTGGTATAAGTTTAAAGCTGGTTGATTGCTCAAAATCCTAGGGAGTTTGCAGTAGTTTACCCATTTTGGTTTAAATTAGCTTCGTTTCATTGTATTATTGTGCACAAACTTTAAATTGGATTTTTAAAATATCGCTATCCAGGTAGTTTATTTTGACGTATTTGGGTGATATGTAGCTATATCCAGATACTGAATGGTGACAAGCCATTGTGATACTGGGTCGGTTGCTCTCCTGGATTTTAGCTTAATATCAGTTTCAAATTAACCCAGCCACCATGACTACGCTTTAAATGAGTTAGACCATACAGCAGCGACAAAGGTCGGAAATGGACGAGTGATTTTCATTACTTTGAAACTGTTCGCCATTTGGGAGTAGTACGAATGCGCGAAATTTAAAAGCTTTCCTATTTGATTTATAATTATAAATAAAATAAAAGGATGTTGCTATATGGTTTTTTGCTAGAGCACGTTTATTTTGTAGATGCTCTAGTCTGTAGTCTGTTTTGTAAATCATTTGAGAAATCGCAATCATGAGAAACTGCATAACGTACTGTTCTGTCGTAAACAAGTGCCCGGCCTTTAGTGCTAATAATCCAACAAGATGCTTGCTTTCGGAGTATAAATGGGCAAAAATTAGTACATACGGTTTTGCACCTTTGAGAGAAGAATAAAACTCAAGCCACGGTTATTGTGGCTATTGTTCTTTCATTTCTAAAAAAAGCACACGAAAACCCATCCTTTATTTTAATTTCTATTTAAATCTTTTCAAACATAAACATACAAGTACATTGACATGCCACAATGAAAATAACTGAGCAATGAACTGGCAGTGGCCATTCCGCGGGTACTACAAAAATCACGCATGCGCATTAATCTCTAGCGACCAATTAGCCGATATCATCGGCCATCTTGTAGAAGAAAGCTTTTCTTTGCACTCTGAGTCCTTTTGAAGGAGCCGACAGTATGATGGGCGAAACGTCAACAGCAAATTCTACAACCACGGCATCAAACACGGAAGAGTTTTCTACGATTTTGTTTACATCGTTTGACGGCGGTTTGAGCGTTTATAAAGTAGCTGGCACCCGTTGGCGTGTTGACGATGTACTACTCTTAGTACCATATTGTTCTGAAAATGGTAATTTGTGGCTTTGTTAGTTGTTCGGCAACCTTTCGAAAGGATGGCATTTCCGTAAATTTAATTTATAGGGCTTGCTGTGGGTGATTCGAAATTAGTGCGACAAAGCCTTTCATTCTCCTGAACTGTTTAAATTAACAATTAACAAATGCCAGACATCAAAATCTACAACAACAACTTTTTTCTAATAGGTAAATGGTAATAGCTAATATATGAAGGCTAACTTTTAGGTTGATAATATTAATCAACAAATCGGTGGTGAACCTCACTTCAGCTCGACTCCACCATATAGTTCTACTTTAACGTTATACTTATCTGCTTCAACACCACATAACAATCGCGAATAATTAGCTAAAGACGTAACCATTATAGTTTCACAAAACAAACATTGGTTTACATGACGTGTGGCTTCTACAATAGCCGTCTTTCGCAGCAGTTGCATATAATTCGCTAGATGGCGCTCTCATCGACACCAGTCATTGGTAGATTTTAACTATAACATGTTGATCTTACCCAATATTGAGAAGGGAAACGGATCCATTGTGAGTGACAAACCAAACAAAGCATCAGAAAATATACTTATATACTTCGTAGTATTTCGCCGTATACTGCAAAATACAAGCTAAAAATTGAGTGCACAGGTCGAAAAGAGGTAGAAAGATTATTCATTAGAAAAGTACATATACAAATTTTGTCTATAAATTTAAATTCACATATAAAAATTAACAACTTGTATGGTCTCGATAAGTATGAACATATTCACATAATAACCTATATTTTTTCTAATGTTCATATTATTAATAAAATATAAATCTAAATCGGAAAGCAGTCTTTTAGTTTGATAAAGCGACACAATTCCTGTCGAGTCGCCCGTAATCCATATACCGACCGTGGTCGTAAAGAAAAACTTTCGTTACCTATACGTTTCACTATTTGTATTTATGCAAAGCTTTTTATTTTTCATGCTATTTCCTATTTTTAAATATCCACTTATCTTAAACACCTATGGCGGCTATAAAGCATGTTTTTTTTTGTCACATCATTAATAACGTATTTCGTTTACCACCATAAGATACGCGTAGGCACAACGCGGAAAATGACAGAACCGATTAAAGATGGCATCAGTATGCAATGTTGACAAACATTTTTGTTCGTATCATGTTGATATGTTTACGGTTGACGGTGACAAGTGGTACCGACAATCGACACATCGACAATCGTTTTTCACTGTAAGGGCGTATGTTTAAAAATTTTAGTTGTATGTACAACATGAAACAGCTGAACTACGTACCTGCAATTATATTATGACGTATTACAAGTATTACCTGGTTTTATGCTTGCATTATAACGTGTCAATTTGTCAGCCTCAATTATGAGGTTAAACCTAGTACCGGCCGGCCGCGGTGCACCTGGCAACCACGAAAACAAGTATCTTCACACTAAATGATGACGTAACTTTAAAGCTCTGTGAACAACAGTGTACGTGTACGCATCACTGTTGTATATTTCATTTACGTTTTTTTACTCTATATAGAATTTGTAAATAGACAAATGTAATTGTAATAGGGACTTCAGCGCATTTGATATGGTTAAAAAAACAAAACATCGGCTTATTTGTCTAATTCTCAAGGTCTAATTAAAACTACATCAGTCAGTTCTGAAACAAACTCTATCAATTCATTTGGTAAAATTCTGTAATAAGGTATTTACTATTGCGTTAGATCAGTGCATGAAACCAACGTTTTAAACCAGTGCTGGCTACGAAAAACCTACCTGTCACAGTGTGGTAGGTATTTATTTAAAAGTAAGAAACATACGAGGGTGAATAAACATGTGTTAAACTAAATGGTAGGTAGTTTCTTTCATTTACGAGTAACGGAAACCGCAGCCTTCTAGGTGTCTTAGTTTCGGTGATATTTAAAACGGCGCTTATTTTCTGGAAAACTGTACATTTTAGGGATATTAATTTGTAATATGTTAGACAAAGTGACATTACAATTCATAAAGCAAAACGAAAATGCAAAAATATATGGGATGATATATTTAAAATAACAAAGTTGGATTTCGTTTTCGGTATAACCGGTAGTGCACCCCCTTTCAAAAGACATGCACCACAAAAAATCTGGATAATTTTTGTATAAAACAGTTTTTCATATTTTTAAAGCTTATTGATTATATGCAAGAGAAATACTTTCACTTGGCCCACCCTGTAGAGTATAAATAAAATGGAGAAATCAAACGCTGTCATGTTGGAGAGGGTAGCAAGGCAACCATCGCGGTAAATGCTGTCACATGGCTTGTCAGAAATAACTTTAGTGTACACAGCTGAATGGAAACACAAAAAAATGTTGTCGTTTTGGACAGAGGAAATAATACAACATGCACAGTAAATCTTCATGGTAAGTGTGAAGTCAATAAGCGTTCAGATATTTTATTTACTTTCATTTAGGTGCTACCATTGTCTCTTGGAGAGTAAACAACCTAGAGCAGCTATTTGTCAGGTATAACCAACCCGCTCGAAGACTTGCTATTATATCATTATTACTCTTTCAGTAGGCTAGCTGTATTTGACGGCAAGAGACACATACGAGGAGGAATACCTTTTGTATTTCGTAAGTGAATGTGTTCCCTATATCGCTATTCGCTTCCTACCTATAATTATAATTCAAGCTGTGTATAGAAGATGGAGGTTTGGACCACAACATGGCTTTGCTAGAATCATGCGCTGGGAAGTAGAGAAAAGTCCAGAAAAGGTAGAAGAAAATGACGTAGAAGCGACCTTTACAATACGCGACAATGAATTTACACATGCAATGTGGAATTATGCGTAAGAGTTATGGTTTCAGAACAATGCAATAGCTGTATGCTTGTACCAATGTTTCAGTTTTAAAATCACATACACTATCCTTCTTCGTGAAAAGGAATTGCATCTGAAAGCAGTTATTGAAAATACCAGTAAAGAAATAACTTTTGACTGCCAGATTCTCTTTCATACTTATTTTAAGGTTCCTGACGTAAGAAAGTGTGAGGTGACAGGACTTGAAGGATGTTCATACAGAGACAGAAGAGGTGATTGCACAGACCTGTTTTTAGACACAGAAGAAAAGGTGACAATTCGGGTACCTATCTCACATCTCGTTCATACCTAAAAATGGTATAAGTGAAACTTAATACGCACAACGCTTTCAGGGATGGATAGACAGAAGTTACTACGATACACCTGACGAGCACATACTCATGAATGCAGCAGGCGGACGAAAAATGAGAATTGTTAAATTTAACCTTCCCGACACTGCAGTGTGGAATCCCTGGTTTGGAATCGGCAGATTCATACAAGACCTCGATGATGATGAGTACAGCAAAATGTTATGTGTAGAATCTGGAAGATATGGCAAGCCTATTGTACTTAAACCTGGAGAGACTTACGAAGCAAAAGCAATTCTACAGGTGAAAACTAATGCATGATGTTTGCAATTACTTCACATGAAATTCTATATTTTCATATTTTAGACAACGTTATATGACGATATACTTGACGATTTGTTTCCCACGCTGAAAAGAAACTGAAGGTGGAAGGATGTTCGCTTGCACACTGTATTGAGTTAGTCATATCAGATCTTGTATTTTTTTAAATTTTGTAACAGTAATTATTTACAATAGAGCACTGGGAGATACGTTTATTTATCGTAATTTGCACACCATTCTTAATTTATCGAAGGGTGGATCCGCACATACAGCATCCGTTCTATTATGTCGATTGGCAGACCACAGCATCCAAATAAGTCTGCCAGTAACAATATATTGTTGGGAAAGCTACTTTTGTGCTTTACTATTTGGTGAGATCTGCCATAATTGCCATTTTATAATTAATTTTAGGAGACATTATTTTCAGAATACTGACAGAATTTCAGATGCTATAGATTGTAGAAATATTAGATGTAAATTTGGATTTTACTTTTGGACTTTTTAAAATGAATTTATGAATGGCTATAAGCTGTACCTACATTTTTGATCATCATTAACTATCCAGCAAACCCCTATACACGAATAACCTTTACAACAGGTCGGGTATGTAAGAAAAGAATAGAATCATAAACTACTTGCATGTGATAAGAAAGTACTTAGTTCTTAGCAAATTTTTTCGCAAAAATGCAACTTAGGAAGACATTGAAAAAGACGAAATTCCGCAGAAGGCGCCTAAAATATTGCGTATGAGGTTAAAAGGCTAAGTAATTAAAAGAAAGTCATAAAAGTATAAAAAGTAACATAAATAAAAAATCAGCTTGGTAATAACAACGTAACTATGTACTATAACAGTATTGTTAATGGTTTATCGTAATATGCACTATATTATTGAATTTTATCGCAATTTACACTAGGAGAGGTGGTTTGAAATGAAGCAAGGTACAATGTTTCGACTACTCCATTCATGCCTGATTCAGCGGTATGTCACACAGTTGATAATTCATCTTGCAAGCACTTTTTATTAACTATTTGGTATACGAAGTACAATAATAATAATAATAATAATAATAATAATAATAATAATAATAATAATAATAATAATAATAATAATAATAATAATAATAATAATAATAATAATAATAATAATAATAATAATAACAGTTTATTTTCTATGCCGTTTTAATTAGTATACATTCTATATATTTGTTATGCACTTCAACAATATCGGCATGCAAAAAGGACTAACGGGCAGTATTTCTACTGACACATACTCTAGCCCCTAACATTTGTGGCGCTCACATGAATCTATTGTTTCTATGCATTAACGAGAGGAACCGCATCTGTGCCATGTTGCCTGCATTGGGACTATGATCGTGCTGATGACGCCTAACAAGCCATCCAGGAGTTGTTCTGATGAAAGCTGCATGGTACAGACGTTTTGTCGAAGTACAGGTACCTTTGTGAACATATGAACACTCTGCTTGTAACTTTTCCCAAGTACTCGCCAATTACCGCGTAATGTGTAACTGACTTTATTAATCGAAATAATTAGGTATCGATTTTAACAGTTTACCTACAGCTACGTCACGTATGGTTATATGCAAACTGTCTGTAGCACGACAAACTGAATAAAAGCCTGTCATTATGCGAATCCTGCACTTTCTCCATCGTAAATGCTCTTTAAATATTACGTATACATAAAAAATGTTCTGCTGAATTGTGATGCCATCTATCGACCCAAAAATATACACGCTACTCGTATACTATGATTAATTACTGTAGAAGCAACAGGCAGAAACACGGAATACAGACACCTAAACGAACATTCTCAATGTTAAAAATGGAGTGAAAACTGAGAAAATTGGTGTCTTCGAACTTGTCGCAGTCACTTCGTAACTTTATCTGCTTATAAACGGCTCATAAGTATGTGTTTTACCAATGATTACCTGCTCTTATATGCAGTTATGCTATTTTTGACATTTTTTTACCGGGACTGGAACCCATGTCATCAGGTTTGCGTCCAAGTGTACTTTGCGCTACACCATCGAAGCGGTTTATTGGTTATGGCTTTTATTATTGCTAAGAACTATTGATACTTCGTTTAACACATTGTACAGCTAAGCTATATTTGTACTGATTTTCGGATCTTCTTGTAACTAAAAGCCGAACAATATTTCGATACTAGTAAAATATTGTTACTTTTGACTTGACACTATATTTTTAGCGGCCATACTTTTTTCAGATATTGTTGTGGTACCGATACTTTAATGCGATATCGTATTGATTATTGATTATTATAATTTAGTATGGAAAAGCCTGAAAACGAAAGGGGTAAGTTCTATGAACTCTACATAATACGCTATTTCGTTGAAGGACAACAACTATACCATGCCTTAATATAATTAATTTTTGCAAGTAGATCTTAAAAACTGCCGTTTAGCTAAATTTAAAAGTGTCATATGTAGGTATATACGCACATATACTAGATATAGGTACCTTTATACATAAAACAGAAGGTCAGCTTTCTCACAATATTCAGTCATTAACTGATACCGATACTTAGTAGCATCAGTACCTTAATCCGTTACTGATACTGATAACAAATATATTTCACGTTTCTTAATACAGTTTTATTTTTTCAGCTGCTTCCCGGAAATACGAATACTTACACCGTGGTAGACCAGAAACTCGATCCTCCCATCATAGCATCAAGGGTTCGATTTTTACCTTACAGTGATCATGTAAGGACCGTCTGCATGCGCGTAGAACTCACAGGATGCAAGTGGGCAGGTAAAAATGCATGTTCACAATAAAGCGTTACAGTTTATCATTAGACAAGTAACTCTAATTTGTTATTTCTTACTACCTTATCGGAGTGTTGCTTGACTTTACTTTCATTCCACTTCAGTTTTTACTGTCCACATCCACATGTTCACTATATTTCACTTTGTTTTTTTTTGGCTAATTATAAATCTTGTTAATTCATTAAGTGTTGAGACCAAAGTCACTTGATAACGTACTTTATTTTATTTGTTAACTTCAGTTTTATGCACTTGTTGAATGACCATTCTTTTCAATTATTCCCTTGCTTTTTATGCTAAATGGCATAAAGGTTGAATTCCTTAAAAATGCGTACGGTTCTATTTAAACAAAAAAAAACATTTGATGCCATTGCATCTTTGTCGTAGTAACAGACTCCCCTGTTCAGTCACCTTATAATAAACCTCTTTTTAAACCTAAAGTTACCTGTTTCAGCGTAATTTTTTTCCAATTTTTTACAGTTCTGTAATCCTTCGAACTTTATGCGTTACTTATCGACACACTGATTTTGTTGGATTCTAAACATATAACAAGTCAAATTGTATACACTGTGTCATAATAATAGGACGGTGTTCTCGCGTAATTTTACTTCAATCCTCCGACATATCTCATCCAATCTGGCATATTCTCATCAGACTGCGGTGCTCTCTCTTGTTACCAATTTGTCAGACCCAAACTATGTCAGCAATTTAGCTTGAGGCGTTAAGAGCTCACCGCATCTGCTTTGCGTAAATATCTCGCATTATGAAACAGAGAGATACCCGAATAATTCGAAACATCCAATTTTATTCATCGTAAGTATGATAAATCGCCGGAGGCGAAATTTTCGGAAAACTTAGCAGGTGCGCGGCTGTCAACCGACGGCAGGTGGGGGATACATTGTTCAGATGGCGCAGTCAATTTCGGCGGGTGGGAGCAAAATGAAAATTAAACGCGCTTGCGGTGTATCATTAAGTTCGCAGCAAAGAAAAGATGAGTTATTAGCCTTAATTTCTTTGTTTACCGCTTGAAAGCTGGAAAATGCGAAAATTAATCTTTGCACTGTGGATTTTGACCCGAATAAAAATTAATGAACTAAGCTTGGTAGGAGCAAAGCGTTGACGGTGAGTTACTTTAGGTAACCAGGGAGTTTTCGCCCCAAATATAAATATTTCTCTTTGCCAGTTCATTTAAGTCAAACAGATGAAAAATAATACACCCCTTAGTTGAGCGGCGACTCGGATGAAAGGGAAGTTATGAAACTCTAACAATTTTTGGTGCTGGTAGATTGCATTACTTTAAAAATAATATCCATTTAGAGAGGATTTAATAGCAGTATATAAAATGTATAGTAACGAATAAAAATTAGATATTGAGTATTGAAAGATTGTCTAGTCCAAATTTAAACACTAAATTGTTATGTTGCCATAATCAATGTTTAATGCCTAATGTGATAAAGTTTAAAAAAATTCTCTCTTGATATCTGAAAGACTATAAAAAATGAAAGAACCAAACTTCGAAGATACGAAGCGCAGCTTGGTGTCCGTATACCGTCATACCAGGGTGCATGCAGTCTTAAAAATAATTTTGTAGCACCATCATAAAACATATATGTTGTWAGGGAAATTCCGAAATATTAATAAAAACTCGGTTCACAAAAGTATTTTCTATTAACATATGGTCTAGTATAGCCGGCGACCATTTAAAAGAACAACTTGTGTTCCTTGGAAGACTAACAGGAGAAATGAATAATTTTAACCAATATAGGTACTTTTGCTAGAASATATCGCTCTCAATCTAAAGAAGCGCATGCGTGATGGTGCTGTACCCCAGCAGGAAAACAATTTTACTCATAAATCGGCATACTCGTTCCTCTGACTTGAATTCCTTGAACTCTTATTCACAGAGTATAATGAAAGAAATGGTTTATACGACTGAGGTCAACATTTAAGCGGAGTTCATGGGTAAAATTCAGGAAGCCGCTGATAGGAAGCGCCAAGTAGGATTTCTTTCTGGGCGCTAGGGTAATTTTTGGGAAGATGCCACTTTTATTTACGTATATAAAACGCTTACCGCTTAAATCTTAAATATTTGTAGTGTCTTCTTTTTTTATATTATCATTCACCGCATACACGTATCATCAATTAATCTAAATGTAGTTGTAAATAATAAGCCTAAATTAAACAAAAACCCTTTTTTATCGCCAGCCTTCTTTGTTATTCTGTTCACGGTTTCAGTCACACTGTTTACTAAATTTTTGATAAACTCATCATTCTTCCCTGATGCTTCCGTTGCGGTTTGCAATATTTTTTGCAAATAATATGAAAGACGAATAGATTCTCGATATTTCATAAGGTGTTTAAAAATTAAAATTTGTAACAATAAACGTTCTAAGAAGTAGAGACCTGCAAGACAAGCAATATTAGTGTAATTAATTATCAACAGTTGTTTCTCGCATGCAGATTTTCAAGTTTTCTTACTAKGTTTTTTTGCGCGGACAGCACTGGCCGGAAGAGAGAGCTTGGCCAGCCTCGTGTATAGGCAGACGTTTTAATTCAACTATAACAAAAGTTCCTAACGTTAACGCCAATAATTTACTTTGTGCCAGCGTCTCCAATCACGTAGTGATCTGAAGGGTTGTTTCAGCTAAATTTGTAATTCGTTACTTGCAGGACATATCGTAACTATCTAAGCATTTATCTTTTCGATCCCTTACGTTACCTAAAAAGAGACACCCTCGAAAAGAGGTGAGTTAAAAGTTTTCTCTAAAGATAGTTTTCACAAAGACGCCCTTTGGCGCTTGCAGGGTTTTTCTTTTATACCGAGGAGCAATTACCTTGACGTTACTGGTATTTGTGCCTATTGCTTGAGTAATAATAAAATTTGGAGACGCTGAAACACAACAACGGGCAAGGAACTGGAGGTCAGCTCAGTACCACCGGTCAGAGCGAGAATTATCCCGGAACCAACATCGGAGGGCKCCGTCTAACAGGCCAGATATTTTTTTTGCATATACTTAATTAAATTCACGTTTCATATATTAATGAAAAAAGTCACTGTCCAATTTATTTTAAATGTGAACCAAATAGTACTATTTCGGGCCAAGATCTTGTAACTAGTGATATTTTTTGCCAATATATACACAGTTAAAATAGTCATCAATTGCTTAATTTCACAAACCCTTTCTCAGTTTCACCAAGCGCGGTGCTTTATAACTGCGTGGCGCCCTTAAATTCATTWATTTTATTTAACTTAAAAACGACCCACGGCCCGTGCCCGACTAATAAAGAGCAGCCGATCAAAAGTAGCTGTGTGAGAGGTTACAAATTATTATTTTTTTTGATATTAAATGTATTTTTATGATAGATAGTTTGAAATAGCCTAAAAATAATTTAACAGGTTTGATTCCTGTAGGTATCACATTTTCTTCTACTTTGGCACTATATATTGCGCAGAAAGAGTGTTTGTAACACAATTTATCGTTATTTTTGTATAAATAATGCGTGGTTAACGCATAATTTTGGCTTTCAGGTATAATGTATGATGTATGCCCAATAGTATGTTTAAATAAAGTCCTATTATTATTATTATTATTATTATGTATCCGTAAATGATTGACTACCAAAAACCCTTCATTAAGAAATCCGAGCAATTAGTTTTAAACCTATGGAGCAGCTACAAAGATATCTTCTAGTTATGATTATCTTTTAGTTTTCTATTACATATTATAATTATATAATTATGTAGTAGTTTACTGAGGCGTACGTGCCGGATAAAAAAAGTTGTAACTGATGGTTTAGAGCCTTCAAATTTAACTAATTCATTAAATGTAAGTTTTGAAACGTTACTGTTCATGTAAATTTAAGAAACTGCATTAAAGGTCCAACCCATAACGACAATATCACCTAAAGTCAGAGACGCTATCGTGACTACTTCTTGTGGTAACTACACTAAACGGAAAGGACACGTAATAATAATAATAATAATAATAAATTATTCCATGACGGTATTTTACAACTTTGTTTCATTGTTAATGATCTGCATTAATTAAATAAGTAATTACGTTCTTGATTCGTACCATTCATACGTAGCATATATAAAACAATTATTGGTACCTGCTAATAGTTAATTTTCACTCAAATCAAGACAAACTAGACATATATAATTTTATACACACTGCAGTCTGTATTGCTCCACCTGTATTTACTGTTCCTTAGCAGTTTGGTTTTGTGACAAATTCGATACCCTGGTACTCTTTTTGCGTTGATCTTCAAATGTCAAATTTAATTGTTCGTTGTTTTCGTCCATTTCGAAAATTTGAATACAGAAGTTTTCGGAAACAGAACGAAATAGACTCAAAAAATTTCTTTTTAAGTTATTATAATTGCCTACGTGTCGTTACAAAATTTGCAGCTTTATCAAGGCTTATAAGTCGTCAAAAAACACTAGCAGTTTAAATAGCATTGTCATTGGGTAAAAGAATAAACATGTTTATTTATGTATTTCTGCTGAGTATCGAAATCTGATAAACAGAAATACTACAGATTTAATGTAATTTTTGCTAATTCAGACATTGCTAGTTATCTACAGTAACAGTAACTGTACCATATTTTAATAAAAGCATATTACGATTACATGTGTGCGAGATACTGACAAAKCAAAGCGTTCTATAGCATCGAATGATGGGAAAATAAAGAAGATTTATTTCCGGAAAATATCTTTTCACAAATCGTTATCAGAATGCACTTGCTTTAAAGAAACACATATCAGATTTATATGCAATATTTTATAATTTAGCGTTTTAAATACGCCATTATAATATATTGATAACTGCTTCCTCCTGTTGGGCGAATATATTCACGTTGTCTATAACCTACTGAAAGCCAACTACCTATTTAGCTCCGTTTTCGATATAGAGCTAGCTATTAAAATATAATTCCTCCAGTTTCGCACGCCGCAGGTAATTTGATTCGGTTTGTCAAACATAAAACGTTCTTTTGTAGTATTAAAGGCTCAATCTAATTTGAATCTGCGACACTTCATCAGAAATAGTGAGATCTGTATATATGCTATAATGTATGCACTAATACGTTTGTGTCTGCAACGTAATAATAAACCATGCACCGTCTCCCTTTCAGATGGACTGCTTAGTTACTCGATGCCCCAAGGTGTGCGCCGCGGTCCTGAGTTGGATCTGACAGACCGAACATATGACGGTGTTGAGTCTGCAGGCATTCTCTCGGAGGGTCTGGGTCAACTTGTCGACGGCCAGCGAGGGCAGGATAACTATCGACTCGATCTAGCGGGACATGGGAAAGGTAAAGTTACTAGCAAACTGTCACTGCTTCAGATATTCTCTTGTTTAATCCTTGATTTAGTATTAAGAGTATGTTATGCAGTCCATTTTGTGTTTTAACCTCTGCCCCAGAAAACAATCGATTTGTGAAGAACCTTCAAGGTTTTGGTTTTGCTATTTGGATAGAATACTAACTAATACTACGAATTGGTCCGAGCAGAAATTAAAAAAGAAGGATAATTTCAGCGGAGATAAAGCGACTCATACTCAAGAAATTAGCGTATAAGTTATTATATATTACAAGAAAAGAAAAAGCACATTGCACTTAGGTTGAATTCAATCTGCGTGCAGCGCTGATTGTTACCTAATAACATAATTGTGCGCTAACGTGGGCAACGAACATTTCTTTGCATTCACTTTAATGTGGTTTGATGAAATTTGAGTACAGCTTTTTTAACAAAAAACGCTGTTGGCACGAATTGCTACCAAACAATTTACATTCTAATTAGGCATATAAAATTATGCAACAAATCAACCTGATTTTCAGATGTTTTCAAAATAACTCCCATATTTTTTTAGTATTGTATTTGCCCATGCAGTTTCTCTATTCTACAAAAATGTTGCCTTGTATGCTTTGCCAACTATATTACTGCACTTTATACAAAAAATAAGTCTATTATTTTCTACGCACCAACCATGTACTTCACTATAAAAAAATATAAAAAGTAAATACAATTATTCAACTATACTTCTTCTATACTTCTACTATACTATAATTCTAAAGTCAGTTTGGGATTGTACAAGGTCCCTCGTAACATTTTTTCAATATAAAGCGTGTGATCAAATGTTTTCACTACAAATTGGTTCTGTAGTAGTTCAAACCTTCGAAATACTACTTTTACCATTAGGATGATGTTACAACTTCTATCATCACTAAAATTAAGATAAATGCTTACAATCGCGAAATACTTGGTAAATGAGTTCAACTTCTTAACTCCGTAGACACAATTAATCTTTTTTTTCTTATAGCTGTTATGACAATTAGCTACCCGACACTAGTGAAATTTCATAGTATGTTTCGTCGTCGAACAGCGGAAGAATATTGTTATTGCTCCACTACTTTATAGACAGCTAGAGTATAATTATTTTTTAAATTTTAATTCTTGGAAATGAAATTAGTTTGACAAAATACAAATATCCCAACATTAATAATTATTATGTACATTTGTACCTAGCGTAGCGTATCATAATACAAGAACTGAAAACTAGCCTGTAAATAGCATGCGATAACGCGGTGACTGTGTTATGCGGATTGTAAAGACGACTCCGTTTGAAGTTTTATTATGCGTATATCATACTTTTGTCTAAGGGTAACGAAAACAATGTTATTCACAAAGCATATAACAACGTGCCGCACACAAGCGGTGCTTTACATTATTATATATATATATATATATATATATATATATATATATATATATATATATATATATATATAAGGTCAGATATACAAAATCTTAGTTCTATTTATTCAACAACTCTATCCTTGATTATGTCGAAAAATTTTGTCAGTTTTGTCAATTTCACGGTTGGACACCTTTTAATTATTTATTCAGTTTTGCCATACGGCATTCTGTAATAGTTTAATCTTTTGCAAAGTTACATGTTTTCGTCGTTTTGTTTCCTTTAATATTTGGAGTTAACAGTAAGTGTTAAGAAGTTTAATTATAAAAAGTGCCTGTTATGTATTTAATTTTAGTGTCCTGACGAAGAGCCGATTTTGGTTCGAAATATAGACAAAGTTAAAAAAATCCGTTTCTTAATTTAGCCCTAACACCCTTGCCGTTTTCCCAAGAAAATATTTAATATACATCCGGCAATTATCTATCGTTTATATATATATATATATATATATATAGGGAAGTTTTGAGGGGTATTCGACCTTACGGGTTTGAAATAAGTACACTCTTTTTACATTGCCGAGCTTTCGACTATAATTTTAGTCATCATCATTGTAACCTCAAATTCGGTAAGAACATGTTTATAAAAAACAACCATTTGTTACTTAAACTTTGTAATTTTTGTAGTAGCCCCGATGATGACTAAAATTATAGTCGAAAGCTCGGCAATGTAAAAAGAGTGTACTTATTTCAAACCCGTAAGGTCGAATACCCCTCAAAACTTCCCAACATAAACAAGTACGACCGCTAAATCCATCCAACGTTATATATATATATATATATATATATATATATATATATATATTGCAAAGAAATGAAATTAAGTACATTCTTGGAATGCAAAAAAAGGATAATTAATTAAGTATATTGCAAAACAGACATGAATTAGTCACAAATTTTTAACCTTTATCTACTTAATTCTTTTTATTAATTACTATGTATTGTGCAGCAAGAGCTATACTCAAACATCTTAAATTATTTTTAAAACGTAAAAAAAACACTATTTATTCGGTAGGTTTCTTTAACTAGTATCCTTTAGACTCGTGTATTGATGTTATGCGTTTTACATTTTACCTGTATACTATATAAGTTTTTAACTTACAAAATCACAACACGAGTTTAGTAAGCAGTACGATTCGTTATTTATTTACCCAACACAGGCAACAGTGAGCTATCCGTTCGTCATTTACGAGTCGACTTGCGATATGCTACCCTAGATAAAAATATGCTACTAGCATAGCAGTGCTCGCACCACCATCACCACACCTAACTTTTTGTTTCGGCCTGTCTTGTTTTGTTTTTTATAGGTGCTGATTTTAGACTCTATTAAATTCTACAAATATTTCCTAACTACTGGTGCTTATACGTAGATGTTCTTCAAAGACTGGTGACAAAATATTCATACTTTAGATTTGAATCCCCAAACTTTTGTTAGCTAGTCTAAGCCCGTAAGTGATTCACAGTCAGGTTGACTTCTACATCATGGATGTCTCTGTAAAGGTAGTACTCCGCAACAAGGTCTGTTACCAAAACGCCAATCCTAAAGCATCGTAACCAATGAATGTACTATTATAGGCAATCAAAGTTTATACCATATCGTGCAACTAAGAATTAGATTTCCAAAATTAAGTCAACATGCATTAATATCTCGAAAACTATCAGTATTCGTCAGTACTTGCAGACTAAAGTCAACTCTTATTTAACTATTTTTAGTTTAATAATAAACGAAAATTAAAGCCCAGGACATCATTAATGCGGTGTTTTTATTTTTCCCGAAACACCATCATGAACTCCCTAGATACTTTTCTAAAACTAAAATCTATAAGCAGTATTTGCAAATTTATTTGCTATAAAAACGTATAAATGTATTAGCAATAATGTGGTACATGCACCGCCTAAAGGAGAAGCAGTTGTGATAAGGCACAAAGTACAATATCATGTTACACTTTAATTTGTATTTCTCATCGCTCAGACGAAATAAAATGTAATTTACAAATTATTTGGTTTAGCGAGTATATGGTTATTAGGCGCTTTAAAAAAATAAGTTTCCTGTAGTCATCTTTCGCGTTATTTTTAAGGCGGAATGACTTCTCAATAATAATTTATTGCCATATGAGTCAGTTAGCCATATAGAACCATACAGAATTTTATACAATCTAAGAAATAATCCTAAAGTTTTAGGAAAAAAGGAAGATAATCCATCTTCATTTAATTTGTTACTTATACGAGTATATCGGTGTTTATTATTCTTGTTTTCTCGCAAAGTCAAGCGTGTATAACGAACCCAACATTTTAAAGTAATGTAGGAACGTAAGTTCTCGGGGCCAAGTTCAAGATTAAAATCTTGGTCCTGTGGAAAAGACAACGTCTTATAATGGTGCATCTCTAGGACAGGGCTGTAGCATATGAAAGGGTCTAACCATGTAACTTCAMGACAAGTAACTTATATTGAAGTTATGACCTTCATTAACCGCTGATTACTCTTAGCGAGCGTAGCACTTTTATTTACTAAAGGTTCCTTTTCCTTCTTATTCATGAAAATGTAAAGCAACATTAAGAGCAGTTGTATTGTTTAGATTTGCTAAAACAATCACTGCTTTGTTAAAAATTGCCAATTTTGTTTTGCTTGTCCATTTAATTACCTTATTTTAAAGTATGCTGAGCAGTCATTGGTACACGTAAGAAAATAGCGTTACACTGAAGGCAAGTTACTATATACTATATGCGTACTTCACATTATGTATAATATGCTTTGCTAGGGTTACTATAAAATACCTGTTATCACAGCAAAAATAACGAATAACTGCATGATCGGGAAATAACTACCTGGCTCGTCAAAATTCCAGATAATTTACATTTATATTACAACCACAGGGCAATCGCTGAAAGGTGGCGCTTGTATCGGACGCCGGTGTATCGGATATGGACCTACGATGACGGGTGTAAAAGTTTATTGGGGCGTGCGAAAGGTGGCCGTTATAAGGGCTATGGAAATTTAAGAGATTCTGGAGGGATTTAGTCGTAAGAGCAAGATGTTGTTTGGAATTGTGGATGTGGGCAAGAATATTGCTTTACCGTTATGAAAATAAAAGAAATTTCAATCCCTTTTGGTTGCATGGAGCAAGCAGATCGTGTGATGACATGAGTTCGCATACTAAAATATCGCTCTGTCGTATAGTTTAACTGCGCCATTTAAATTTAGAAAAAGTTTCAGAATCTGTACCCTATAATGACAAGTAAGTAATTGTAGTTTCCCTGGCCCATAGTTAAAAATTCGCACTTACCGCATGGGGGTAATTAATGTCATTGGTCCACTTGCCACTTATTTAAGTTGTACTGGTTTGGTTATTTATCTATGCACGCGCAACACTAAGAAAACTAAGATCGAATACACAAGCAAGTAGCAGTAGTTACTTCGCAGAAAGCCGATTCTAGTACAAAAACAATAAATTAAGCCGACTAAGCTGCACAGTGCTTTGGGATATGACCTACCTAGAAACACAACAGTAAAATACTTCCTGCAAGTATATGGTAAATTGCTATCGCTCCTCTTAAATAGCTACATGGTTTTCAAATTAATTACGTAATTTTTCTTGCGACTTTTTGACAAGTATACTGTTAGTGCAGTAGACTGGTAACAAAATAGTGCAACAACTAATGCTAATAGGCCATCATATAAAACGTTATTTCAACCTTGGCGTGTATACAAATAGTCTGTTTGAATTATAAAGCGCGCCCGGGCGAGAAAGAATGGTCCTTCGAGCCGTCATGATTAATAGGGGGGTGAATCAGCACTTCAGAACTTGAGTAAATTTATTACTGGTTCGGCTGTTCCACAGGATTAATATCGAACCTGCCTGTTGAGCAAGGAGGTCATCACTTGCGCCAGGACAGCTTCCTAGGAGGGCCTGACGTTATCCAAATCTATCACGGAGAAAAGTTGGCTGGTCTGAGTGTAACGCGAGCTGGGTTTAAAGGGACGCGCATTTTTTACGGTTATTCGTGAAAGTTTTTCGGCACTTTAAAGTAGTTACATATGAACTGAGTTACCAACGTTTCGTTTGTCTGGATAGAGTTAGATAGTAATTGAGTACATAATTTGAATTTTGGCTTTCGTGCTTAAAATACTTATTAATAAATACTTCATTTAACAGTTATGTTGGTAAGAAATGGTCCCATGGTAGTGCAACAGTTATAAACTATCCCGCGATGTGCAATTTGTTATACGCTAGTGCAGTAACGGGATCGATTACACATTTCATAATTGATAAAGTCACTATTAACGGGCAATATTAAATGAATGAAGTACTATATACTATAACAGATTTATATCGGTAGTTAAAAGAGAATTTTAAGTTTCCAAAGTTAAACATTCGTTTATAACTTACTGTCAGCGGTTGAATTTAAGTACGTAATGCAATTTGAAAAGGTATATGTAGTATGTAACTCAATTTGAACGACTCGAAATTCTTTTACAACTACACTTACACATACAATAGTATGAGCTCTCTAGTTCAAAGGACCAAAAAGAACTAAGACAAACAATAAAATCTAGCATATTTATAACTTCGGACTATTAAGAGGGGCGTTTACCTAGAGCGAATCGGGTCATTTTAAGCACCTACCGTTTTACATTTTACCGAGTTATTCGAAACTTTTTCGAAGTGAAATTTCGACATGGCAATGAAAAAAGATGTAGCTACAACGTAGAGTTCGAGTTTTTTCTGAATTTGATACAGTAATGTAAATATTTGTTGTTATATTTTGCTTAAAAATGCGTATTTTTGGCGAGCTATTTCTTGAAAACTAAGGCACATAAACGAAAAATTCGAACTCCACGTTGTAGCTACATATTTATTTGTACACTACCAAAAACATGAGCACGATAAATGAGTAAAAACATTCAAAAAATCTAAAACCGCAAACCCTTTCGCACGAGTCTATCGCTAGAGCAGAATGCGAATGCCCATCCCCACCAGGTCCGTCGCGTGGTATCCACTGAACAGTGAGGGTAAGATACAATCCTGTCGGGAATGATCGAGCGGTATACGATCTATTCCGATATGACTGGATTTCTAAGATTGTATGTATAATTAGTAATTACACGGGACAAGTTTAATGTTAAAAACTCTTTCACATTAATTTACTGTCTGCCGAAGCAATGGGGAGGCGGAAGGAAAATTGTTATAAAAATTCCTACAGAAATCATGCATGCAGTTAGAATGAAATGTTATATAGTTCATATTTACAGAAATAAATGGGTTATTCCATATTTTGAATAACCTGCTATAATATCATAGTAAGTTACTAATATCATGCTTACTTTTTTATGCACACCCTACAGTCAGCAATTTTCCGAATATTAGTTTAGCCCGTCTGTTGATCGTACGATCTTTGCGCGATGTCATCCTATCGGCTACCCTCTTACGTCCCATGTCCCGCTGGTAATATGGGTTGCATAATTTACATTTCTGCCCGATCGGTCCAAGTAAATGCCCCTCTTAAGGTTATCAAAAGGGGGTTACATGCAGGTGCACCCCGCGACATCTTACAGTTCTCCTTGGCGAGTGTTCATAATTTCAAGTTGCAACACACGGACCGAAAACAGCGCACTTTCGATCTGCACAGTCTTCCTATACTCTACAGATGCAGTTTTGAAGGTGATCTATAGTTGGATCACCCAACAGACGGAGTAATAAACACGCGTGATCTTCACGTGATTTTCAAACGCAGCTTTCCTATTGGTTCTCCGCAACCGAGGGAGATCTACTTCAACCTCGTTTCACACTAGCCAACCTCACCGACGACCGAAATTAAACTAAAATTGCAAAACTGTGTTCTTGGGCAATTTAATTGCAAGATATTGCTATACGGCATCTTTGAGTAAACTTTTCTGTTGCAAATTCCAAACCTGAACGTTCGCTAAGTTCAGAAAAAGGGAGGTTATGTTGCATTAAAAAAATAAATGTTAAAAATTGTTGTGCAGTTTAAGTTACGCTTTTCGGAAGGAAAGGGGTTCCGATCACGTGATAGATGTGTGGACTACACGTGATCACTTCATCTGTTGGTTGATCCTAGTATAGTATATTATGTACAGTCAAATTCACAGATAATGAGATGGCCTAGTCAGGGCGTGCGGTGGACAAATTATTTTTGTTCCTAAGTGAAACAACTACCGCTAGTTGCCGCGGGTTAGACGTTAAGCGTTTAGATATATTTATTTTATTATTATTCATCCCGGTCGAATAAGAAGGTATAAATTCCTCTGCCTTTTTCTAGGAATGGAGTTTATTCATAGCGAGTGATAACCATAAGATATTGAAAAGAGGTGGATACCTCTATTATATATTGTATTTATATACTGAAAAAATCAGTTTGTGCTGAGTGTTACTTATCTCTTCATGCCATTACGGAATGTTTAGGGAAATACTGCGACTTAATTTTAATACATTATCTCAATTTAACTTTTAACATCACAGGCTGACGCAGTCCACATTTAAACTTCAGGTTGAGCACAACAGCGAATAAAAAACATTTTGTAGAGTAAATAAACAAATAAATATTACATATTTGTAATTCAACTTCTTAATATTAGAAGAAATTATACTTCGTGGGAACTTGGACAATAATCAGTGATGGACGTTTACGCGTAAATTATAATTTTCTACATTACCCGCGTAGAAAATGTAGATAAAGCATTTTGGCGTAGATTTTGAGTAGAAAATATGAGACGAATATATTATGGCTATTATATATTAAGTGTATTGTGCAAATTATTTTGTTCCAATTTCCCTGTTTTATGGGTCAATTCTTAAAAATTTTTAAAGCACTGCAGTTTTTTAATATTTATATTATAAATTTGCATAACTTATTTTAGTAAGTCATCAAAATACCCAAACGGTTTTCTTACTTCTTGGGGACAAAACATGCGTTTCGAAGTCTTTTCTTCTACGAGTATATTAGGTATAATAGGTAGCATATGAAATAGCCCGTCTTCTTCCGTTTATAGACAAGAAAGATAATAAAATCATAGTTTACAGTCATTTAAGAACCCATTGACCGATTGAGGGCTCCAAAGCACGCGTGTGCCTTCTGACCCTAACAAATGTATGCCGAAACGAGTTATTGTTGTTTAACGTGGGTCTAGTTATTTTGATTACAACGAAGTAGTATTTTGTTTAGTTAGGAAGCAACCAGTGGAATCGTCCAAAACGAAAAAAAACGTTCTCCTATGATCGACTCCAGGTAGTTCCGATCGTGGTCCACGCGTAGGTCCAACCTACTGACGTTAGTACACGGCGATCTGCAGCAACTTAGATGTCCTGTAACTTTTGAACGGTGAGAGTCTACAGCATAGGGCTCCGGATTGGAGCTCAGAAGGTCATGAGCTATTACCATACCAAGTTTGGTTGTGATCGATTAACTCCGTTCCATTGAGTGATATACATAGTTCTCTTTTTCACCTCGCGGTACGATCGATGAGGGAACGAAAATAATATTTGGAGCTGTTAAAAGTACTAAATATTACTAGTTTGCTGTTTATCTACATAAAGTTATTTTCTACAGTAGACTTTTAAAGTAGAATATTACATAGTTTACGCGTAGATAATGGCGTAATCTACATGGAGTATTCTACGCGCCCATCACTGACAATAATAGAGTGGATGATTAAGTATATAAAACCATTAACACTGTTTTAACGTCGACGTTTCGGAGATGCAATTATATATCTCCTTCTTCATGACGAAAAAACAAAATTCTTTAAACAAAACGGAAAACTGAATTGACGGCATCACTGGGCCAGGAAAATCTAATCCAAAATTCGAAAAACGATGAGCGGTCATCGACTCAAAAACGGGGCGGCCATCATGATGGAGGACATCAAGAATACAATGATGATGATCGTGATCACGGCGATGCTAGCGCGCTATTTTGCTGTCGGCGTCTTCCCTATCGTTATACCTTGTGTAGAACATTTAGTCCACGCGTCTTTTGTTTTACACCGTTTGCTGTGTTTGCATGTGTTGTTAAATTTGTTCCATGCCCAACTAGATTGTTATTGTGGCTCGTTTGCTTTTGATATCCTTCATCATGATGGTCAACCTATTTTTGAGTCGATGACCACTCATGGTTTTCGAGTATTGGATTCGATATTCTTGGCTATGTAACAACGTCAATTCATGGTACCCATTTCCTTTAAAGAATGTTGTTGCTTGTTGATATGTTTTTTTTTCATCCTAAAGAAGGAGAAATATAATTGTATCTCCGAAATGTCGACGTTAAAACAGTTGTAACCGTTTTATTTACTTAATCACCCCGTAGGCTGGGTCAAGTTTCCACGAAGCATAATTTCTTCGAATATTAATATTACCATAACTATTTAATTAGGAAAGTTATTCGAAATTATGTTTATTATTATATCTGCGAATAAGTTGCATCTGCAAGGTATGTATTATCCAATTGTATAGCGTATGCTGAATTTCCAAGAACGCAGCCTTGAGTTMCGCTAACAATAACAATAGTTAAGCATAGATCAGGTGATGGAATCACATTTTTTTTTTAATTTTTGTTACATACTGTAAGATGTTCTCCTGTAAAATGCAAAGAGCACCTGCAAGCTGCCAGTCGCATTTGAATTACTACCACTCCTTAATAGATTTCTGCGGTATTGAAAAATATACTTCCACTAAAATATTTGTCATCGATAAAGCGCATTTCAACCTATGCGAATACGTGACAAACAAATATCTACGTGTACTGCATAAACCCCACATTCTTTCACAGTCTCTGGTTGGTGTAGCGTGATAAATGGTATCGATAAAACTATTATCTACTTTTGAGCGTTACAGAACCATGGTAGAAGATTTCTTCCTGCGCAAAGGACCAACTAGGTCTAAAGACGTATGGGTCCATGTGCAACTGCACACAGCAAACATCCCGCAGCAAACATTCGGTTACCGCTAAATCTCTCGTTCCTTGATATAAATTTTAAATTACCCTGCACGATTAGCCGATTTAACCGCTCCACACTTCTTTCCTTGAAGTTTTACAAAGTCTGGGTTTATGCCAACAAACTATAGTCATTGGCGGTCCAAAAAATAAGATTTTATTAGAAGTGTAAGATTTATAGCCAGGAGTTTTAAGAAACGTCGTAAAAAATTCTGTAAATGCGTTTGAATGTTTAAACAAACTAGTCAACAAACAGAACCAATTCATTTCGTTTTGCTTTAGGACAGATGTGCGTTGTGTGTATAGCAATTATGCGGCCGTTGTACTACTTATGGGACTTTCAAGCTTTTTCTATAATATAGCGTTTTTATTTGCACGTAGGGTACGAGTGGATCGGCTGGAGAAACGACACACCTGGGTGGGATGGCCATCCTCTGGAAATAACGTTCGAGTTTGACAAGGTCCGGAACTTCTCAGCTATGCATCTCCATGCGAATAACAAATTTACGAAGGAAGTACAAGTAAGCGCCTTATTTGTGTGTATCATTAATACAACCACGTATACGTTCTGTCTTGTAATTAAGAAATTGCAGGAGTCGCTCGTTTTCGCGAGATACAAGCATTACCTCTTCCTGGTCCTTTTTGCTAGTAATTACTTGAGAAAATGAGCCAGTTATATATACTAATTCATATTGAATAAAATTATTTGCGGTCATCTGCTTGTCAATATTAAGGTAAGATTTCTTGGGAGGCAAAATTAATAAAACCTAAATTCAAGTTGTTATTGGCGATTTCTTTTAAAATCTTTCAAAATTGAAGTTTATTATACAATAATCTTTTAAGTAGTATTGCTGATATTTTTTTGATATTAAACATATAAGATTATTATACGTAATAAAAATTAAGCAATCGAAATTCAAAATTAAAATATAAGTGGTTTGTGAATTTGAATACGACATATATGTTACCTTCTAATCATTGTATTATACGTAACATTTCTGCATTGTGTTATATACCTAATACATCTAGCATATACTGGTTAAATTTCCAAAAATCCCTTTCCTAATAAAGCCGTCTAGTTAAAATTCAAATTTGTAACATGTTGTTTCCACTTCATGCAAACTTAATGTAATTACTGGAGTGTTGTTGTAGAAAGCCCTGACGAAAACTGTAATAAAGCAGTCGATAGTTTGGCAAAAATAAGGAGTATTCGTTAATCCTTACCACCAGGTCGAATTCCCCCAAGAAATCTTACCTTAATATACTAATTTATATTGGTTTTTCCTACCTTTGCAGGTATTTTCGCACGCACGAATTTTCTTCAGCATAGCAGGTGCCACATACAATCCTGAACCGGTTCGTTTTTCCTACATGCCTGACCTCACACTGGAACACGCACGTAACGTCACTATAAAGTTACACCACAGGATTGGTCGATTCCTCAAAGTTCAGTTGTACTTCGCCTCCAGGT
The DNA here is from genome assembly GCA_025024175.1 of Rhyzopertha dominica. Lineage (NCBI taxonomy): Eukaryota > Metazoa > Arthropoda > Insecta > Coleoptera > Bostrichidae > Rhyzopertha > Rhyzopertha dominica. The sequence continues at coordinate 40,839,344 of QCXZ01000003.1, read as the reverse complement.
GGATTCTGGTCAGCGAGGTATCATTCGATTCAGGTGATTATGTGCAAAGTATACTGTGTGTTATTGTCATGTTAAACCTGCAGTTTATTAGGAATTGTTTGCTAGATCACTTTTCTACGATAGTTTTTACTAGTTGCTAACGATTAATTCGGCTGTAAAAGTTCTGTCGTTCTAGAAAAATAGATATATTTATTGAGATTATAATAATTTTTAAACAAACAGTTATATATTATATTATATTTTAATAACAAAATTATGTCTGTCATGTCGTCTTCGTCGAAAACAAACTGCGGATAGCTGTTTCGGCTTATAAAGCCTCATTAGCAAACACGGCATAGATCTGGCTTGCCTTATATACGCCAAGGTAGGCGATGTGTATGTGAGAATTACCGTGTGGATGACACCATGCCATCCAGCTGCAATACGGCATCATCCACTCGTCTCTGTGGAGAACCAATCTGAACGGCAGCCCACTGTGTTGTAGGCAGGCGTTTAAGATTAGTTCTCCGTGTACGATACCGGTGCAAACAAATTTTAATGCCAGTGAAATTTTACTGTATACATATGTATACTGGTTTAGTGCCCTTAAAAATTGTGTACCTTATAAATTCGAGATATTAAGCATTACGAAACAGTTTTTTCTTAACGACTTGGCATTTTTTATTATAGCAAATTTTGGTATTCGGGACCAAACAATGTAGATTTAGCACATAAGAAGCATGTGTACATCTTTACATTGGGGTTATATGACAGTAAAAATAAATAAATAAATTTTAATAATGCTTTTTCCAAGATGGACGCCTTGTTGAGTGCATTAGAGATAAAGATGTCTGACTAAATTGTATAACCGTTAAGTGTCCGATACAGACCTATAGAAGCTGACATGTTGTTTTCCGGGGTGGTTCCCACGTTGGTTATTAGACCTTGACGTTTCGACACTCATGTCGGTGTCTTCCTCAGAAGTAGCTCTGAAAGTTTCAGAGCTACTTCTGAGGAAGACACCGACATGTGTGTCGAAACGTCAAGGTCTAATAACCAACGTGGGAACCACCCCGGAAAACAACATGTCATCGACAACAACCACGGAAGCCTTCAAACCAAAACTTATAGAAGCTAATCGTTTCATAGATGTTTGTATAGCAGAATAAAAGACAGCGCAGGCCTTATTGTTATTTAGAAGCTATATAAGTAGTGTTGCCGCTGAGACGATAAATTTCTCGGTCTCGTATCGATCCCGTCTCGAAATTCGAGATCTAAACTGGCATTTTTATTTCTTGAAATTTCGAGACGACATCGAGATTTTGCCTCGAGAATCTCGATCTCAAAGCCAGTTCAGTAAATCACAAAATATATAAATATTTTGTTCGTCATTGATATTCTTTTAAATAATACATGTATAAATCGKGAAGAATAAAGTAAAGTAGATATAAAGCGACTTCTTTTGAAGCATCTGTTTAGTTTCTTTATAGTTAGTTGTTGGATACGTTTACATTGCTTAATAATAAAAGCTCAGTAAGTGGAACATAATTATCTTTTAATCAGCATCTATAGATCAAATTTGCTCGCATTATAACCTGCAGCTGCCATCGCGGTATAGTATAAAAGTTTTAATGGATATATTAATAAATAATAAATATAATAATATATAAATAACAAAGGTGTGCGCACTAGCGATCCCAGACGTTTCGTTGGGGAGGCGCTCATCGGCTTGCTGATGGATGTCGCTCCCTGAGATTGTTTGACTTTGTCTACTGACGTAATAATATATATATAAATATAATATGTAATATTTTATATAAACAGTTCTATAAGCTTGTTAGAAGTTCTTACAGTTACAGTATTATAGCCGAAAATAGGCATACACATCGTTGAAGCACCCAATGATAGTATTTCAAAATATTTTGGATCATCGAAATATTAATATAAAGTTTTGAATATAATACTGACAGGAAGGAACATATGATTTGATTCGTGGGACCAGAATGGAGCTTGCATATGGCTGACTACTATTTCCGCTTTGGAAGTGGCGTAGGGCAGTACGTTTGAGACAATGAATTATTATATAAAATATATTTACCACACCTTTAATTATTGAAAAATTAACAAAGATAATCAGAGTACAGCTGTGAAAAACGAAGTTAGCTATTTAGGTGTGTACATTATATTATGAAATTTTAGCGAAAAAACTAGGTCCGTGTCAAGTTATCGTGGGTGTCAACCAATGCGACTGCGTCTATATATATACCATGCGATTTGTTGCTTCATAACCTTAAAAAGTGCTTTACAAATTTAGTATTAAAAACATTTACATATTATGAATTATTACTCCTGAATTTTTATTTATTGGTGTCATAGAACAACTACAAGGCACACAACTAACCATATTTTTATGTGTTGTACCCTTTGAATATAAAACTGATATCTAAGCTGATGACAATAGAAGCTATGAACAATCACTACAAAAGAGCTTCAACTGCGCCGCTTCCGACCCCGTTTATATGTGCATAAAGATTCAGAACGCTCCTTCCTGGTCAGTTTTTATATTCACAGATATACAGTACTTAATTGACAGTTATGTTGTTTATTGGAATACCGGTGTGAATACAATAATCCTAATTCTGAGAGWATTTCATTTGATGTTTAAGAACATTTTACTGAATCTCTTTAAAGCGATCTTATTTTTCTCAAACAAAATAATTTGTCTAAAGGTTGTTTCAGATCAGTAAAATATCCATCTCAATTTAATTTATACTTTATTAAAATAGTTACCAATCTCAGATGGAGAACGTATCGTATCGATTAAAATTGTACTATATTACGCAGAACTAAAAACTCTTGCGATACCTAGCTATGAGCAACTATATTTATTGAAGTAAAAGATAAGCCGCTTCCACAATACAGATTTCTGTACGTATTCAGAAATCATTTATAGCTAGTAAATTATGTATTATGCATCTCCCGAAACAAACTCTTAAGAAATGTCTGACACTGTTCAAATAAATTTTTACACAGCAAAAACTCCTGGAGAAAACGTATAAAATGGATTAAAATGTCAGCTTTTCGAGAACAAAACAACGAGAAAAATGAAGCCGTACACTTTCACAACGTAATAAGACAATTCTTCTCTCCGTGGCGTGACACAGACAAATGGTAGTGCAGACCTGTTTAAGTCCGGCAACCTTGCACCTTTATTGTTTTCTTATCGCAGCAGTTCTATGAAGTAAGCATAATAATTTAGTTCGTATAAATCACGAGCAGCAGCACGCGAAATGACGGCGGCAATGGCAAAGGGGGAGGGTTTGGCGTAAAAAGCTCGGACTGTTATCGCAATCCGCTTATCAGAAACGTAAAACTTGTTTTTCTTTTCTTTATTGAGTTCGCGCTAATGGGGACGATACTGCCGGTTAACTGTTGTGGAGAGAAGAATTTGTGGGCAGTAAAAGCTAAATATTAGAATTATTAAGTGTATTTCGTATATTTGCGACGCACTTTATGTCGGGTTTTATTGCTGCTCGATTAATAAAGTTGGAAAATCCCTCACAAGTAATTCTCTCTTTCGCCGTAACTTTTAGGACTGATTGTCATAAACTGCAATTATAGAACAGTAATGGTGCTTACTCTATAAATGATATTTTGTTGGAGTAATGCACACTCAAGTATATTTAATATATAAAAATAAACTTCCTATACAGTTGTTTGCTCACAAATTAATTATACAAGAACGTAAGTTTCCGCGGCCAGAACTACATTGATCTTGGCCCTTTTTTCGTTTGGAAATAGGATCGATCAAAATTTCAACAGAACAACTTGCCCGAAAAAATAGTAGGTTTTGATTTTCTAAACACTTGTTCTCGTAACTTAACACTTTGTTAGTCAATGCGCCTAAGATGTTTGAATAAACCTAAATGGATTGTTGGCATAGATAATCAATTAGCATCCATGTCGTTTTCATTTTGATAAAGTCAGTTGCGATTGTAGATTTTTCAGTCATTTGTTTGAGTGTTAGTACAGACCAGAGAGAGAGAGAGAGAGAGAGAGAGATGAGGACTCTTCTATAGTTGGATCATCCAACAGACGGAGTAATAAACACGCGTGATCTTCACGTGATTTTCAAACGCAGCTTTCCTATTAGTTCTTCGCAACCGAGGGAGATCTGCTTCAACCCCGTTTCACACTATAGCCAACCTTACCGAACGAGCGAAATTAAACTAAAATAGCAAAACTATGTTCTTGGGCAATTTAATTGTAAGATATTGCTATACGGCATCTTTGAGTAAACTTCTCTGTTGCAAATTTCAAACCTGAACGTTCGCTAAGTTCAGAAAAAGGGAGGTTATGTTGCCTCAAAAAAAATAAATGTTAAAATTTGTTGTMCGGTTTAAGTCAACGCTTTTCAGAAGGAAAGGGGTTCCGATCACGTTTTAGATGTTGTTGAAATTGTTTTATAGATGCTCAATTCCCCTACTAAGAAAGGATCTTCCCGTTTGTCCAATTATAAACAGAGTTACAGTCGTTACATGAAAAGCTATATACGCCTGAATGCTTTAAGACTGAATTTTTATCTTTATTATGGACAAAACGAGAACAGACACTGCCCACAGTAGAAAAGGCAATATTTATGTCATTAGAGGCAAATAATTCAGGAAGGGAAATCGAGACTTGACCAATAAACCTAAGGGGATACCAAATTTTAACTTTTTTATCACATGTGATGGTGTTAAAAGAACTTAAATTTTGCCAGGTATTTATAGTACACTTTTTCTATTAAGTAATTTGGAAAACCATTATTGTAAGCAATTTGAAGAATTACAATTCTTTTTAAAGCCATTTAAAGAGAGGGGATTTTAAAAAGTCTGTGAAAAAGAGAATGAAAAAACGGCTATTTTATGGGAATGAGGGTGCACAGAACAATAGGGGATAATGTTGTCTGTACAAGTAGGTTTTCTGAAAATTTCAAAAAAAAACCAACGCCGCCTACGTTGCATGAATCATTTATAGAAACCCCGTACATCTCTTTAGAGTTTGATTGTTGTTAACGCCGTCATAGCCAACTAAGAGTAATTACTAATCAATAGAGATATTAAATTGGCAATACTTCTAAAACTAGAAACTTTCGGAATAGATCTGACCCTTATATTTAATTGTATATAAGATAAAATTAAAAAATTAGGCAGTTTCCATTTTAAAAAATTGATTTTTGGCACATTTCTTAACATTATTTTTTTGAAGACCCCTATATTCATACTATTCATATTATAAAACATCTATTAAAGTAGAATTTCATCCAAATTAAATAAAGTACTCTTCTTTACAGGAGAAATTGATAAGTACTCGTAGTTATGTTTAGGCCTGTAAACCTCAACATAAAAATGTAAAAACGTCGAAAACGCCTAGACTTCGATATAAGAGATGGTACATGAAATATGCCTAGAATATTGCTTAGAATGTAATAATATATAGGGTGTTCCATTTAAAATCAGCAAGTTCATATCTACTTCTGGTATAACCGGATGTTCCACCATCTTGAATATATTTGAGCCGTGTGTCCTCCATGTCCCCCATCGGCTTTACTATACTGCCAAATTTTCAGATTTTTCCTAATCCGGTGGGACACCATGTATAAAAAAAACATCTCCCTCTCAGCCGTTGTTATCATCTTCTTGCCCAAAATATTCTATCCAAGAGGCAAAATGCCATACTAATTGTTACAATAGATGTTAATATACTTTTCACAACAGCAGTGTGTTAACGTCGCAAAATGTTAGCCAAAAACTTACCAATATGTCACGTAGATCGAAATAAAACAAACGTAGATTAAGTTATACAAGTATTTATGGTTGGCTAAAGTCTGACGCCATGTGCAAAATATGGTTTTATATTGACGATATCGACGAGACAGCTTTAAAATTGTCTTCTTACGAGTCTCAGCCAGTTAATAAAATTTGCGTTTAGAAATATGATGGCTTCAAAAGATGTATTAAGTTTGAAGTTGTCAAAATATATTATTTTGAACAGTATTTCCACAATCTATAATCAGTTTAAAAACAATGCTTTGATACACACAAAATCTGAAAGGTCAAACGCTGCGTTTAAAAATCCCCACTGCGAATGTATCATCAGTTTCTCTCCAGTAGTTATACCTACCCTAAACGGACAGCCGATTTCGGACACCCCGTATAATTCACCTTTCAATAAATGCTATATGAATGACAACCCTCTGTCTGTTGCAGTACCAGTCACTGGTAACTACACTGACTTAGTGGGTGGCACCAACTCAATGTCCGAATTCGACACGATCCCTGAACTCGAGAAAGAATATCCGCTACAAAGAGACGAGGTCAAGTCAACACCGAACAAGGCCAACAGGAGCACGGCCAAAGTTCCGATGAAAAACGCGGAAGTCGAGGGGTCCAACCACTACATAGGCTTCATTATAGGGACCCTGACCGTGCTTATATTGATTTTGGTGAGAGCAATCGATAAGAATGTTATACTGGAAAAAGAAGCGCACAGTGCCTATGCGATAAGTTTAACAAGACTTATCAGTTAAAAATATTATTTATATGACGCCAACATCTGCTTCATGAGCAGCAAAACTTTTTTCATTTATGATATTTACTTTTTTTGATAGACCGAGAGCTGGCGTGAAAAAAACCGCATTATAGTATACCAAAGGTTTGAGTATAGACATAAATGTGTACTATTTGAGTAAAATTAAAACCAGCCATCTGCCCCGCGGATCTGTTCACTCAGATCTTATATAATAAAACAATATTTGGGAAAATAGGTACACAAGTCTAGTTATTTATACCAAATCAAAACTAGCATAAAAATTTGCAAAAATATAAGTTCTCCTTATAAGCACCTAAGTTCATTTAATGTGCGAAGAGAAAATGGTCTTTAATCGAGTCTGCTGATAAAATCGACCGCCTGCCCAAACTTTCTCTTCGCACATTAAATGGGATTAATTTATTTTTCCTACATTTTGAAATCGTTTTCATAATAGTATAAGATCACGAGATTTAGACTGATTCTTGGCGATTGTTGACGTCATCGGCTTTAAACATGCTTCCAGAGTGTCTGCAGAGTTGCTTACAATGCTGTTCGCGTATTTTTATGCCACTTTTGATCTGGTATAAATAGGCTGTGTACATGTTTTTCCACATTTTGTTTTATTATAGAGGATTTGGGTAGCCAGATTTGTGTGACAGACAGCTGGTTTTAATTTAACTCAAATATGTACTATTTATTTTTTTACTAAAACTTTTGGTATACTATGATGAAGTTTTTTCAAGCCAGCTCGCGGTCTATGTGTTTATACAGTTTCACATACCAACATGTAATGTAATCGTGTCTCACTTCACTAGGTAGCTGCTATTATCTTCATTGTGTTCAGAAATCACAGAATTAAAGCGTCAAACGGCCAGTCGACTATTCTGCACACCGCCAACGTCGTGGAGAGAGAAATAAAGGTGATTAGACCTGTGCTAACGAGCATTTGAGGTGGGGATTGCGGCAGGGAATTCCTTTTAAACCTTGTTTTGTGTTTTGCAGATGCCCGATACCGAGGATAAAGAGACCATGTACCAGCAGGTTCAAGAAAGTGAGCAGTACGCTAAACAGGATTGCTTCGAAAGCTCTGACTACACTGGTGAGTGCACTTTTGCATTCTTGTAGCTATGTGTCTTCGCGTATTAGGAAAATATTCATCAAATCCGGTAAATATGTAGTAGGTATTTACCTACTGAACATATAATTACCTAAATAATCTGAGGCCACACATAATATAGACAATTTAAGCTGTTTACCAAAAATTCGTATATCTTCGCGTATTACAATTTTATTATGAATTGCTGTACATAGTGTAATTCTAATTCAACGTAAACGCATTCTAATTTACAAGAAAGGTGATTTTTCTTTAAGAGCTTGAAAATGCTTTTGTATTCGTAATAATTGCTAAATGGAAAATTATGCTTAATTCCCTATTAAAAAAATTAAAAAGGCTAGAGCATATACTTATATATTTTTAAGGTAACAGCATCCCACTTCCGAGTCTATACAGGGATATCTCGTAAATGGTTAGAGATAGAGAAAAGGTTTAATGGAAACCAAGTTGCGAATTTTGGTGCTCTTTCCAAAACTGAAAACGAATCTAAGTCCTTTAGGTTTTTCGATATATAAAAAAACACTGAAAACTGTAGGTTTTTTCTTAACCATCAATAGTGCTGCCGCTGAGACGAGAAATTTCTCGGTCTCGTCCCACTTTTATGGATTTTTTTTACAAAGGCATATAGGCATTTATAGTTCGTAGTAACAAACTGCACTATTTGTATGGTGATATGAAGAGTATGATTAAACAGTATGGAAATTAAGGGATAATTAATAAGCATTTCGTTCTTACGGGAATGAAGAATTGTGCAGATAAAATGCAAATAAACTTTTGTTTTTATTGATTCATTAGTAAATAGAGAGACGCAAAGTTCAGAGGTGCACATTTCAATTTCAAAATAATTCAAAGGAATTTGTGGACTTATATGGTACACGTAATGTGTATAATGAGAATAATCTAAGTCTATTATTATGCAAAGACGCTTTTGCTTGAACTTGAAAATATGTTGTTAATTAAGTAGAACCTTACAAATCAATATTGAATTGAATATTCATCAACTAAATTGCTGGATACAACATATACAGACATTGTGCCACGTTTTGTATTAAAATCATACTTATTTGATAACGTTCAATGCAGATTTAGCCTGTCACACTGTTCCCTCCTGCGACAGTTTTTCTTTACTGTTCTAAAAGGATTTTTACCATTAATGAGTTAGGTATTAAGAAAACACAACCATCAGCGTCGAGCCATGATAAAAGTATAAGTACTATTTGCCGTAACGTTGATTTAACAGTATTTTGAAAAATATCATGAAAGACAACGAACCGCGTAGAACTCTTTTTTGCAAACGACAAAGATTTGGCTCTTTATGGCAAAATTTTTATTGGCAGATAAGCAGTATACCTTGAGCATAGCACCCGGCAAGTTACGTACGTTAGCTTTAAACCTTCCTCGGCTATGGAAGGTACTTAAAAAGAATAGACTAAAGGCATACCACAAACTACAAGCCAAGTACCAAACGCTGCTGATTTACAAAGGAGATTAAAATTTTCCAACTTGCATCAACATTAAACCTCAGTGAATGGAGTGAATAAATATTTTCCGTCATGTGGTCCGATGAAATTTATAAATTGCAGAACGATCAAATCCAAAAGTAAATCTATATACCCCAAACTAACCAAGTGCGCTTTGGTATCAATGTATGGACATGAATTTTAGGATCTATATTTAACAAAAAGTTTTTTAATTTAAATATTTTATCAACAAGCATTCTAAATTTTCTGAGTGATATTTCATTTAGATTACCAGACTTTTGGTACATGCATGACGGTGTACCTCCGCATGATGTTCGTCTACTGATTTTTTTTGTGCGATATTTAGACAAAAATGGATCGCTAACAGTGGCCTCCAGACTTATGGGGTACGTTGAAAAACAAAATGTACAATACACCGGTGACCGGTATTGATAACTTAAAGCAGAGAGTACTTAATGCATTTACCTCAATAACAAGACAAGAGCGCGCAGTTGAATAATAAAAAAGAATGAAATTATGTATAAATGAAAATGGCGGTTTGCTTGAACATTTACTTTAGTAACTGTTAAATCAAGATGTTTAGTTATTACTAAGTTTGAAAAAGGAATAAAATTAAATTTTGTTTTATTTATCGCATTTATCTTTTTTTATGTTCAGCGATAACTAGATCTTACCACGTATTCCTATTTTACACAGTTGCTGTAATTTTTTCTCTTTATACAAAAAATGACTAAGTGTGCTATAGTTTTAATCAGGACAAATTGTTCAAATAAGGGTGCAGTTTTCTGATATAGCGTTCATTAGGAAAAAAAGTTGGAGGTGATAGCTAGTGACTAAATTGTCCAATTTTGTGCTTCTCGTTTTTTCATACCTTGATTGTTAAAACAGTTAGAACAAAAAACAAAAATTGCCGTTATCAGGTTTTTTGATATATCTAAAATCCTAGATGAGCTAGCTCAGATCACAAAATTACATATCTTGTCGTTAACGAGATCGTTATGCATAACCCCGAAAGCTTCAATGGTTTTGTACAGTACAGATGAATTTTATACCAATTGCATTCATTCCGGAGGTTTAAACTAAGTTACCCTAATAATTAGATTTCCGTGCAGATATTACAATACAAAAACAAGCATATTAAGCAACTGACTTTGGGTATTCGTAGGTGTACCTATATTCTACGAACTCCATATTAATGGTTCTACAGGATTGTATTTCCAAGTTGATACTAAACGTTACCGTGTGTATCAATTCTTGAAGAAATCTATTTTAGTTGTATTTCATTAAAGCCAAAAACAGAGCTATTCAATCACTTTGCTTTTAAGTATATCTGGATTTTATTAAATTTATGACAAACATTTATAATGAAGTAGATTTAAATTTATAATACTAAGAATGTTATAAACGTGAGCAATATAGACATGTAATGAAACTATTTTGATCTATAATATGAAGTCAACCATTATATTTGGGCCAAACTTATTTTTAAGATTATGTTACCTTGTATTCCTTGATGTAACATTGTGATAATAATTATTGACAATTTTTATGGCTACATCGTTTAAGCCTGAATATGTTGTATAAGTGCAATATAAAATTGAAATAAACTCGTCGAAAATCTGATCATTGCCTTTGTTTTAATCCCGTATAAGAATTATAGAACGCCAGGAAAGTATCCTGTTTTTAGTTGTTTTAGCTACACAAATATAACACACATACAAGCTTGTTTATATAATGTGCAGTTTTTACCAGACGTCAATATTGAGTATATTATTTACACACGTTTATTGATTTAAATAACCTAGCCATATATGTCAGCAACAGTATTTAACATCGCTGAGGATATCTGTCAATGGTATACGCTACCCAATTAACCTGAATATACTAACAAACACATATCACGTTTTTGCAGAAAATGAACCAACGTGACACTTTTTACGCATTTAATATTAATAAATCGAACTGTCATTAAGGGCTGAAGATGAGATCTCATTGTTTCCAACAGGTTTTAACAGCATTGCATATCGTGCAACACCAATTTTCCAATGACAACTGGTTAATCACATTGACAATTTCATTCACCTCATTTATTTGTGTACCAAAGCCTCTGGCGTGAACGATGTCACATGTCCGTTAAACTAATCAAATCTGATTTATTAATCCCTTAGAATTTCGAATAGATATGTAATACAAAAGTTTCCGAATACAGATACAGCCAAATTATTTCAAGCTGTCTGATCAAATATGGAGAACATTTGTCCAAGGCTAGAGTTTTTTTAACGTTGTTAAGGCTTATTTTTAAAGCTAATGCGTTTATTTAGCGGCCGAAAAATATATATTGGAGTGGGGTTTTATAAAACTGGTCACAATGTTTTGTTTGACAGTGTGCCAGTTCTAGCGAAAGTCATAGAAATTTCCAAACATCTTAATAGTCTAAATCGAGAAGATGGTTATCATCTATTTACTATTTAATACCCAAACCCATAACGGCTATCCCAACTCTCACAATCTCCCACCTTTGCCGTCCAAGCATCCCCACCCCTCCCCTAACGACGGGTACAAAGTTATCTGTCGTTTCCATTCGCTTTCCTTTGGATTTAGTTCAGTCCAGGCGTGTTCCTCGCGTTAGGTCTGTACCATATTCCATACTCCTTGTTAGTGTCCTGATGATGCCCCTTACAAGTGCGAAAAGTCGACCTTATTCTAAAATCAGACTGCTACTACCACTACCACTTCCACTACCACTACCACTACCACTACCACTACCACTACTACTCTACTTCAAAGAGTAACACGTAACACCAAACTCCAACAAAAAAATCCAAGAATAATAGTTAAAATAGACTAATCCACAATAAAAACCCCTTAAAGAAATATATAACCACATACTAGTGGTGTGGGTATCTACCCCAACTGAGGGTTCAACATAAGTTGTAAAAAACGGTGTTATATACCAATAAAAAGTGTTTGTTTTGGTAGTCGCCAAATATATATCCAAATGCTGCCGCACCAATAGTCAGTTTCCTAAAAATCTCTTTGAGTACCTATACCAAATCTCTTTATTTATTTGGAGAAACTGACAACCGCTTTGATTGATCGACAAAATTGTTTTCAAACAAATCCTAGTTAAGACAAATATTTAGCCTAGTTTTTATCTATAAATTTATACGGCACCAACAACCCCAACATGCAGTATAACAAACAGTACAACGAAAGTGACCTAATTTTACTAAACCTAAATAAACTGTCTAGCTATACTATTTTAACTATGAGTTATTTCAAGTCCAACACTCCACGTTTATACATTTCCTCTCAGTCATTTCCAATATCTTAGTTTTCTAAACGACGCAAGGGTGAAATACTGCTCCCAGTTTACTCATTTAAAATACTAGTATATGCACCGAAAATTTTAATTTAACCGACCTTTCAGCGATATAAAAGTTGTCCTTGAACTATGTTTATTTTATTTATTGTGCTAGGACATCCAGCATCGCCGTTTTCGGATGTTCCCGATGTCATCTGTCAAGATTACATTCCCTCACCCTTTCGCTCCTCCACCTACCCATCGCCCGCACCAACCTTAAACTTTTTACCGAAACCACCCGAAGTCCCACCGCCTCCAGAGAACTACTTTGCTGATCATCGACCTAGGTTATCTCCGTCTCTCTCCTACGGATCAGCTGCTGACTGCCACTTCGTGTTACCGCTGGCCCCTGACGTGGAAGGCTACGGTGATGATGGCGTGGTTGAAGGGTTTCCACGGCAACGACTTAGGATAATTGAAAAGCTGGGAGAGGGGCACTTTGAGGACGTGCACCTATGCGAGGTGGTAGACTCGCCGGAGATGGTGGTGGTATACACCCTCCGATTAAAGAAGTAAGGAGAACGTGATAAACATTTTTTTTGTAATATAACTTCAACGACAATATAGGATTATAACATTATGTAGAAGCTGCGCATGCAGTAATCTCCAAAATTTCTTGGCCTAACCATAAGCGGTACAATTATTTTTTTTTCAGAGCGCTAGGTTCAGCTACAATTCAACACGCACTTTTGATTTTGTCCTTAAAATATATCCAAGCTGTAGTTTTTCAGTTTTTATCATTATTGAAATAGCGCACTTAAATAATATTTTCCAAAATTTTAAACAGTTAGTGTACAGAAGGTGACCGATTTATTCGAAACCGCAATCAGAAATTTCAGCAGAATCTACACAAAAATTTTCTCTTCATATTTTTCGTAACTATGCAGGTGTACTGAATGGTATGTCCCGCTGGCTATTGTGTTGAGATTTATAAAAATAATGCGTTACAGTGTTAAAAGCTAACTTATTTTTGGAATGGAAAATTTCGTGGTCCCTAGAGACTCTTGCCGTCTCACTGAAAGATGAGGCCGGGTTTTTGGATTAAATGAATGAAACACTAAGATTACTAGTTTAACCTAATGCGGCGTTTGACCAGACTGATATAATAAGAGTACATACTTCCTAATCTCTCCCGGAAGATTAAAAAATTAAAGCAAAGCAAGGAAGACAATTCTAGAAGGTGTCGTCACTGCCTCTAATAATACTACACACGTTTCTTTTTAGCTTTTAGAAAAAAATGGTATTTRATTAATTTAATTATTAAAATAATTATCTTCGGTAGGCTCGCACCACAGGTTTAGCCTATGGACCTGCAGAATTTGAACACGTCTCTTACTTAAGTACCTATATTTAAAGCACGCGTATCGCAAACAAAGTCGATATGCGACATGAGGATTAAGCCCACCATTGCTTATGCAGCGTTGGTGTGGTGGCCATGAATCAACAAAGAGCATTTTCAGAATAAGCTAAGCAGATTGTAAAGGTTTGCTTAGCTAAAGCAGGAGCGAGCGAACAACACCCACTGTTGCCCTGGAAACGTTACTTGAGTGGCCCCCACCCTATCTCTTAGTAAAAACAGTAGCATGCTCAATAAATACTATAGCAATTCTGTAAAAGGGTACTGTACCATCTTCAAACAGTATAAGATTACCGAATTCTTAGTATGTGAGATGGTAGCGGTGAGTTCACTTAAGGTAACACTATACATAGGTATCTCAATAAAAGAGGAATAACAAATACCGTTAAATTTTCACCGTTGAACTAGTGTAATAAAAGTCTTCCTTTGCGAAGAGAGGGGACTTATGCTTGGAAGCTTGGGGCTTGTAGAGAAACAATGTCGTACCAGGAAGATCACTTTATGAAGGTTTCTACAGACATCAACGACGTTGGTGTTGGAGCTTTCCAGGGATCCGGAAACAATATCAAAATGAAAGAGGATTAAACTATTGTGCAACTAGCAACAAGGCTGACGATCTTTTAAAGACTGGTAGTGGAATATCCGTCTTGAACCATTAGTTGAGCAGCGGAGTATGTCGTATATCAGATAGTTAAGCAAGAAATAAAACACCATGGTTATTTGGGAAGTACCTGGAAACTGATGTACTATCAGCACTGGTCCTGTTTGGGATATCAGCTGTGGTCAAACCACTCTTCCTCTTTATGTTGTGCGGCTGTTCTTCTCCCTCATGTAATTTTGATGGTCTCTAGACTGCTAGGCCAAAATCGTTGTTAATTTTATTGGCCCCCGCTTTTCTCGCATCGAATTATATATCATGTGTGTAGGTCATGACAAACTCCTCTTCAAGGATCTGGCACCTATCTTGCACTAACCTTCCTAAGGTAGCATCCAACAGTCGTAAATGAATGCGTATTGGATGACCAAACTAAAGAAGTTACCATTTCTTTCATCTTCAACCCTATATTCCTCGATATAATCTCTTTCAATGATTTCTGTCCAAATCAAAAGCTTTTAACTGTTATCAGAAAGTTATTCCACTATGGCACGCCGAAGTAGTGGAGCAGATGGTGCAGAATTACTTATTAGTTACATTACTATTGTATTAATAATACCAATTGCCATCTATACCTAACTGCCGTTGTCACAAGAACTGGCGACGGTCGGGATATTATCTCTGACTTTAGACGTTTCTATATAGATCTGCGGATGTTGGTCAGGCGCATGTTGGGATGTTGCCACACTAGTTAGGCCTGGGAATTTTGCTGCTCATTTCGTAAAATAAGTACAATGAACGCTAGAATATGTTCTGTTATACAACCAACACTTTCAATTGGCAGATATAAGGATAGCTTTAAAGAAGAAGTTTCTGGCCTCGCCAGACTTAAAGATGAAACATTTCGAGACTGCTTGGAGCATGCCTGGATGATGAACCTGTTTGCGGAATAATGGGAATATGCCGAATTAGGCGATCTTTGCCAGTTTTTGGCAAGATCACGTAGCAGAAACAGCGACGCCCATCATGAACGCTGTCAGCACGTTAAGGTAAGCTTAGATTTCAGAACCATAACTATACATTATATTAAATGATATTGAATATATTGATATATGGATATTGAAGATGCCTATCTCCTTCAATAAACAAAGCTTCTTCATTTATACTTTAATACTATTTAGAAAGAGCCCTAATCCATACAAGGCCCTGTCGGTGAAAATGCTCTGTAAAATTAGGCAAAAGCGAATAAACATTCTCAATATATAATCAGTAAAACTCATTAAGCTTCTGCCGTTTAGGAACGTATATGAGTGCATGAACACAAAAAGAGCAAATGCCCACAAAATTCAATTGTTCCGCTGTGTTATACGATTCCGCGCCCCAGATGCATGCTGCGTTGAACGCGGCACGGGATATCCGGCCTACCCCTATTTAATTTCTAGGGGAAATTACACCAAATCGGTATTAAAGCGCCCGTTTGTTTCAGCTACGGCTGCCTTATTTATATGGCCACCCAAATCGCCTCCGGCATGAAATACTTGGAATCGCTGCGCTACGTTCATAAGGACCTGGCGACGAGGTAATATTGTTTCTTTATTAGCTTGTAGTTGATCAGGGGCGTAAGTGACGGAAAGACATGAAGACTGACAAGTCCGTGACTACTCTTTTAAGAGCTGTTAAATCTCGCTACCTTAAGTTTTTATTCTTCTATTTCTGTGCGCTTTTAAATACATAATTTAGTAAACGGATGTTAWATTCCTTAAATAAAGCAGTCGCTAAGATTGGATATTTTCTAACTACGCCACTGGAGAGCAAGTTAATAAGACTCCTGGAGAACCCCTTTATTCCGATTCATATCACGATCGGTCGCAATCGGATAGAATTTGTTTTCTCCAAGTCTGGGGATTAATTAGAATGGCACTGGCGCCAATCTTAATGTTTAACTGTTGAAACGTACTTAGTGTCTGAATTCGGACAAATTTAAATTTAACGTAGGTAATCGCCAATATTACACCATCTTAAACTAATAGAAATGTTTAAAACACATCAACTACGGAAATTTTACAAATCAGCAGACCGCCTCATTTTTCTTTGCTAAAAATCAAAATGCTAAACCGCCAGTTTTTTATCCATTACAGAAAATAGTAAACGTTGAGTTTTTMAATTCCAAAAACCAACCCTGGAAATGGACACACATCATTTCAACCCTTCTAAGAAAAATCACACATCACAATTTCTTACTTTTCATTAAATCGCTTTCCTTAAGTAATTTATGAAGTCTTAGATTTTACAGGTTACAGATTTCGCATTATGCTTGAGAGAATTACCGAAATATTCCATAACTTGCTCTACTAATACACTCCTTACACAAATAAAAAATATATACACAATGCATTGCCTAGAATAAGTGACCGTTATTCCATTCTTTGATTACTATTTACTAGAGTTTAGACCATAAGTGATAGATAAAAAAAACATCATAAGTCATARAATGTTGGTAGGAACGAGTATTTCGAAATGTACTAAAATTAAAAGTCGCTACTTCAATAAACAGGCATTGATGAGCTTAGCCAACCATTAATTGCAACGGAACAACCTCATCAATACTTATGTCTGCTATAGAAGTCAACGCATTTGTTTTGACGTTATGCGAGTCGTAGTTTGTGCCTAGCTGTAAATACCTGTGAACTATAAAAATTCTACATAATTTACTAGTTTAACGGAGTTGCTGATTAAACACTTTGTATGCTTAAGTTGGCTAAGACTATATATTTAACAGTGTTTCTCGAATAGTTATTTTAAAGTGCTCACAAAACCTCAAGCTTTTCCTGTTTCAGAAACTGTCTCGTAGGCGAAAGGTTTAATATCAAAATATCCGATATAGGGGCATTTAGGCAAATGTACAGAGCAGACTACTATGAACTAAGCTCCACGAAACGTCTTCCTTTGAGGTGGATGGCATGGGAAAGCATTTTACTGGTAAGTCTACCAAAGCTTGCGGTTTAAGACCCATTTGACACAACCATGAAGGATGCAACATCATAATTGCATACATATTAACGAGAAAGC
>QCXZ01000003.1:40806141-40821712 GCA_025024175.1 Rhyzopertha dominica | reverse complement strand
ACGTGATACCCTTATCAAGGCCATTGTTTTACGTTTTATACAATATTTATGTTATGTTACCCTCCTCCAATGATTTGAAGATTAACTTTTTATTTTTTGGTACTATAAGGTATATGTGAGGTGATTAGGGGCAAAAAATTAAATAAAACGTTACGTGGTTGCTGATTCCCGTATCTAGAAACCAAATCAATGTTAAAGTTAAAAGAAAGCTACTTTTTGTTAATGCAAAAATAAGCTCTAAATTTCTCCCGAAAGTCTACCGATTTCAGCGTAACATTCGCAAATATTGTTGGTTTTGTTTGTGGTATGTGATTATGTAAAATTAAAAAACTTTGTGTTTGTATGACGTTTCGATCTTTTATTTAGATCTTTTTCGAATACAAATATTATGTTATAACTGACAAAACTGACAATAAATTAATTTGACATTTAAAATTTTGATGTTAATTTTTTTTTTTTTTTAATAATTTTTTGGCCCTGCCTATTTGGCAATTAGCCAGCTCATTAGTGTTTAATATTGTTTTTTTGATAAATTATGTACATACATTTTTTTATATTATAAAGGGACATTCACAACATCCATGTCTTACGCGGGATTCGAACCCGCAGCCTACCTGGCCATAGGCAGTCGCGCTTCCGCGCTACCCACTAGACCAGCTAGGCCGGCTTGATGTTAATATAAAATGTACCTTGGAGTTCGTTCCAATGCTATAATAATTTGAACAACAAATAACTAAGTTGGTGAGTGTTTATGTTCGTCATTATTGAAGTTTGTATGTGGTTTGTGTGTTTAAATGATGTTATTGTAGGTGTTGCTTAGTTCTTGTATGTCTGTCCTGTCGTTGTCGTTGTATATCAGTAATTTTCCAAAAATTGTCTTTTTTATCTATGTGGTTCTGTAGCAATAATTTGGGTGTTATCGAAATCGAAGGTGTGATTAGTTATTTCTTGATGTTTTTCAAAGCAGTGTAGTTGTTATTATTTTTATGTTGTTGTATTCTGTTTGTTAGGTATTGATTTGTTTTGAATATATATATTGTTTATTGCAGTCTTTACACTTTATACTGTATATAGTGTATGTTCTTGTATCGTGTGGTGTTTATGTTTTTAATGGGTGTGTAGAATTGTTTAATTGTCTTTATTGTATATTTATTTATATGTACGTTTCTAT
This sequence comes from Rhyzopertha dominica, assembly GCA_025024175.1. Lineage (NCBI taxonomy): Eukaryota > Metazoa > Arthropoda > Insecta > Coleoptera > Bostrichidae > Rhyzopertha > Rhyzopertha dominica. The sequence continues at coordinate 40,820,541 of QCXZ01000003.1, read as the reverse complement.
ATCATATGGTTTTAGTATGTTTTTTATTTTTTTGTGTAAGTAACCCTAACGCTATATTCCACCTTTTACACAAAAGTAAAAAAACATACTAAAACCATATGATATAGAAACTACATATAAACCAATAAACACTATTAAACAATTCTACACACCATTAAAAACAAAAACACCACACGATACAAGAACATACACTATATACAGTATAAAGTGTAAAGATGCAATAAACAATATACAGAACAAACAAAACAATACGTAAAAAACAGGCTTACAACAACATCAAAAACTACACTGCTTTGAAAAAAACATCAAGAATAACTAATCACACTTTCGATTTCGATAACACTCAAATTATTGCTACAGAGCCCAGTAGATATAAAAGACAATTTTTGGAAATGGTTCATATACAAAAACATAAACCCATGTGTAACCGACAGGACAGACATACAAGGACTAAGTAACACCTACAATAACATCATTTAAACACACAAACACATACAAACTTCATAATCACGAATCATAAACACTCACACTTTAGGATTGATGTTCAAATTATTATAGCATTGGAACGAATTCCAACATTTTATATTACATCAAAATTGTAAATGTCAAATTATTTATTGTCAGTTTGGTCAGTTGTATATAAATATTTGTATTCGAAAAGATCTAAATAAAAGATCGAAACGTCATACAAACACAAAGTTTTTTAATTTTACATAATTAGGAGCTTAAACCTACAAAAATAAACATATATAATAATTGATTATGTTTTACAAAAATATAAAAAGCCAGTAAAAATAGAGCCGCCCAATAACAAAAACGGAAAAAATTCATTAGAAGCGAATTATTAAGTCCTTGGTCTTGGCTAGCTTTACATTAACAGAAAGTAGTAGCAATCATAAAATTGATCGAGTGTCAGTTGTACAGTCCCATTAAGTATCTTGTAAATGCCACAATATATTTAGTTATGAAATGAACGTAAATTGTACAAACACATGAAATCCGGCATTCGCTAAAAGTTAAACAATTTGTAAAAGTCAAGTAAACAAAATCCGTGTTACGTTTGTTCAGGATGTATTGGTTTTCAAAAATAACTAGTCAGAGAAACAGATTACAACGAAATAATTGAACTGATTATTGTTAAACGCAGGATGGAGCGTACGTAAACTAAAAGTTGTGGTTTATTTTTATGTGGGATATGGTTCTTTAAATAACTAGGCTGCTTTAACACATGAACGTTTCCGGCCCTGGTCTGGGCCCTTTTCAACATATATTTATAATAAACTTTTGGAAGGTTTCTCAATAGGAGTCCATCCGATTGTAATAACTATTATATTATTCGATATTATAATAAATAATAAATTTAAAAAAGGCCCAAATTAGGGTCAAAACGTTCATGTGTTAAAGCAGCCTATTTATTTAATATCCCAAATAATATAACCAAACATAAAATTAAAGTTCGATAACTATTACGACAGTAAACTAAAAGCAAAGCCATTCAATGGCAGGTGCTCTTTGACTTACAGAAGGATATTCTTGTTGCCCAAATTGTCGCATATATAAATAATTTTCACCATTACGTACGGGGGCTTCTTTTAATAATGATATGCAGATACCGTAAACAAATATCAGAATTCAGTGTGACATTGTCACAACCTTCTTTGCAGAAATCTGTTTGCTGATCAAAAGGGAATAATGTACTTGTATTAAGAAGTCACTACCAATGAATGATATCTAACTCAGTGATTACAAATGCATTCTCGAGTTATTCAAACCTGAAACTTACGTATCATTTGTATGAACCTAATAGCACTTATTTAAATAGGCGTGTTTATTTCATACGTTCTTAAGAAAAACAGTTCCGTTTTTCTTAGTAAATGCCATGGTGTTTCTTTTATCTCGCAAGCGCAGTTGCTACCAGACATTAATTTCACCAAATCTGTACCGGGAACTACCCTTGTTTCCTTTTTTTAATAAAGACCGCCTCCAGAAGCGGCGTTATTGCTTCTGAAAGTTTCATTGCATGATTTACTGCCGCATTCGAATGTTTCGAGTTCTCTACGTAGGGTGCGCTCGCCACAAACTGTACTTCGCTAGCTGGCATATTTTAAAGTTTAATTAAAAGATTTTAAATGGAGGTAATTGAATTTCAAAGCGGTGCTTGTCTGATGACTGCGCTATTTATCGGTCTAGAGAAGTTCTCGACTGTCGAAAAAATCGTTTGAAGCTTATAGATTTGTTTAAAGACACCAGTGGAAACTGGAGACCACGAAGTTAAAGAACTAGGTTTCGCCTAGCGCCTGCAACAGGCCACTGCCCTCTATGCGCTTCGTTGCTTAGAGTGTTGCCCACATGCGCACAAACGTTTACTCCATTGTCGGCRTTTATTTGGAAACATGGTTATGGTTATGATAACATATTTATATAGGGTGACCAGACGTCCCAGGTCCCCTATTTCTGGGGACCGTCCCCGTGTAGAAAGTTTGGTCCCCGACTGTTAAAATTTTGTTTTTGTTATTCTAAGATAACTTGCAGGCATTGAAGTATTTAATGAAAATTTTGTATTCGGGGGTTTTTTAGGTCAATGAATTCTAATATGTTGATGTATTGACTGGTACTTGCATGTAGTGCCATCTATAGGGCCTTCCACGGACTTAAAGCGTCATTACTGTTTACTAAGTTTTTCCCCATAAAGAATGTAGACCTTGCAAAAGTCGCTTGATTCTTTCCGAGATACTAGCATTTCATTAATGCATTGCAACTCAAGTATTTCAAGCACATGCAACGTTTCAAGCATGCTTTGATTGCAAAATAATCAAAAAATAACACAACTTATTTACAACAGTTCCTTTACTGATAAGATTTGACTACTCTCATGATGTTTTGAAATTTTTAACAATTGGCAGTAGTTTTTTACATAAAAATTAAATAACAAAGGTGTTAAAACAGGAACGCAAACAAAAAAAAAGATTGGAAAGATTTCACAGCAACTGTTCAAAGTATCCAACATTAATTCTAAATTAGATAGTTATTTCTAAAATTAGAAATAAAATAAGCTCTAGAAATATTGATAGCCTAAATTTCCAAATGCTTCCCTCAAATAGAAGTCTCTCAAGTCACTACCAAGTGGGGAAAATGCCACATGAGATGAGACGGCAAATAATCCCAAAACCTCTATCAGGCAGCTCTGCGCAAACATATCCGTTTTCAGACGGTTAAAGGATAAAAAATACTGTTAGCAAAAAGTGCACTTAATACCAAACCTTTATGCAAACGATCCACGCCATTTTGCTAAAAACTGTAGGAAAATTATCAAGTACGTTTCTAAGAAAAAAATAGTTCTTCCAATTAAGGCCACATTTACCTTCAAATGTTGTGGTGCTCAGTTAATGGTATGTAATGATATGATGAAAACGGATTCATCGTCAGTGGCATGAAATAATACATGTTATTGGTCGTTACTTTCTCAGATCATATATTTTTAGCTAATTTGACTGCAAAACGATATTTGGATTTTTTTTACAATTTGACGGGATCCCTACATTGGAATTTTGTTACATAAATAAGCAATGCAGATGGAGATATGTCCCGTCCGGATATTCGGTTCCAGCAAATAGGAGCACCGCTCCATTTTGACACTGCAGTTCGGTAATTTGTAGTTTTACTTGTTTCAAAGGTGGGTAGGTCGAGGACCTATAGAATACCTAGCACTTTCACCAGACTTGACAATTTTCTGCTACATTATTTGTGAATCCATTTTAAATCGCTGGTATGTCCCACACGGGGCTAAATGGCTTTTAGGGACAACTTGACACTTATGTGATTAGTCCTCGGTTTAGCTGTTACACYCTGTTCTAATTAAATTAAGATTTCGGAATAARGTTGTCATTTTAAATCTTAACGTATTCCGTAAATGTTCACCTCTCTGGCCAGTGGTGGTTGCGGGCACGCTGATGTCTTCATTGAAGAAGTCATTTTTGTTAACTTGTGCTGGAATTTACGTAATTTACCTAAGTTACTGTAGCGTTTTAATATTGTGGGCTAGCTAATTACTCTAAAGATACTAGTTAAGAGTTGGTGGTATCTGGGTTTATTATCGTGCAGTGATGGGTTTTCAACTTCTTGGCGCCCTATGATTTACCTACTCTTTTTTTGTGTGTTGAATACCTAACCACGCCCAGCCGACTAGAGCTGGAGGTACCCATCTTATACTATAAAGTTACATCGCTCGGCGGAGGTAACAAGATAAAAAAAACTGCAAGTAGGCTGAAGTGGCAGATCCCTCTCGTGGTCCTACTTCTAAACAGTTTCGTCAGCTCGCGCTACTATGCTTTRCCCTCTCTGCCTAATATGTAAACATATTTACTGCTTTGAAGCATAGCAATAAAATAGCCTTATGGTCTATAAATAATTGTAACATTTGTTATGTATCATTTTTTACATTCAATGCTGTCTCAGTGACAGAGTTCAGGTACCTGTACGGTTCGAGCTTTTGACTGTAACGGCAATGGAAATGATTGAGCCTCAAAGTGTGAAATATGGGGTATTGTAATTGTGGCACACACATTTGTTCACTTATTGCCTTTTAATATGTATTAATAACGCCATTTATCTCATACAATAAGGTCTAATACTTTTATCAATAAAACGCTTGTTTGCAACAAACCCTTAATTTGTTACACGTAACAGCTTTGTAACACCGCCACGCACATTCCACAGCTTGATAAAGTTGTTTGCTTGGGGAAGGAATTTTCAACTTCCCTTAGCCTTCACTCTCGAACTTCAATTAATCTTGAGTCTCCAAAATTAGGAGAGAAATTACTGCGACTCATCAATTTTTCATTTCCACTCGACTGAATGACGGAGTTTTTAAAAAGCAGCTCGCGTTGTGTTAGTAGGTATTAATATTAATGCAGTATTCGTAGAAATTTATGTGCCCCTTACGTCGAAATACTGGGGCTGGTAATATCAATGGAATTGCTAAAATAACTGTAAGGCAGGTGTATTATTCTGAAGCGCCGAGTGTAACTATAAGTTGGGCAAGTTGGGGAGTTATGGCTCCGTGCGGCTGGTTTCATTGAATCCCACATTCCAAACCTGGAAACCTCACCCTTTGTTGAGCGGTTATTGTTAACTTGTGCAATTTCGCCGTTTTACATGCGCTGATAACCTTCTAAATGCTGGTGCAGAAAATAATAAAAAGGATGGAATTACGTTGAGACTTTGCCCCTGTGTAATGGAACCTCTAAATTGCAGTGAAAACTGCGCAAAATTTGCGTTTTGCACTTTAATAAGGGTTTGCAGTGGCACATTGAATGTAAAATTGTCAAATATAAATTATTATTGTCGGACAACATCATGTTCTACAACTCATATTTTCCAGTGATAGGTATAACGTATAGAGCTTTTATGTTTATTTTAAAATAATTTCACATGTAGTTCGTACCRAACTATAATCGCGAATAGTTCATCATAAAAACCGKAAAGCAATAGTGTTCCTTTWTGAATATTTKACCAGTAACAAGCAGGAAGAGCTTAAGCCTGCATTATCCAACCAACCAAGGAGCATGGCAACGTGCTAGAATAAACCTTCGTATTTTAGAAGCAAAATTACAAGTGCATCGTGAAATAATTACTTAATATTGTTTTAAAGTGTAATTAATGTAAACATCTGCAAGTTAATTGCAATAAAAGACTACAATTGCAGTGGTAAAATATTAAATACTTTAATGACGATAAAAATGATTTCAGTCGTATATATTATGGTTCCTATTTTTCAACTAACTTTATAAACAAACAAATTGTGGTAGAAAGGAATTGCGAGAATTACAGTGTAGATGACACCATGTCATCTAGTGGCAATACGCCATCATCCACTCGTTTCTGTGGTGAACATGGCGACATGGCATAGACGTAACTATTAGAAAAGAATTTTTTGATAACCGAAAATATATATTAAATGTTTAGTGAAACAGAATGACAGTTTATTTTGCTCATACTAACCCATTGCGCTTAATTCAGTAATTCACAAGTACGCCCGTATTTGGTCTAATGTACAATCTAAAGGTGTCTATTAATATTCAATATAAGTACAAAGGTTCTCGGATATTAGAAAATATTATTATTTCCTAAGGTCACTGAATCTTGATAGATCCCTGCTGACAAGGGTTGCCTACTTCACCTGGGGTTGCAAGGCACTAAGGATGCCGAACAAACGGTTCACTAGTGTCCCTGTTTTTGCAGGCGAATTCAAGCTTTTACTGATTGCTGATAGGTGGCGCGCCATGTCAAGTATATAATTTTTTTAATAAGTTAAGCTCAGTGTTACACAATTTCCTTTTTACTAGGCAAACATTAGGTTTTATTTTAATTTCAAGTTATAAAACTACAAATACCATACATTCAGTTAATCGTCATGGGTAAAAAATTACCCTATGTAATAACAATGCTTATCGTAATATAACAATTAAGAAGCTATGTACTATCGCATATTTATTTGCTTGTCTGCTCTAGAGGCCTTAAATTTAGCTAAATCGAATGTTAAACACCGAATTCAGTAAAACTCAGACTATGATAAGCTCAAAAACGCTTCAAATGTAAATGAAACTTGTGAATTTTAAAAATTTAGCACATAACCTTATCCGTGTTCAAAGAGTATTGAAACTTTATGTTACATATTCCCATTTCACGTCCTCCTATTGCATGGTCATTAGAATGTTTTACTCTGAATAAGATGATAAAAAATCTTACACTTGTAATTTGTTGCCATCTACCGGTGGGACTTGGAACCTCTATCAAACCGGACCATTTCTGTAGCATGACAGATGACAAAGATCGTTATCCTTTCAAGTACAATTATCCGTAGTCACACCATAGGATATAGACAACTGCTAAACATTGTGTTGACGGATCAAACCTGAGACTAGAGTTAGCGGTACCTTATAATACAGTGACCTTAGTGGACTCTCACCCGCGGTCCTTTCGTGATACCTATCTCGGAAGGTTCACATTATTTACTGCAGTGTTTATTCTTCTTTGACTTTTCATTAAGTGGAAAATAAAGCGCCATCTAGGAGGTACACTGCATATTAGGTGGGTTGCAACTGTGGCAACCACTTACGACCTAGTACAGGTTACTACCGATGGCACCGGCGAAGCGTCTCCGTGAGCGATGTATGTAAATTATTAATCATCTACTCTGGTCAATCTACTCGAACCCCAAGACTAATTTCGCGCTTGTTCGGGCTCCTCAGGTAAGGATGCCGAGTACATCAACCAAAGCAGACTCCCTCTTTAACTGCAGCGTGCGATATAGATGTAAGTGAGAACCAAGGCCATCAGCCCCATCTAGGCGGAACACTGCATAATAAGTGGGTTGCAACTATAGCAACCTCTTACGACCTAATGCAGGTTCCTATCAAAGGCACCGGAGAAGCGTCTTCGTGAGCGATGTATGTAAATTAATCTGCTCTGTACTCGGTATCCCTACATGCGAAGCCAAATCAGGGGTGAAACTAGTCTTGGGGTCCCAGTAGATTGACCAGAGCAGATGCTTATTAGTATATATACACCGCTCACGGAGGCGCTTCTCCGGTGCCATCAGTAGGAACCTGTACTAGATCGTAAGAGGTTGCCATGTTTACAACCCGCCTAGTTTGCTGTGTACCGCCTAGATGGCGCTGAGGGCCTTGGCTCTCACTTACACCTATACCGCACGCTGCGGTTAAGGCGGCAGTCTGTTTGGTCAATGTACTCTGTGTCCCTACCTGGGGAGCCTCAACAAGGGCGAGACTAGTCGTGGGGTTCGTAGATACATTACTTATCAAAAGTTTTGATAACTGCCGATAAGAAATAAATTGTATTTTACACCTTTTCGCAGAAAAAAATAATTTTAAAAAGAACAGGTACTTATGTTTAAATAATTTGTACTTGAAAGTCTGTAAGTGGTAATTACGTACTAATTAGGAAAAATATCGCACACTAATTCCCATTAACCTTTTATGACGTCACCCAATTCACCCATATTGTTATACGAATAGGCACTTTATCATGTGGTTCTGCTAGAAGTTTCGCAGCGCTGCAAGTAATACAGTAAACAAACAAAACAAAGGGCAATCGCGTTGACTTCACTAATATCTGGCGTGCACAAAACAGCCTCTCAGCTTTTTCTATTTATCACTAATAACTTATCTTATTTCATTTTAGAGTGATTTGGCGTCTTAGGAACTAAAAGAGATAGACAAATTGTTTGACCTTCGCTGTTTGTATATTTGATTTTTTCTTCTATTTGTAATACTGTTGCTGCAACTTCCGAATTTCATTAAATTTATTCTTTTACAAGATACCCAATTTTTGGTCTTATCATCATCAGAATCCAGGCGATTTCGCCTTCCACCTCCATGTAGTTTTCCTAGGTGGGCTCTTGAAAATAGGTTCAAGAAGAAGCATTTTCTAACCAATGAAGCGACCTTTCATAAAAATGACCTTTTAATAAAATACCTCGATAGACGTGTAGTTTTATTATATACGCGTTAAGAACTACATTGGTGAATAAAAATTAAGTTATTAGTGTGTTAAGGTGTTCAAATTCAATTATCTGCATTTAATGACTATACATTTGCTAATCTAATGTTGAGTTGGTTGTTTTGTACACCAACTAACAGCAATATTCCCATCTGCCTACCTTTTTGTAGTTTTCAAATATTTTTTTTCAAAAACCCTGCAAACACAAGTTTTTCCAAAGGGCGTTAGACAACGCACGCGATAGTTCACACATATTATGTTAATAAAAAAAATTCACAAAAAAACTTAAGTAGTAGGTACGTCAAAATATCTTTGGATACGCACAGCTAAAACCTGTGAAACTTGCTGTCTTAGGTGGTACAAAGACATATGCTGTAAAAAACTGTATTGTCTACATACATTAGAATAGGCGTTTATCTGCTACTGCAGTCCTTATTAAACATATACCCATACCAAACAATAATAACAGTAACGTGCGTTCTTTCAGCACAACCATAAAACTAACGGAATATCGTGCTGAATTGTTGTTGAGTACATTACATAACTAATACTAACTATGCAATATGAACCATTTTGAAAATGTAAATAGTTTGTAGCTTTTTTACAAGCAAACCATGATTATACTAGTAATAGCAACGGGAACAGAAAACTTCATAACTAGTACATATACAGATATTTTTTTAGCTTCTTGTCTAAGCCACAAACGAATAAGTAGTAATGTAACAGTCCACCAATTTAGTCTTCTTCTTTGTATCGTTACTACGTCTGAATAATTAATTACATGGGTTAAGTGATCCCAGAAACCCAGTCAAAATTTGAGTCGCAACCACTTCCTTATTAACAGTTCCATCATGCGACCCTCACGATGGCGTTTCCATTAACCAGCCATTCGCGCCAGGCGTGCACCTAATTGCCTTCTAATCGTCCACACATCGGAGTCAAGTATATTGACGCGATCAATATCGACCCCGTTATGTACCTTCCGCAAAAACAGTCCATTTTAAATTAAACCTGCGTCCGAACGCCACAGCGCTTTATCAGACAAATTGAGACGCTTTCGGAGCACTTTTTGCCCTGCCACAGTGCCGGGCCACAATGGAGAGGGCTTTATCAAGCAGAACGTTATTGATGAATCCAAAAACAGGATTATAAGAAGAGACTCAATGAGGCAGCGGGCCAAGAAAGGTGCGAGCTGGTGGGTTGTGGAAATCACTCTTGACCTCAACCTAACATACTTTTTCATATAATGATCTATTTAGTTTAGGATGAATGTTTTAAAACTACCTTTCTATAGAGGAGGTTTGCCTCAACCGTGGTCTTAACTCTTGTTTTACCCAAAGCCTAGAATAGGGCTGTTCAAAAAACTTTTGGTTTTAATAGTTTACTGTAGAAAATATGTCTACATACCCATCACTGCACACAAAACTATAAAATTTTGAGTAACATGTTAAGTAAATTAAGTACAATGTTCGTTCTCAAGACAGAGGCTAGTAAGCGATATCCTGCTATTAGGCTAGTGCATGACGCAGAAAGCCAAAGTGGGATAAGTATTAAACTTGCAATTTTCAACGAAATCCGATGAAATTGACCCTTGTCGTCTCATTTAATACAATGGCGGTTTGTTAATAAGTAATACATAATGTATTTTGATTATATTTCTTTCGTAATTACTTGCTAAATGTGAATAGTAAATCTACATTTAATAATTCGACTACCGTTGCTATCCATTTATTACCTCTATGATTGCTTCTCGTTGCCATCATGACGTAAACCTGGCGTCCCGGCTAGGTTGCGTACGTCATCGACACTGTGGAACAAGTGCGATAGCGCATATTAAGGTAATACAGGGTTTCTATAAATGATTCATGCATCCAGGGCGCTTATGAAAATTATCAATCAATTTTCCGCCTCTCATGAATGTGAACACAACTATTGCTTTGACGTATATTTGTCATATGTCGATTTTTGAATTATTAAATATATTTTAATATGAGAAAACGCGTGGAAGTGTGTATATAATGCCGATTTTGATTGTACAGGAAAAGAGACTATTGCTAATCATGCATCCACAGCATACTAGTCCGTGAGCTGGTGACAAAAAAACTTCAAGAGTTTAGTAATGGCATTTGTGCCATTTTTTAACATGGACACGTCTCACGCCGCACTTTAAGGTACTTTTGACATCTAGCGGTGCTTCAGGAACTACGACGTCGACTAATACGGTCTGTAAGTACAGAAACCTACATTACCGATTGCCCGGTGAAAATCGGTAGTAATGTCATCTAGCCATAACTAGACGACGCTACGACGTGGCAAGTACAGGGACCTACGGCCAATGAGCGTTTGATGATGATCTTAAAGTTAACTAACTCCTTTAACCCGTACTTAAGATAGATATATTTACGTGTATCAAATATAAAGCCACCAGGGATTTTTTACTTTGAAGTTTTAGGGTGTGTCTTTATGAATCAAAACTGCGTTTTAAAATCAGAAAAGAGATTAAAGGCTGTCTTATTAATTTTACTTTGTAAGACTTTTATTTCGTATATGTGAAGAATAGAATAGACCAATCGCTTTACTTGCCTTTTACGTGTTATTCAATAACTACTTAAACACTTGTCAAAGGCAAGCCGCTCTTCACTGTACTCGACGCTCCTATCGACGCCGTGACCCCATTACGTTGGCTCACCTATTACCCCAAAAAAGCCTCCAAAGGTACACGTCTAATGACGCTAGGTCATTGCGACCGCGCCCTCACAATCTGCTTTACTTTTATTTGGCTGTTAGTCGATAATAACTACTCTTGTGGATTGCTAGTATCAGGCACCGTAGCGTGATCGTATCTGGCCACGATGTCACATTTTCCAGACGAATGGGAATTGCAACGAATGTACACGATGTCCCGTGTCGCAGATAGGAATCGCCTAGTTCGATGGCTTTCACGACAAAGCGTAATAGTGTGTGATAAAGCACGATTTGTTTGGCAGGCTCATATAGGTTGGCGCTTGGATAGAATGCCGCTGAGTCGTGTCAGAATTGTGTTCCTTAATATCCAAGGAAACACTAGTTCATGTATTTATACATCCGATTCAGAGAGGTATGGAACTAGCAGAATACTACATTTGTCATCATTATCAAAAATGTGCAGGAGTTAAGGGTTTTATGCTTGTTGTGCTCTCACTGAAACTGAAAAACAAATGGGAACGCGCAAATAAAATCACAGCGAAACAGCCATGAACGCCAACTAGTCACATCACTGACGCAAATGTTCCAAAAACAATCAAGGTCGTTCTAGAAGGCATAGATTTATATGATGATATAATGACTGAAGCTTTTCCTTTGCAGCTTGACTGTGTCCAAGAAGTCACGCATCGCGATTTAATGCAAATAGATTTTTAGTGTCCTTCTGAAAATGCCCGTTTAGAGCCTTAAAGGTGAAAATTAGTGCGTCGGTCACATAGAGGCGGCAATATTAACAATCTAAGCCGTTCAGCCCAGGTAAAGTTGAGGATACATGAAGCGTCTTTCTGATGGCTCTATGCTTGACTCCTTGGATAAGTTGGTTGTTTGGTATTATGCAGGGGACCATATGGTTGCATCAGAAGTAGCCTAATGCGGAACCTGAAAAAGAAGAAAAAGGTTTGGGTATTTAGTTTGTGAAAGGTTTTGGACAAAAGGAATAGAGTTCTGTTGGTCTACTTTACTTATTTGATTATATGGTCGAACCAGGATAACGACTTTGTAATAATACAACCCCGAGGTCACCTGGATTGCTCGTTTGCCCCACAAGTGACGCAGCACGCATTTATTACTGTTAAGAGAAAGTCTGTACACCACTTTTCAATGGAACAGGGGTCTGACAAAGACACCATGAACCATAATTGAATTTACTTTTAACTTGCAGTCATTCACGTAAAACATATTTAGATTTAATGTGTAAGCTCAGATCCACTATATGCGTCTAGAACAGAATGGGACCAAAAAACGGAGCCCTGTTTACCGAAAGCCACAGCTACCCCAAGGGCAAGGATGGCTCAACGCGCGCGGAGAATGCTCCTATAGGAAAGGTCCTAATCTATGAAAGTAAATGTCACCGAATGCCAACATGTTCTAATTTTGAGAACAATCTATTGTGGAGTGCTCCGTGAAAGGCTTTTCCAAAGTCCAAACATTAATAGCATTAACTGAGTTGAGTAATAAAGATTAATCATTTAGGATATGTAGAAGGCAGCTCACTATTGATCTGTGTGGCAGGAGTCCTTGCCGAGATTTCGGCAAACCTTTTTTTTTCGAAAATTAGGGTTAAATTTTCCACTTTTCAGACCACTGGAAGCTGACACGTCAAAAAAGATTGCACGAAATACAAGTATATAATTGTTTAACTAATCAGGAGAGAAGGCGGGAAATTGTAGGGCCTTGACGAAGCTTATTATGGACGGTTTGGTTAGAGAAGTATACCAATTCTACTGGCTGTAAAATACGTAGAGACATATCACTAAAGGAATGTGAAAGCCAATAAAACATTTGAAAATCTTATGATGGCGTCGCGTCATAGTTTTKAAAATTTTGAGAACGCTGGTACTTCCGCAGAAGGCGTTTAATTTTACTGTGCTTTTTGAGTTAATAATTAATTAATCCACGKTTTTGACGAGTTGATAAGCAATGTATGTACATGAATAATATGAATAATATGAATAATAGCAAAATTAGTATAAATAAACCTAACAATGTATACATTTTCTTAATCAGAAGAATATTCTTTTCAACAAAAGCAAAGCCAACTATGGTTTCCATTTAAAAAATGCAAGTTTGTTATATCTCTAAAATGTGATCCCCAAAAAGTTCTAAGTACGCCACTGGATTATCTATAAAAAAATGTCTGTACAGTTTCTTGTGCCTACATAGCCAATCGAGATAAAAAGTTGGCTATGGCTTTAAAACAAAAGAAAATACAAAAATGGCGATGGTACAACTCAACTCACAACAAAAACAGCAGTATTAACAGTTATCAAGATACCCTACAATTACAACGAAAATGGGACACCCTGTACATTCCATATCTTTTTCTGTACTAGTCTAGTTAGGCAATTAACATCAACGGCATGACTGTACTGCGTATTTTAACCAGCATATCTCGCGAAATAAATTGCCCAATCGCCGGTTGTATGTTACATAGTTTGAAAATTCGCCGGCGGTCAGGGCGGGTTGGAATTCCATCCCAACCGTTGAGGGTCCTGTTGTAATTTTAACCTGCTGCTAAATGTTTCAGGTCCGCCATTCATGGCCCACGCGATTAATATTTAGACCCTCTGAATAATGAAGACGTTATTACGTGGGGCAGAAAGTAACCCATAATAGAATTAGGGTTACAAAGGGTCAGACCACAGTGAGAGCGAATGCGGCAACATAACATTCTATCCAGTTTGACAAGCAATTGGGAAATATCTAGCAAGATTTCTTGAACAACTGTGTTCGTGTTATTGGAGTGCATGACTCGGTTGCTTTCACGTAAAAGAGAGGCAAAAAAGTGCTTTGCTTTAAGTCCTTGAGGTTTGCAAGTTACACCGCTTCTAGCTTTTTGAGGTAGCTTTGTGATCAAAGGAAAATCAAAATGCACAACTAGTTAGCCGGCGGTAGTGTAGCGCTGTAGGATTGGGGTCACTGGGGGGTGGTTTCGAATTCAATCAAGTTGGTGTTTGTTCAGCGGGAAACAAATATTCGTTAAAAATGCATCCAGGTCGGCGGTGCATCAGAAATCTGTTATTGAATTTTCGCTGTATCGCATGAATATTCATGATACGCCGGCCGTCAGTGGGCTTACCTAATTGCGCTGGGACTCACCAGGACAGACCTTACGGTTAAAAAAAAACGTGCTTTGTT
>QCXZ01000003.1:40674376-40806041 GCA_025024175.1 Rhyzopertha dominica | reverse complement strand
TAGTATATTTCATTCCAACAGACCTAAAGTCTACAAAAGAATAATAGTTACAAAACATAATTCTTACACCTGCGTACAAATGACTCACATGGCGATACAAAAATATCAACACTTCTACATATTTCATTATATAATCTACACATACGTACAATCGGAGAGTGAAAATGATGGCTAGTCCGTGAAGGACAAACATAAAATGTTACACAAGATCTTGAATTCACTCTTGGCACTAAGAAAGCTAATCGACACAATAATGTACTAACAATGTGACCATGTACAATTTTATACAAAAGTTACAGCATATAGATTTCGCCGAAAACTTAATGAATGCAACTCAAATTCGGCATACAGAGTCGAAGACGGACAATCAAAAGGGGGATATAGGTTAAATTTCTTATAATATAAGTATCTACAGAATTTCTTTTGTATACGTTCAATCTGAGTAGCATAAACAGCATAACCAGGACACCAAACTACTGAACAGTACTCTAGTTTACTTCTCACAAATGCACAATACAGTTTCATAATACAAGGAATGTTATTGAAATCCCTAGTTTGTCGCTTAATAAACCCCACTGCTCTAATAGCATCACCACACATTTGCTCTATATGTAAGTTAAATGAGAGAGAACTATCAAAAGTGATTCCCAAATCTTTTTTTGAGATACACGTTCCAACTCAGTACCGTTAACACTGTAATGAAAAACAATTGGATTCTGAATCCTACAGAAAGAAATAATTTTACATTTAACAATATTTAGATTCATCTTGTTCTCTGCACACCAGAGAGAAAACTGTTCTAGATCATTTTGCATCGCAGTACAATCATCAACAGATTTTATGCATCTTACAATTTTCAAATCATCTGCGTACACCAATACATGCGACTTTAAATATAGAAAACACATCGTTGAAGAAGGACCAAAAACAAAGTGGTCCTAAATTGGAAACTTGCACTACTCCACTACATGTTTGAAATGGCTTTGATTTATAACCTAAATATTCAACATATTGAAATCGTGCTGTCAACAAAGAATTAAGAAACAGTATCAAAGAATCACATAAGCCGTAACTTTGTAATTTCCGCAATAAAATGCGATGATCGACAACATCAAAGGCTTTTGATAGATCTGTATAAATAACATCAGTTTGTAACTTATTTTCTAAATTATCAGAAAGCAGTTGCGTGTATTCACATAAATTGGTTGCAGTAGATTTACCCTTTATAAAACCGTGTTGACCTTCATTTATAAATATGTGCATGTGGTTATATAGATACTTTGCAAAAATAGACTCAAAAATTTTGGCGAAATTGCAGCTTATGGCTACTGCTCTATAATTTTTAACATTACTTCGATCTCCGCACTTGAAAACCGGAAAAACCTTGGAATTCTTCCAGACATTTGGATAAATACCTGCTTGTAAAGATAAATTATAAATGTGTCGGAGCGGCTTCAAAAAACAGCTAACACAATCTTTCACGATAAATGACGGTATATTGTCCGTCCCAACAGTTAAGTTAGGCTTCATCTTCTTCGCAGCCGCAATGATGTCTTCATCCGAAACTGAGAACAAATGCATTGTAGCAGCAATGGACACATCACCACACAAGTTTATATTAGTTTGACTCTGTGCATCATCACTGTTTTTTACCGTAAACGCTACCAAAGAAGTCAGCAAAAACTCCAACAATATCCGTTGGATTTCGACACAAGATTATCCTGATAACGCATTGTTGAAGGGAGACCAGAGACATTCTTTTTTGACCGCACGTAGGACCACAACTTTTTAGGATCACGTAACACGTCATTCTGTACGTTACTTATGTATTTGGTAAACTCAAGACGAATACTATAACGGATTAATTTCCGAAGCTTATTTACTTGATGCAGATAGTACTCCAAGCCGCTCTTCTTGTATAACTTCCATAGTGTTTTCTTCCTCTTCAAATCAGAGATTATAGATGATGTAAACCAGGGTGGGTAAGAATGGAGCAGTGGAATCTCGTTTTGGTATGGCCATATCTTATCAAGGACGCATCGATTTTGGAGTACATGACACTACATAGCGGCCCCACAGATTGCAGTCTCGCAGACAGACAAGACCAGTCCAGTGTCCAATATGTCGCTTAGTATAACGCAGAAAGATCAGCTTTACGAAAGTCTATACAAATAGCCGCCGACAGTTAGGCATGCAAATTTTCTTTAATGTTATTCCGTAAACTCATATAAAACCACTGAACTGTGCAAAGCAGGGATGGTGCACATCTTCACTCAAAGCGAAAAAGTTTCCCCTGATCACGGCTGCAACTCAAATCATCAGACGAAAAAAAACTAAATCTAATAAACGACGGTTGCAAGTTTAAATACTGTATTATGCTGTGCTAGTCCAGAAGTGTCAATGAATCCACTCAATACACGGTTTGTAGTTGTGGTGCATAAATATTTTCGTTTTGTCAGCAAAAGTAATGCGGAACATTGAAAATCACCTAATAAAATTGTACGGGATGCAGTATCGCATGTTTCGATATAATCTAACAAAATTTCATATGCGCTCACTGGAGATGATGGCGAAATATAAACAATATAATGTTTAAATGGAGCTGGTCCTTTGAAACCTTAACACCTTAGAACATCAGCTTCAGGTACAGGAGAAAACCAGTTGCATATCCATGGACGCATAGCCCGTTTCAACCCCCAGAAGAACGCCCCTCCCGCGCCCTCTAAGATTACATCTATAAACGCTGTAATTTTTGGGAAATATTCGCTCGATGAAATGTCACCACATAACCATGTCTCACTGAGAGCAATAACCGCAAAATCATCAGCTGCTGACAACAAGTTTTCACAAAAAACATTCATCTTAGTATTTAAACCCCTGACATTCTGATAATATTATGAAAAGTTCTGTGTCGGTCTGTTGGAGTCTTACCACATTTTTTGGGGTCGCAGAAGGAGCACTACTAATCATGGTGAGTACACCGTTTCTGTACTTCAATTTCAGACCATTTTCACCCTGCTCTATTCGTCGATGATACTCCTGTCTGATCCTGTGATTCACGTTACGCTGCCGCGGGGTAAGGTCGCGGTTCAAGTACACTCTGTTCTTAGGTTTATACGTTTTTAAAATTTTATTTACGATCTCTTTTGATGCAAAACAAAGTTTTATTGGACGAATTCTGTTTGGATTGGGTTTGCCTAGACGGTAACAAGAGGCAAGGTTTAAGGAATAATCATCGTTCTCAAATACTAACAGTTCCTTACATACATTGACATCATCAACCTTGCGATCATTTTCGGCCGGCGCTCAAAGATTCCGGGAGACCATAAACAATCAAATTCGTTGACCTCAAACTGCGATCCTCAAATTCATCAAGCACGTCATCGAAAGAAAACTTATCAGGACGATCGCCGATAACATTATCTGCCCTGTACTTGGTTTTTAGTTTCGTTTAAGCTCTTTTTTAGGAGTTCAACTTCTTCTTTTAGTTTCAAAACTGTGTCGACAATATCGCAACGGTCGCAATAGAAATGAATCTTTCTTCGTTTAGACCGCAAGCAGTCGACTTCATTCTTAGATAATCCAGCACAATTGACATGGACAGGTTTCTTGCAAATATCGCAAGTGACCGAATCATTCTCACTGCAGTTTTTACTACACGACACACAAAAATTCATAGCTCAAAATACACACGTCCGCACCGGTCTACAATTTAATATCAATAAATGATGTATCGTAAGATGGGTAGTTTCATTTAATTGGGATATTATATTTTTTAATGATCCTGAGGAAATATAAGTACTGCATGATAAGTGTTGCCTTTTGTTTGTTAATCAGGCAGGGGTGCAAGACAGTCGGTATCTCCTTTTTCGTTGCTGTTAAAGGTTTTCAGAAAGAATTATAGGATAAGATTGCAGACTTGCAGAGACCCTATCCATCGAATTATAAATAACAGGTGCGTGCTAACTGCTAATATGCACATGTGGGTGAGATAATTGTGTACGTTTCAATGAAGGAACTTCTTCGCTAAATCGCTAATAATTACGGCAGACATTGTTTATATGTATTTATTGGTCTATTCATCCTATTTTGATAATGCGTCCTATCTTAAGGTACTGTTGCTGAACCTTTGCGGTAAGTACAGGTCAAACCATAAGACAGTACACACTCCTTTGAAGGAACGTTACCCGTTTACCTAAATAACAGCAAAGATAATCCTTTCCGTAAGCAAAAAATCTATATTAACACGTAATTTACTTCGACAAAACAATAATTTTGCACACGGAAAATGTTAAGAGCGTTTGGTAAAGGGATCTACATAAAATGTAGAAAAATCTATATAATTTAAGTGTAGGTATTAGTAATTATTGTGAAGGTGATATTGAAAGACATTGTATCTGCATTTTATTTTTAATGGATAGTTCGTATATTTCTAGAGAGATTTCTCCTTTAGTCATTCATTCATCTGGCAATTTATATCAAATTGGCAAATGTTTTAGTAAAGTTTCCCTTATGAGGTGCTTGTGTTCACTGTTTATAATTTTAAATAATTGTTTTTCTTTGACTAGGTTACAGGTGTAGTTCAAATGTTAATTATTGACGCTAGAAAATTAGACCTGTTCTGAAAACTTATACACTATCTACATGTAGTAATTTAAAAAATTGTATATTTTTATTTGAATGAATCAATAATAACTTCTTTTTGTCAGAGCATAGTATTCAGTCATCATTAAAATTTTAATATTATATTGGATTAAGTCTTTCTCAAAGAACTTGAGTACTCTATCAAGATAGCAAATTAAAGGTATCAGCAACGTTCAAGATACGTCGTTCAAATACAATTTAGTGTTATGTATTAGCCAGAACTGTTACAAAATATTGATTCAGTGTTAACAGGCTTAAAAACGAACTCAAAAAACTACCTTGTTTGACTCCCAGATTTTTACTTAAACTTGTACTTAAACTGCACTTTCATATCAATCAACTTGAATAATTGAACCTTAACAATATAGGTATAGAGACACTTGAAGAACATTTATACAACTTATTAAAGTAAAAGTATTATATACAATTACATTTATTTCTCAGACAAAACATTTCAGGCATCCTTTAACGATACTGAAATAAAATKCTGATATTTGGGTGCTAAGGTACATAAAAAATCATTGAGAAAGTAAGCTTGCCATCTTGTCATACAAAAATAATCGCTTACCCGATCCTAACAGTAGTAATACAAATTCCGTTATACAAAGTTGGTAGGCGAGCATTTTTCTTATGCGCAAATCGAATCGTTGCAATATCCATGCCATGAAAAATGCACGAGTCGACCTGGAACCCCAATCTCATTTCAGGAAACACATTAAAAATTCGCACGACCACCGCAAATAATTTTAGAAGCACACAACGCCATTATTGATTGTTCCCTGGGTAATGCATAATGTAAATGTAAAATTTTCGAATTGATAATGTAATATTCGCGAACGTTTTAGGTAAAATGCATGCAGCCTGAGGGTTCAGCAGGAATAAAAAGGTTACTTGCGGTTGTTTACTCATTCTTTTGCTAAAAGAGAAAGGATGGTTACATTAACAGACGTTTTTAAATTACACAAAATCTCAATCCAAACTGAACGGAATCAGTATTGCGCATGCTGTGACATTTCTATTTGGCCTGCTTACACATCAGCGAGTGGATCTGTTATCTTTGAGCTGCAAGTTCTAACTACCACACACTACATATTATAGTTAATCGACATTGACTGACTTACTAGGGAATGCTTATTAATTAAACAAGATTGTGGATTTCAGTAATCGAAACTAGTTTTTAGAAATTAATACTAATCGTAGGTACATCGTACAACGATATAATTTAATAAAAGTGTCTGACTTACCTTCTGGTTTTTAATTCAACCAATTTAGCTATTTAAATCATTGCTTTCGCTAGTAATAGTAGTTAGTATTGGTAATAGAAACCCTAATTTAATACTAAGTGATGAGAAAGAGAACCTGATTTACATGTTAAACAATTACTTGTACTGAAAACTAATAACTAAAAATAAAGAACATTTAAAACCACGAGCTTGCAATGATAATGTTGTCTGAAGCATGATTATGCCAATTATGAACATCTACAAAATTTACTGTGTTCTTTCCAAAGTTCGGAAAGCTCTACCCGAGAATTCGTGACACCATATCCCGAGTTTAAATGTCGGTGACACTTTACTGGAGCTATTATACCCGGAATATAAACTGAAAAAGTGCTTTTCCATTTCCACCGGCGCCCTGTTCGTTTTAGGTCACGTGCCGCCGTTCTCAGATATACATAAATCTGAAGTGGAGTTTCAAATCCACGAGAACTCCGCGACTGGCGCTGTTATGACCGGTCAGTGTCGGATCATGAAAAGGAAAAGAGGGTTGAGTGCACAATGTACAAATAAAATGTTTTTGTTGGATAAGCTTCCCCATTCATGACTGATCATTAATATATATACATCATATATATGATGTAAGATATCATTTATATCCATAGTAGGTAATGAAAGCAGTAGCAAAATAGTTTAGCTTTCAGGCGTTAGAACAAAAATTATAAATAGGAGGAAAAACTTCTACAGAATATTTAACCACTTAATATATTCACCAACAGGTTAGTATTAATAGAACTTCCGACAAATGGTTTAAAAATCGAGCGACAAAATAAAACTGGATGGAGTAACAAACAGGTATCTGTATTATAAACGCCGGCATTTTTAACCTCAGCGTCACAGCATTGTGGTGATGGATATCCAGGTGATGCTTTGATGAAAAATGTCAAATACGCCAAGCGACTGAGAAGGCAGCACAAACAATCTTCTGTTGATATTGCTACGATGTATGAGTTCGAAATCTGCGGCTTTTTGACTAACTTCCTTTTATTTTTAAACACTTGTATCGAATACCCTAAATTTAAAGAACTAGTTAAAACACTACTATGTATTTTATATTAATACTATTAAATCAGTAAACCATAAACGGCACAAACTAGTACTAAAATCACCTGCTTCACTAAGCCTTTCGCTCTGATCTTCGCTTAATTACGACTTTTCGAAAGAACTGCCCGCGCTCTATCCGTCGGGCTATTTATGTATACTCCCATCGCAAATTCTAGAATGCCCTATTCCTGTCGTTATCAAAATTTCGCGATGTTATGTTGCGTAGGTGTGCGCAGGAAGTGCGGTGTGTGTCCAGCCGATCAAAAAATCTGCCGGCGTGAGAGGGGTTAAGTCATGAGGATTATAACATAACATAACTAGATCATTGGTCGAAGGTAAAAAATTGGAGATAAGATTTTTTTATAGGAAATTTAAGACAGAAAATCATTGTTAATGACAATTTTTTTTGTAAAACTGACATTACCGGAGTTATTTGAAAAAAGTTAAAGTTGTAGCTTTCTCTTGCCTAAACCAAAGGTTTCAGACACAACTCAAGTGTTACTTCTTTATTATTGATGCTGACCTCAATGAAGCGGTTAAGCCGAAAAACTTTTGGTAGGAATTTTTTAGGGTTCAAAAATCCTCTCGGCTGGGTTGTATCTAGGACCAGGTTATGATGATGTAAACTGAATTTTTGTTTATGTCGAAATTATCAGATTTAATTGAAAACACAGTTTTTAATGTAAAATCCCTTAATCAAGGACACCCGACTTCAAATTCAACTGCACAAGTGATTTTACATAGAGAATATTTTATTATATCAACCATGTGCCCATGGGTACGAACAAAGCCCCATTTTAGTGGCGCATTTGTAATAAATGAATAAGTAAGTATAAAAAGCCATACCACAAACAACTATTAAAAACTCTGGCCTTATTCATGCAATTTTTAATTTGCTGATAAAATGCCAACCAACCCTGCTATAGTGTAATCAGTGCAATATCGCCTGATCCACCCGTATTTGCTTATCGTGGGTTATCTCTTTTGTTACAGTGGACAAAGCGATGTTTGAGAAGGCCGCCCGTTCGCGTACCGGCCAGCAAACAACCCCCATGTGTCGCTCCCGCCCCCGACCGCCGGTGGACTGGCCGACAATGGGATACTGAGTGCGGTGCGTGCGGTACGCGCGAGATGCGACCCCGTCGATCCTAAAATGACGCAAGATCCTTATGGGAGCATGGAGGTGGCGGTTGTTGCCACCCTGTTGCTTGTGATCGCCGGCAGGATCATGCCAGGCTGTGGACTTGAACTGGGTAAGAACGAAATTTATCACTTTACGCAGAAAAATATTAGAGAATTCCTTAATCTGCTTAAATGAAATAACTGCCTTCGGTGTTCGAACGTTTCACGGACAAATGAAGTAATCACAAGGAATACTAGTAATAAAACTAAATAGTAGTGGTCCCAAAGGTGAAAATACATATATCTGCAAAATCATAGCATTTTATTTTTAGTAGACAACACGTACATATTATATTGCAAAAATACCAAATACTGACAGTACTTAGGTATCTGAACAAATTTTGGTATACACAAAACTGATCAGTTTTTCAGCCTTATCAGTGCACTGGTTTTTGTGGTACCTTTTTTCAGATTATTTCATCTAACTAAACAGGAGAAGATTATACCTTTTAGCTGCATGCAGTGACATTCCTATAAGCTTTAATTTGTCAGTATAGATACCTAAAGCAAGAGGACGTACAAATGTTAAACTAAGTAAGTTTCACGGATGTCAAATTTTAGGTGTGCGATTGTCCGGAATATCATTTAAATATTTTATTACTATTATTACATACAGTGAGGTGATATGGACCCCACTGCACTGAAGCTTCAGCTTATTGTGCCCCAAATACCTCCTAAGAGGTATGTTATCCCAATTATCCTGTACTCTTAATACAGGGTTTCTATAAATGATTCATGCAACACGGGCGGCGTTGATTTCTGAATTCTTTGTGCCGCCTTTTTGTAACTGCTGCCAAGCTGCAATGTGCACGGCGATAATACTAAAGGTTGCAGATCAATGTCATCTCAAAGCTCCGAAATGTGAGCTTTCTGCAACCTTAAAGTTAATTATCTCACAAAACACACAGAATATGTTAAAAATACACACTCCCAGGCGTTTCTCGTATTAAAATATATCAAATAATTCAATAATCGGCAAATGACAAGTAAGCAATAGTTGTGTTCACCTTCGTGAGAGGCGGCAAATTGATTTAATCGATAATTTCCATAAACGCCCTGTATGCATGAATCATTTATAGAAACCCTGTATATTTTAGGAAAGCAAGAGTGCTTTTAATGTCATCAGATTCTTTAAATGGTACAACAAACAAGAAACATGGCCCTTTCTCCATTCATATAGAATATGGCAGGAAGTTTCTTTAAACACCAAGGTCCAGTAAGCATGGGTAATTGCAGCAGTTTTGCAACTTTTAATTAAAATGAATTCCTTATAAACGTAATTGTCGTAATCCGGGGACGTCAATCCAGTAAAGTCTATGTTGCTTTCKCAGCAGTTCTTTGACTGACTGATATGCCACTCCACAGATAAGCTGAGGGTTCTTTAGCTCTCCTTTTCGCTAGTCCAGAATAACAGATGTGTGTTCCTAAGACACGAAGTGATATAGGCATTTATTTACCGCCTTGTAGCGTATAGTTGTGCCTTTCAAGGCTGTCAATACCGCTAAGCGATCATGACTTGGACCCGTTTATTATTATTATTATTATTATTATTATTATTATTATTATTATTATTATTATTATTATTATTATTATTATTATTATCATCATTATTATAGGCTCTTTGTATAATTATTGCCAGTACATCATTCTTTGTGCGCACAAGCTTAACCGCGGTCGTTTACTAGCAACGCCATAAATGCGGCGTTCTTCAACCCACCTTGTCAAACAAGGACAACTCCGTGCCTTTTTAGCTTTCTTAATTGAGTCTTACGAGTTGCCTATCAAAGCTCCTTCGATCCAGTTCTRGCGTCTTAACTCATGTAAAGCCAGCAAATCGCTTTCGATGCAAAGACATGGGCACTAAAGTATCGTCTGCGATACGTTTATCAACTAATTTCTCAAAAACCTTCAAGAGMAATGATGWTAAAATAATTGACCTGAAAGCTTTAGCTTAGGTGTAAGAGTCTCACCCTGGCTTGTGTATGATGGTTACCTTAACTTTTCTTAGCTAAGCTGTACATATAAACTATACCTACACTTGCTCTATATAGCCTGCAATGGAGTGTCGCCAATTCTTTCAGCGTTCAATTCCCGGAAACTTGTATGCCTTAAAGCTAATAATTATCCTTCAAACCCTACCGTGTTAATCATTTTGTCCTGATTGGTTCTGAGTCGTTGTGGTTACACACTCCGGAACGGACGCACGACTCATGAGTTTAAGAGTTCCATCAGCGGTAGCACTGCCATTACCCTGTGCTCTCTCTCATATCTGGCATCGATATTCTCTCAGTAATGCTTTTTGGAGTCTAGCTGCGCATTCTGTGGTATTTTCAACATCCTCAGAGTACTTTCTCAACGACAAATCTCTCGCCCTTCTTATGGCGCATATATATCTTGTTTCTCAACCACTGGTTCTTTTAGCTGTTATAGGGCTCTCTCAAATCCCTCTTAGAGAAGAGAATTCACGGTTCTACCAGGTGTTGCCGCATTTTAAAGTCTTCTCCTTTAGAGAGTTTGCCTCTAGGTTGACAGCATTGAGACAGTCATTTATTATTTTGACGCCAGTTGGGGTGTAGAGAAGAGATTATACCTCCAGCTTGTGTTGAAGGCACTGAGCGTACGGTAACCTGTCAAGAGTCCTTCAATTTCTAATCAACGCTACATATTCCCCAGGTGAATGTTTAAAGATGCTAAACACGGCGATGAGTTGTTGTCGGGCGTGGTTCCAGGAAGGCCGAACACGAAGGGCGAGAAGTGCCTACAGGATGTCCGCAAAGAACATCAGAACGACAAGATGGTCATCTTAGACCTTTGATTCTAAATTACCGGCTAACTAATACGAGAGCGCTTGCCAACCAGTGATTTACAGAACACAGATCGTTTACTTTGTTTGACTTTCGTTTATATGTGCAATAACGGTACGGCTGTCGTGCGATTGTACCACAAACTGTATATCCACACTCTAAAAACGTAAGTAAAAGACACGCAAACGTACACTTTCCTATCGATACATATTATTCCTGCAAGTTGGTATCATAATTATAGGCATTCACATATTGCTATTTCGAAGCTGATGTTGTTAAAAAGGTTGCCCTATTTTAATCACCCTGTACCCAAAATTTAATCAACCATTAACACATTGTACGTATTGATTCTAATATGAATATGCTCGTTAAAATCCTACGATATAATTTTAATGTCTTTTGATATCCACCGAAATTAACTATGCAAGGCTGCTGTAATTCATGTCTCAAGCCTGGCGGTTTATTACAGTAAGTCGTGGCAATTAGCACACTTGTGACCTAACTGGATTTCGCTATAAATTATATTGGCAGTACAAACATCTGCGCTGGGTGTAACCAATCCGCCTGTTACAATAATCCGTTAAATTACATTATAAACTTAAACTATTGCCGAACTGATATTCGAAGCAAAGCAAAATTACCAGCGGTGATTACCAGGACCAGCTATGGTCGTCAAGTGTCAAATTTTACTAGCATAATTAGCTGAGATTAGTTTACTCACAAATATACTTATACTTACTAAATGATACTGCAAGCGTACCTTAACTGAAATAACTGAAAATCACAATGTAAATTATTAATTTCATCAAGTTTGTTACAGAAATTTTAAGTTCAAACTATATCTGCAGTTGGTCATTGATAGGAAAAGTTTCCCACTACGAAATCTATCCTATCTGTCACAAAAATTACTTAACGCAAATGTTAAAAAGCGGCTACATACAGAATGTTAGAAAAACAGGTAAAGTATTGGCCAAATTAAGCAGAAGGCTTAGTAAACATGTCTCCGCAAAGTAACGATTTTGGAAATATGAAAGATTTTTTTCAGGAACATTTATTTGTAATTATTTATTCTTTATTCATTATTTATAAATATAACAAACTCCTAGCAACAACAAAACAAAATTACTGAAGATGTTTAAAAGTAAATTCTTTCCGTTTCCCAGCAGACATGACACCTTTGTCTGAAGGGTATTCTAAATCATTCTAAAACCCCTTCAATGGCTCGTATTTGTTGGCATTTTTTATTGATTTACAATAGTACCGTAGACATGTTTTCAAATACCAAAAAAAATTAGAGGGTTTAAATCAGACGATCTTTTAGAGCATAATGCAGATTCGCCCGTTTGCAGTCATCTGCGCGTAAAAGTTTGGTGCAAATGCTTTCTAACGGCAAAGGAAAGATGAGCTGGACCACCATCATATGGGAACCATATTTGTTCCCTTTGGTCCAAAAAAATGTCGAAAAGATCACCCGTTGTGTTCTGCAGTAAGTTTAGATAAGCAGCTTATGTTAATCGGTTTGCTAAACAACAGGACCTATAAAACTTTTACCTACAATACCCAGCCAAATGTGTAATGAAAAACTTGTCTGATTCCATTAAAGCATGGGGATTTTTGTTGACCCAAACATGCGTATTGAGAAAATTTAAATTAACTCCATGTCGTGTGAACTCAGAACTCGGTCTTATCAGTAAAAAGACAAAAATGTTTCATGACCAAGTGGATTTAAAGCCTGTATTCGTTGAATTCTCCAAACAAGAGGAGCACTAATTCCTACCTCGGCTGATATTCTCAGCACACTCGTTCCCACATTATGCTTTATCCGTATTCGAATTCCTTCTTCTGCTTTAGGAGCAGATACCGTCTTGGTCTTCCGATAAATAGCATTTTATGCTCGATGAACCCTGATCACGCAATCTTTGGTGAATTCTTCCAAACATAACGATGTGAAGGAATCTGGTGATTTGTATAATCTTCAACTTAAAGATGTCGCGCTTCGGTGGCAATGCTATTAGCACGACCATACATGAAATGCATGTTGGTTAAGTCTATGTTGTGTCTTGTGCACTGGCAACAGTCAAATAAAGTGCAAGTTTTTGCCAAATAAAAAAGGAAATAATAAAGAACAACCTTCCTTGTCTTGGAAATCGTTACTTTTCGAGTCTTATGTACTAGTGTTGCGATATCTACAAATTTTGTAGTTTTTTTTCTCGATAAAGATACACTTTTTCTGCCTTGTGTTTTAGATATTTAGATAAAAGAAGAAAGTTTGCTTCCTCAAAATCTCAGTTGCCCACACTTTTATCAAAACCTAACTATGTGGCCGATTCGAAGACATGATCCAACAAAATTTCATGTTCAAAAGTCTCAATCAAAGCTGTTCTAATTGCTTTCATTTTCTTTTAGCAAGATGAAATATTTCTTGTAGGTAGTTTGTAACACTTTGGTTTACCAGATAAAATGGGACCTGGAAACGAAAGTGTTAACCTTGTTATCAACGAATGTTGGTATTTCGGACAGCAAAAAAGAAAATTAACCTAATCTGGAAATACTACTCGGCAGATGTTTCTATTATAGATAACAAAAAGTTAAATGGGTCACGACCATTCTAGTCCGTTGTGTGAAGCCCGCGCATAGAAAATCTGTTGCCAGGGAAAAGCGGCGGTGTACAATTCAAGATGGCAAGCTGAAGAACATAATCCTCATCTGAAGCCGACACAACCTTCGACTGAAGCAATAAAGCTCTGCCTCTATGTAGATGTTCTATCTAGTTGCCTGGAGCGCACAACCTGTGTGAAGGTACCACCTAATGCTGGTGCACACCGTTCTTCTGGAGGTAACACATAGAGCTTGGCACAGAAATTATCAGGAGCTTCCTTCTTACCATATCGTGAACTCCTCAATTACCCATCTGAAGAAGCTACCTGGTGCAAGCTTTGCAAGTTATTTAATTATTACTCAAATGTGCAGCGAAATGATTTTGTACGTTTTTATGACCTTTCTCGTTTTAGTCACGGTAACCATGCCCTTGCTCTTGAAAAGTTGAAACTACGTACATCGGGCAAAGGAGACTCCATCCCATAAAACGACACAAAATTGGCTCCATAAACTCACACATCGTCCAACGGTCGCAACCGAACATTTTTAGAATCTATCAAGAACAGTATACCGTTTTCCTTAGTTATAGTGTTAAAAGTGTAACTGATTTCATATGTGAAAAAAATCAGGACATTTCATATTTACGCCTCATGCAATAACGCCACAGGAATAGGACTGACACTGCTACAGCTTAATTTGAAACAAGTTAAAATATGAAGCGAATCATCCTTCTAAGTATGTTCATGTATAGTTCCTTGTTTTCCTGTGACATATTTCACAATCAAGAGGGGACCGGCTGCACACTCCTTTGGGACCCAGATGTTCAGGCCGCATCGACCGATAGATCTTAATATCGGTAAATGGGGAAATATTCGTCTCCAGTCGAACACACGAACTTGTCGCCAGCCTGTGCGGATCATAATTATAACGCACCGAAAGTAATTTATCTTGCCATCCTGCCTGTCACGTTATGGGCCCGAGTGTGGATTTATGGTCCCCAAGTAAGTGCATTTGGAGGTTGTAAAATTGACCCCGTCGTGGGGTATGCTGGAGTTAATACTTGTTTAGAAATGAGCCTGAATATGACAGAGGTGTGCGAAATGAAAGGGAGAAATTCAGCCCTAATATATTTTATGTGCGTTTGCCCATAATAATTTCGCAAGCCAGCACCTGTCACGGATAAAGAGCTAATGTAGGCCGTGAACTGTACACACCTCTATACGTGCGTATCTTTCTACTAAGCAACGTCAAAACTATTAGAAATGGTTTACTATTTTGGACCTCTGGTAGTATTTTACGTATTCAATTGCTAGTGCCAATTGAGTTAACCTGACCAGTAAGTGAAATAAATAAATAAATAAATAAATAAATAAATAAATAAATAAATAAATAAATAAATAAATAAATAAATAAATAAATAACAATTCGATCCCCAACTAGATGCTTTTGTATATTTACTTCATTATTTGCCAGCTCACATATAATATAAATATCTTTGTATAGCAGCTTCATATTTAAGATCAAACAAGCATAGACCACAAAATATACTAACTGATATAGGGGGCACTTGTTTTATTTTAATATTTTGCTTCCTTATTGAAGCTATTACCAAACGCAAATTGCATTTTATAATAGAGCCATTATGAAAAAGATTTTTTTTGTTTTCCAACGTCGGTATCACTAAAAAACTCTGAGAGGAATATTAAACAAACTCCATTCAAACGATCTTTGCCATCTGTCATGCTCTTAGATAGAGGTTCCAAATCTCACCAGTAGGTGGAGCTACTTACAAGTGTAAATACAGTACAGCAATTCATTGTTAAATTTACCACTGCTATTTTGCACTACAATGGCGGACAATTGCGGTACTTTTATCTATCTAGTGACTTTAAGTGTAAGTAGTGTCCCTGTATTAAGAGAATACCGCAATAGCATATGCCACTACTTGGAGACAATATGGCGGACGTGTTGTGGTAGTGATAATGTCAATTATTAATTAACGAGGCTGGTGTGCCCATTAATGTAATTTTGATGTGCACTGTTCTTGAAAGCAGTAAAGTTGTTATCCCAATTACAAAAATCGTTCCGAACAAGGATTTCGACCTTTCCCGATACCGCCTGGCAAAAATAACGTAGAAATAACCAAGGCATGGACAAAATTCGTGAACCGAGGTGAATTGCCATTGAGGGCAAGCCTCTGCGAAGTAAGAATGAAACACATAACAATGATCATACAATAAGAGGACGTGACACAGGAATATGTAATATAAATTTCAATTTGCTCTGAACAGTTACAACGTGGAATAGGTTAGGTGCTGTACTTTTGAAATTAAGTACTGTTTCACAAGTTTCGTCTACCTTGTAAGTGTTTCTGAACTTATCCATAGTTTTAGTTTTGTTAATTTCGTTGTCTAACATTCGATTTCGCGATATTTAAGGCTCCTTAGAGCAGACAAATAAATAAATGTGCGGTAGTACAAAGCTTCGTAGTTGTTATTATACGGTAATTTTACGCATATGAGGATAAACTCAATGGTTATTTGTAGTTTTATTACTTGAAATGAACATAAATCCTAACGTTTACCCAGCAAACAGTAAATTGTTTCACATTGTGCTTAACTTATTCAAAATTTATACTTAACATGGAAAACATTGACGGTGAAATACAAACGATTCAGGAAGCTAAAGACAAGATAAAGAACTGAATATCGATTAAGTTAAGTTTTTAATGCATTACTAGCGGACCTGGCAGACGTTGTCCTGCATGATATTCCAAGCGATTACGATATTAAAATGAATAAAATGAATGAATAAGTGCATACACAAAAATTCATTCAAGTTGATCAAGCCGTTTAGTTGCAGTATAAATAAATAACCTAGATACCGACTGCAACGCCATCTGCCGGGATTATTTGTGAATCTTAACCATCCAGGGCTTCACCCAAACGTATACAAAAAAATTCATTCAAATCGGTCCAGCCGTTTAGTTGTAAAATAGATAAATAACCTAGCTACCCACCGCAGCGCCACCTGCCGGGCTGATTTCTGAATCTAAACCATCCAGAGCGCCACCCTAACGCATACAGAAAAATCATTCAAATCGGTTCAGCCGTTTAGGAGGAAATAACCTAGATACCGATTGTAGCGTCATCTGTCGGGCTGATTTGTGAATGTAAACCATCCAGGGCGCCACCCAAACGATTACAAAAAACTTCATTCAAACCGGTCCAGCCATTCAGGAGCAAATAACCTAGATACCAACTGCAGCGCCATCTGCCGGGCTGATTTGTGAATCGAAACGATCAAGGGTGTTAAGAGGGGCGTTTACCTAGAGCGAAGCTGGTCATTTTAAGCACCTACCGTTTTACATTTTACGGATTTATTCTAAATTTTATCGAAGTGAAATTTCGACATGGCAATGACAAAAGAGAAGAGAAGAGAAACGTAGAGTTTGAGTTTTTTCTGAAATTGGTACGGTAATGTATATATTTGTTGTTATATTTTGCTTAAAAATTCGTATTTTTGGCGAGCTATTTTTCGAAAACTAAGGCACGTAAACGAAAAATTCGAACTCCACGTTGTAGCTACATATTTCTTTGTACACTACCAAAAACATAAGCACGATAAATGAGTAAAAACATTCCAAAAATCTAAAACCGTAAACCCTTTCGCACGAGTCCGTCACGAGCGCGAAATGCGAATGCCCATCCCCACCAGGTCTGTCGCGTGGTATCTAGTGAACAGTGAGGCTAAGATACAAACCTGTCGGGAATGATCGAGCGGTATACGATCAATTCCGATATGACTGGATTTCTAAGATAGTATGTCTAAATACACGTGGCAAGTTTAATGTTAAAAGCTCTTTCACATTAATTTACTGTCTGCCGAAGCAATGGGGAGGCGGAAGGAAAATTATTATAAAAGTACCTCCAGAAATCATAGTCGACATGCAGTTAGAATGAAATGTTATATAGTTCATATTTACAGAAATAAATGGGTTATTCAATATTTTGAATAACCTGGTATAATATCATAGTAAGTTACTAATATCATGCTTACTTTTATACAGTCCGAATATTAGTTTAGCCCGTCTGTTGCTCGTACGATCTTCGCGTGATTTCAACCTATTGGCTATCCTTTTACGTCCCATGTCCGCTGGTAATACGGGTTGCATACTTTACATTTCTGTCCGATCTCTCCAAGTAAATGCCCCTCTTAACCAAACGCATACAAAAAATAATTCAAATCGGTCCAGCCGTTCAGGAGGAAATAATCTRGATACTRACTGCAGCGCCATCTGCCGGGCTGATTTGTGAATGTAAACCATACGCGSCGCCACCCAAACGCATACAAAAAAAATCATTCAAATCGGTCCAGCCATTTAGGAGGAAATAACCTATATACCTACTGCAGCGCCATCTGCCGGGCTGATTTGTGAATGTAAACCATCCAAGGCGCCACCCAAACACAAAAAAAATCATTCAAAACGGTCCAGCCGTTCAGGAGGAAATAACCTAGATACCGACTGCAGGGCCATCTGCCGGGCTAATTTGTGAATCTAAAACAATCAAGGGCGTCACCAAAACGCATACAGAAAAAATAATTCAAATCGATCCAGCCGTTCAGGAGGAAATAATCTAGATACCGACTACAGCGCCATCTGCCGGGCTGATTTGTGAATGTAAACCATACACGGCGCCACCCAAACGCATACAAAAAAATTCATTCAAATCGGTCCACCCGATATATATAAAGATAGGTCGAGCGATATGTTCTCATTTTTTTCTAATAATAAGATCTATTTAGCAGCTATTTAAAGTGATCTAATGTGCCTGATGAACATAATTTTTTGTATTTTTTTATAAATATTTGCTACTAAATTAAAAAAAGCTTAGGATGATTTTCACATTACATTACCCGACGCCTCAGCCCATTTCAAAAATTAAGGGTGAGAGCTGCCAGGAGTAGAGGGCTGTTCTGGCAACTTCGAATGTTATATCACAAGATGTCCTTCTTCGAAATTGAATCGACTTGTTCCAGGATTTTACTCGAATTTGTTTCGAATATAAATTACTGGGAGTGTCTCATTCTTATTGAAACACCTGGTACTTATCACTATATCTACCCCATGCGTAAATCTACCATATTTTCTAAGTAATAAGAATTGCCATTTAAATAAATTTAAAAGTATAGTATCTATATACACATACCATACATACATAAAACAAAGTTTTTCTCACTATTCATTCATAAGTCATTAATCCAAAACGATACCTAGTAGTATCAGTACGTTTCGTTTCCACACTGTTATCCGATGTGGTTGCTGATATAAAATTATTGATACTTTCGCTTAGATATCATATCCCTGAGTAAAACCATACACCAGGCACTTTTCTAACAAATTTTTATATTTCCGCCATAAAAATACCTTACTCCACCATACGCTAAGTTTGTTTTACACCAAAATAATCCAAGTCCACATTTTGGATTAAACACCCCACAAACTAGTACCGACAGTGCTTCTCGTTGCTATTATTAGGTATTATTATAGCCTTCAGTCGTTTTTGTGCTTGGCTGTTCCTTTAGAGCCAAGAACATTCCAAATCCCATTACTGCTTCTTTCCGTCACCCCCTCGGTGCGAAAAAACTGCTTATTCCGCAATCACGGTGGCGTAACTGAAAACCGGATGCGTCGGCAGTTAAACAGGAAACCGCGGAACGTGCCCGGGCCCGTGTTACATAACTCGAAGACACTCTTCCTCCCCGCAGGATCCGGCGCGGTATCAGCGCCTCAGCGCCAGCCATCTCGCCGAAGTGTAAACTCCGGAGTTAACAGTTTGCAGTGTTCAGCCGATAAGATCGCGCCAAACGGCCTATTGTCCCATCAGGTTTTGGAAGATTACCGCGAGGATATTTGTCTAACATCTCTTACGGAMACTTWGAGGCAGGGCCGGCTTTGAGATCGTGATAATTAGCTTGCGCTGTTAGGCGTGAATAAACTTGGCTCAGTTGGATATCAGAATAGGGATAATTATAGAAATTTATCGACATATACAATAAATAATGAGTTTTCACTAATCACGTCTTGTATAATTATCGGGGCGTCCTTCAGCAGCTGGCAATCTTGATACTATATTATAAAGAAAACATTTATGACAAAGTGATTTTACGGCCAACTGTAACCCAATAAGAATTAGTCATAGATATAAGACAAAAAAGTAACTGAAAAATTTACAACCTTTACGGAGAGGATATTTTTCGGATAATACGACAGCTAGAGAAGCACTTAGAAAGTAAACCTACTCCGTTCACTAATTTTTCTTTTACTATGTCCTGACACTGGCAGTGGTGTAATAAATACCACGTCTCTTAAAAATGAAGAGAATATTTAAAACTGCTCACCATAGTCGTATTTACTACTGACTGTTCGAGCTTTTCTTCGAGAACGGATTCATACAATTAAAAGAGACCTGAAAATCAGGGAATGAGCATAATGGAATTACATTTTAGTCTGAGTAGTTGTATTTCAAACGAAGATTGAGACAAGGTCCATAATCTGACGTACATTAAGTTCAAAAATGAATGTGATATCTGTACCACGGGCCAAAAACGAAAATACAAAACTTGTCTACATCAGGGACTCAAATACACATACATAAAGATCCAAATCACTTAAGGACTTGAGTTAAGTGCCCGACAATTAACAGAAGATGAATATATAGTACTAAAAAAGGGTGGTAATTATACATTAACTTCAAAGACGTTGAAGACATAATAGGCCCGTACACTAAAACTAAATTTAATGCAAATTGTACATCATTCTATAGTATTTAAACTGCTGATAAGCTTTCAGTAAACAGAACTTCATTTGCATTCGTAGTTTTCAAACTATGGCCATCTAAAGTTTTACGACGCCCAAAAACGCCATCCCTGTGTGGAGGCTAACATGCACACTCTCGCTGACAGGTATGCCATTTACTTTATACAGGGGGCGTGGCCGCCTAGAGTGCATGTGACGTATTACTAGCCTCCACACAGGGGAAGCGTTTTTAGGCTTCTATAAGCGGGAAATTTTCAGATGGTCATAGTTTTAAGACGTGAAATGCAAATGAACTTTGGTTTTCAATGTATTTACTAGCGACATCTGTACTACTTAATTCTTCGTAAATTGAAATTTAGTGAACAGGCTCATTGCGTGTGGGCTATACCTACGTTATTATGCGTTATTTACCTGAACACCTAGCTTAAGAAGTTAGATGTGAGTCTGCACACATTTTATTCATGGCGCGCCCTCCGCACCGAACTTTTGATATCAGGAACGTAACGCCATCTGCCAGCTGAACAGTTACAGAAATATCGTCGTTCTTCCAACAAAGACAATGCCACTGTAATTTTTTGATCCAAGGAATACTGAGAAATGAGTAAATTAATCAACTCCAGCATTTCTGATGACATTAAATCAACCATGCAGAGTACTGAAGAACTTGCACCCAGGTTATATGGACTACCAAAAATACATAAAGATACAGTGCTGTTGCCCCCTATAATTAGTACGATTGGATTTTCATCTTACTGTTTAGCTAGATATATTGCCTTTCTTCTCCAAAAATACATAGTAGGGACGGCAACATATAGATACATATGTTAGACACATTTCGTGGAAAAACTCCAGATCAGAATCAGTCTGCATGACAGTTTGGTTAGCTTTGATGTGGTGTCATTATTCACTCGAGTACCGATACGATATGCTTCAGAACTACTTGAAGAAAAAGATATCACGGCATTACATGAACACTCGTTAGCTAAAATCTACGTTTGTTGGAATGGCGATCTAACAGTTAGATGGTGTAGATGTGGGAAGACTATTAAGACCGCTGGTAGCTATTTTTTCATAGAAGGTTTTGAGCGATGCGCATTAGAAACAGCAACCCTTAAGCCTGAAATTCGGTTTTGTTATTTGGAGACATGGCCGTTCCTTAATCACCTGAAGAGCTTTTACCCGAATAACGTTTCACAATAAGACGGGTATATAGTGGACAATTTACCTTTTCTGCACGTTCTAGTCAAAAGAAGTGAGAATAATGAAAGGCTAGGTCATTACGTAAATCAGAAACCGACACATAAGCGCAAAAACTTGGCATTATCATCACTTTGGTAGAAAGGGCAAAATGGGTATGTGAGCCATGAATGTTACAAGACCACTGCGGATTATAACACACTTATCCACCCAACATCTAAAGCGGCGTTTCTTAAAATTCCACGGAACCCTGTCAAAAGAAAACAAGCTTAATATTAAAAAATAACTTTATTGKTGGTTTGCAATAATTACTAATACTGAACTTAATGTTGTCAAAACTAAGTTAATGAGAAGGATGCTGTTGTATGGCTTCAATGATCACGTTAAATTGTGGAATTGTCTTCAATTGTTTTTATCGACACCAGAACTGAGAATCCTGCCTCATAAAGATACGTAGTAGCAAATGATATCTGAACGGACATAGATCGTTTGACAAGAGGCCTAAGTCAAAAAAACCAAAACTCGTCAAGATTTTTTACATGAAATTCAGCYCTCAACACTTCTTTAGATCTCATGCCAATTTAGTCATCTTTAACGCTTAACATATTAATTAAAAATGGACTCCGCACCCATGCTTCTTTAAAAAGTTGATCGAGGCTATAGTAACCTTCAAAAGACCTCGGCAATGTTTCTCTGGCACCTCTTCTGGTACCACTTTTAATGCCCTTTTCATACTGCTGCCGTCACCTTGTGTCAGCAACTCTTCCAACATCGAAAAATTTGCAAAAATACCCCCTTCCACTGTCCTTTTCCAAATTGGCAGTTTACCTACAATATCTTTCAACCGTTCAGTTTCATCCACGATGGTTACTGCAGGACCGTGAAGAAGCCGGTTAACCTCGTTAAAATGGCTAAATATATTAGCTAAGTACGCTAGTCCTTGTACGTTACAAAATCTTAGCTCTCAAGATTTGTGAGGTGTATTTACTTTATCTTTCAGGAAAAGTGACGCTTTTGCTGCTAACTCAAACAAGTGCTTAAGAATTGTCTCCTTGACAGCCATCGAACTTCTGTATAGTAAAGCAGTACTTCATTTTCTGACCCCATATTCTGACAAAGTTTTTCAAATGAACTATTTATATTTTCAATAAAGAAGAACGTTTACGTGTGAATAAAATATCGACTCCGGTGATATGGTAGGAATATGCAAAGCTGAGGTTATGAACCAATACAATAGTAACTGATTAATCAGCAATTTCTGTTTACATCAGATAAAAATGTCCATGTGACATCTGTCGCCCAAAAACAGAGATTTTCTACACACGGCGTAATTTCGTTTGATGATGCCGGCCACAGTTATTGCATATTTCAACCCAGAACCGCACTTGAAGTCAATCTGCGCAGAAACCAGTTTGTGTCT
The DNA here is from genome assembly GCA_025024175.1 of Rhyzopertha dominica. Classification (NCBI taxonomy): domain Eukaryota; kingdom Metazoa; phylum Arthropoda; class Insecta; order Coleoptera; family Bostrichidae; genus Rhyzopertha; species Rhyzopertha dominica. The sequence continues at coordinate 40,783,055 of QCXZ01000003.1, read as the reverse complement.
AAACCTGTCGTTACGGATCATTTTGGCGTACTGCAACACGTTTCGCTGTGGAACGCTGAGTAACATTTATCCCTACTTCCAAGCATTGGTAAACAACAGCAAGTCATCGCGCTGGATGAAGTGGTGGGATATGCGGTTCTGGGTTGAAATACGCTGTACCTGCGAAACGTTATGACCAAGGCCTTTAGGTAGTGGAAACTTTTACACATAGAACTCCTACACAATGTACAGGGTGACGACAGAAAACTAATACAGCCAGCAAAACCTGTGTTATTTGGGTTGTTTGCTTTGATCCCTTATGTATCGATGACAGTAACGACTGAGAGCTAGATCATCATATATTATAAATGTACTACAAGCAGTCACTAAAAATGTGTTCGACGAAGGCATCAAGATAGCATGGTATTGTGTGGTAATCGGTCATTAGACTTACCCAGGGGTATCTGCAAACACTAAAGGATAATTTTCATGGAGCGCTTTAAAGACATTAACACTTGATGAATCAATTATGTCTACTGAAGTATCATTAAGCAACGACAGAGTAAAAATAGTTTAAATTCCTCAAAGTATTTAAACATCATAACGTAATCATTTATACTAAGTGAAAGTGGTCGCTATAATATTATCATAATAAAATTAGTAGTTACTTGAGATATGAATGTCAAATAGTTCATGTAAAATGCTGAGCATAAAGTTATAAAATTTTAGAAAAGGTTAGACCTGTCTTGTAGCTTCACTGCAAAACAAAAAGTTAAGATCAGTTTGAAATTATGATATTCTTTGGATATTTCTGTTTTAAGCTTACATTTGCAAATTGTCAACATTAGTACTATACTCTGTAGATAATATTGTTGTGGAATCAGTAGGATACTGCAAGTAGTGATCCTAGCAACAGACAGGTGGCAGGAATGTTGAGACTCCAGAAAGTGCKATTAATCGAACCTTCGCGAAGSGTCTGGAAGGTGTAGCWTCTGGAAGTTCGATTGGGGTACATATAGCCCGACGGAAAGAAGCGCAAGAGTTCTGAATTCGAATAGCGATTATCGGGAGAGCGAAAGGCTTAGTAAAACAGGTGTTTTAGTGCTAAACTTATGCAGTATAGTGGATTAGTGAATTAGTGGTGTTAAAACAGTAGTGTTTTGAGCTAGTTTTGGTTAGACTTCGTTTATTTGATACAAGTGTTTTAAATAAAATGAGTTAAATTAGAAATACGTAGTTTTGGAAACTCGTGGTCGTAACAATATTATATGCCTCAAATTTTGAATCACATAGTATATTTTGTGTTTTTTTTACGATTTTTCTTAGATATCCAAATCACAGCTTTATATTATAAATTAATTAAATCGTGGGGCAATGTGGGGTCGATGTTCCAACTCTTGCATTAACTAGTCTTTTACAACTCTTATTGCGTAAAATCTAACATTATCACGCATATTCGCAAAAATCTGCTGCTCGCTTGTGCTGATCATTGAAGGTATAACATGGTCTTTTAGAATTTTAGGAATGTGCCTGTTAGCTATCGGGGAACCAAAATACCTATCAAGACTATCTGAGTGCGTGCCTCTGATGTGATTATGTCCAAACCATGACGTACCTTTCTTCAAGTCTTCTCCATACTCACTGACCTCCATCTAACCAATTGGAAAAAATAGGCGAATCATTTACAAACAATGCTCTGCTCCAGTAATCAACATTCCTTACCATTCAATTCTGGAAAAACAAAATCTTACTTATCGATACCGACGTCCCATTATTATTATTATGATTATTATTATTATTATTATTATTATTATTATTATTATTATAATTTTTACCGCAAAGATGCGTCTGCAGGCATTATGAAGGGTGAAATACATACTACTGTACAATTGTACCTTAAAGCAAACCTGAGTATTTTTTAAATGCCTGTATAACGTTGTGATGAAAAAACCTAATTAGGACAGATAGCATTTCCCGAAAAACAAATGAATCACTGCTTACCGCAGTTTGCATTTTGCAAACGCAATCCTAAAGTATTTCATATCATTGTTGTATAGCGTATTGGCTTGGAATGTAATAAGATGTATATTCAGAGTTTCCGAATTTAATTACAGGTTTAGGCTAATATGAAACTTTTCAATTACAACCTGCCTGTTTACTCAACAATTATTAATCTACCCTTTACGAGGGTAAATGCTTTCAACGTCAATACTGTAAGATAATGTTTTCGAATGCTGTCATTATAAAACACCGACAAAAAATTATTTATCTGACGTTTCGATTACCTTAAAATATCGTCTGACACGAGTTCACACAAAGTTTTGTAATAAACGAATAATAATAAATAATTTTTTGTCAGTGTTTTATAGCGACAACGATCTATACGAAAACATACTATCTTAATCAACCCGTTATTACAATTTCTTATAAAAGTAACTCACATACGTACAATAAACGTGTGAGTAGGTCATTTTACATGACCACAAAAATTTTTGGTCGATAGAAGATTAACGTTGAATGCCATCAATATTGAATTTTATTCAGTAACATCCAAATAGTGTTAGCGTATAACCGAAGAAGGCAACCCTTATATAAAGTTATCGATTTTACCATACATTTAAAGCCATCCTTGATATTTTGCTTCCACATCCAACGGATGGGAAGTATTGTATCGCGAAAAAAATTTTCAAAAATGTTTATTTGCTCATTCGCTCTAAAATAGCTGAAAACGCAAAAAAATTGAACAAAAACAAATTTCTTGTATGTGTGTCTGTGGACACGATAACTTTCGAAAGACTTAATATATGAACTTGAGATTTGGCAAACATATAAATCTCAACTACCCAAAGCAACCAATTGTTTATGGGGTAAGTAGGATATCGGGAAGGGGGCGAAATTGGGGGGTAACTACTCTTTTTGCAAAATTTTTTTTTTCGTTTTAGTATGTGATTAGTATTATAACTGCGAGTATTATTCGTTGTTATAAATTTTCGGTGCAGCAAACTGTTTAGAAGATATTAGCAAAAAAGCGTCACTTAAAGAAATCGGTTTTTCTTAAATATCTCCGAATATATTTAATATATTCAAAAAATGGAAATACCATCAGATAGGAAATAAAATTTCTCACAAAAAGTGTCTTAGAAAATTTATTCAAAATTTTGACATTTTCGAAATATTTCGAAAAAGCTTCTTTTGGACCCCTGCTCGTACGATTTTTTTTTTAATTTCGGTATTATATAGAAAATCAAATTTCTGATCAGAAAGCATTCTTGTAATTTTTTAGTTAAGTTAATAATTTTCGAGTTATTAAAAAAAAGATTTTAAAATTTATATATTTTTGGTAATATCACGAGGACTGGTTTGTCTTAGAAAAAATGTGTAGAGAGAAAAAATTCTCAAAACCTGATTACTAATCGTATAGTATAAGAAATAAAAACATAAATGTCATTTTGACAATTGGATGTGGAAGTATTGATTCAATTTGCAGCGGTTTTTTAATATAGTGATAGAACTWCCATTAAACTGTATGAATTTCTTACTACGGGATTAGTAATCATTTGATTTTTTTTGTAAAATTTCTGTGACATAATATGCACAATACAATAAGAAAGCTGTGTAACTTGCATGTTTGCGAGAGTGTATATCCCATGTTGTACGCTTGTCTGGTATTTATCTAACGCGTTTACCCTTAGGGTGTGGAGGTATCTTATGTATGTAGGTGAGGACTAAACTTTAAAGGCAGATTAGTCACTACAAATAAGTTTTCCATAATATTCGGTATTGGAAGTGCAATTCAATTACTTAACTTCACTACATCATATTGTGTATAGTCTCTAACAACCATCAATTACCTATAAATGAATCAGGGCGAGGAATAAATAATTTACTTGTGAATGTAGAACAAATCATTTAGTACTAATTTCTTGTTTTGTTAGTTCCAGTGACGTAATAATAGCAACAGATGAAAAGTGTATTGGTTTCACTGCAGTTGAATAAAGGAAACATTAAAAGACATCACCTATGTTCAATTAAATATAATTATTAGCTTTTGAAGCATTTGTAAGACACCTAATTTTAGAAATATTGTGATACACCTCAACTATTTAGTTGCAGCAATAAAAAATGTTAACACCTTGGACATGTGCCTAGATATGAAGTCTATACTGGGTGCCTTATAGTGGAGATTGTTGTGATAACACTATATGTCTGTTCATCCAAAATTAGCTAAACAGATGCCATTTTTTTCAAATCTCAGCATTCATTGCACTTCTTCAATCTTTAATTTTGGAGGAAGTGTTTACCCCAGCATATCAAAAGCGTATGCATTGCTTATTACTTTAAAGCCCGTAGTTGCATTTAAGTTTCAGTTTCCATTTTGAAGGATCACTCAAAGAAGGTTCAAAGCCGGTCCTGTTTTATGCTCACTACACTAAGCTCTGGTTCAAGGCAAGCGTGAAAATGCGAGCTGCTTCTGGGCGTGGGGGCGAAACAATACCATGTAAGGCAAACAGTCGGGGTCGGGGAAAATGTTTTGACAGCTAGAATGTTTGTATGCTGCCGAGAAGCACTCCAACTCGGTTCACTTTTACACATTTAATTAACTTGCTGTATGAGGGAACATGACGTGAAATAGGGATTTGAGAGTTTCATTAAAAGTTTCGAACTGTAAGCTGATGTGCATGCATAGCGCAACTGTTCTTTACGTCTATACTGTACCTTTATTTGCAAAAAGGCGCTGACGAAACACCATTTTTATTAAAGTTGGCTTTCCGAAGTGGCGATAAACAACAGATAGGCACATTTAACATTTGTAAATACAGAGAACGTAAAATACAAAAAAATTTAAACACGTCGTTTAGCTCAGGCGCTATTTTCATCCAACTCGAGTGTGTGAAATACCAAAATAATAGGTTTCAACAAAATAAATACCGCCACGTAAAATAATTCGTATGCATTAAACGCTGTGAAATATTTTTTTCTTCCTTGCGAGCTGCCCAAGCGTAATCCATTGATTATCATTTTACAATGTATGTTTTGCAAGGTAGGATATTTTAATAACCTTGACTAGGCGAACATATATATTTCAAAAATAGCTAACGTTGAAGACAATTTTGCAAATTAAAGTCATAATAATAGAATGTGTTCGATTTACAATATAGCCAAAATTTAAACAGGTTTGATATTATTTTTGCAGATAGAACTCTTCTGAAATATACTGCATAAAATTTACATTCGAGTCTCCTGAAAACGGGCTAAAATTATACATCAACTGATGTCCGAGTTGTGCAAAAGTGCTTTTGTGCAAAAAGTACAGTTATGTTCATATGCCCGCTAAAGTAATAATTAGTCATCAAAATCCTTTCCTCAATTAACCGCTATTTAAAATTCGCTCTTTATATATCAGCACTTTAAATACTTCACATCAAAAAAAGGAAGGGTATCCTAGGTTTGATAAGTTTTGAAGAAAAGCACACCTAACCAAAGGATCATGCCTGCGTACAGATCAAAGTTGACAACGATCCTATCACAGTGGAACTGCAACTTCAAATTGCCACTTAACAAGAGTTCCTTTACACAGCACTTTTCTTGGCCGACGTTAATTTAGTTACTAATTAAGAAAGATTGCGAGTTCTAGTAATCACATGCAAACTAGTTCTGAATAACGGAAACTAATCATACGAAAATAAACTTAATAAAAGTGTTGAATTTTTTTAGTTTTTTTTTTCAGTTGAATGCACTTATCAATATTTGCACAGGGAGCACGAGATAGACTAATTGACGCAATCATATAGGATAATGTTTCTGACAAAAATAGTGCATAAAATGGCGAGCAAATTAAGCAAAGCTTTTGATTTGGATTAACTTCGTGGTGGTGAATGTGGTTGTAGATAATAACATGTTTATTGTTGCATGTTGTGTGCGTATATTGCTAATGTTGGTTTTTTATACCTACTTATTGATATGTTTATGATGATACTTACCATTTTACCCATGCTATTATGTATTATATATGTTTATGATATTGTCATTTCCCATTTTATTTATGCTGTTCATATGTTTTGTATGTGCTTTGATGTTAATATTTATTGGTGTATTTATTGCTGATTTACGATTTGCATGTGTTCTTGTTTACATACTTGTATTTATAACTTGATTTATTTCTGACTTCACTATTTAACTATAATTTCTTTATGTTGGGACGGAGGTTTCCTCTGCCGTGACTCTGTTGCCTTCATGATCCCAGATCAGTCACGGCACTCTAGTAATTTAGGTAGCTAACTCTAGGGTAGTACAATAAATATAATAAGTTATTTTACATTTCATATGCGTTTTAGTGTGTCAACCTTCCCATCCTAGCTTTCCACAACAGTGTAATCCCAATTACAAGATAAGTAAATTTATTCACATCATAGTGTCCTACCCAACTGACATATGTTTGATTAATAATCGTCTAAATTTATTAGGAAACAATCTTGAGGATATTGCAGTATTAACCTTTAATCTTAAACTTAATGCCAAATGATGGATGTTCTTATGGTATAATTTCATAAAGCTTAGATAAAGATTTACTTTTCGTATCAAAAAATTCTGTTGTATTAATGGTTTTTTTTCGATTGTGCAACATGTTATTATGAGGTTCGCGTATTTTTTACATGTAGACACGTATCAATGTTTACAATATAAACATCAAACTTTATTCAAAAAATTGCTTTTCTACAACGATTAAAAACAGTAAATCAAAAAATAGTTTGCTAAATGCTAATGCGTAATTAATTAGTTTATATGTGAAAAGTACATACAACCCAAGGTGTCAAGCAAGATGTTCTACTTGTAGTCCGTGTCCCGCCAGTTAACTTAACGTTATCCTCCACATTAGCCAGCGCTTCGCAATTACGAAAGGTTCATAGCAAGCGACGTAAAATGATTCCGAACTTTACGGTGATAAGCGAGAACTAGCCCTGTGGCGTTAGAAAATATTTATTCTACACAACAAAGAACTGAAGGTTTGATATGTTAAGAGGATACGTTAGGAATGCTGAATGCTCCCACAATGAAGAAAAAAAAAGAAAATATATGAGCTGAAGCCTCCAACAAAGTTACGGTAAATATATTCACTCGTCCAACAAGAAGTGTTACACAATTGCTTTTGCTCGACTGCTGCTTTACAATGAGTTGAAGGTTCCAAGAACAATTACACTTCAATAAACGCATAAAACAATCGATGGGGTAAAATAGGATTTACGCGATAAGATCCTGACACAAACGACAAAAGTTGGTAAGGCCAAAGAGGATTCGATGTCTACAACCTGTCTGATGAATCCTTCCCAACGGTGAATAAACCAGAGCGACAGGCTGGTGGATGTTCACCCAGTGAATCGAATAAAATCCCAAGCTTGTGGCAAAGGGTGATCGGATATCGCACGTGCAATCGTCAAACTCAAATTATACGTCAGAAAATCAGAATAAAGGATAATGAGCCCTGAAATATGATGAGGAGGAATTAAAAAACTTTCGATTAGACCCTTTCTCACTAACTTTATATCGAGGGCAGCTCGGATGACTTTTTGTGGTTCTCAGCAACATTTTCCAATCCTAAAACGGCGATGTGTAGATGTGGATGTTTAGTTTCCCAAAAACAAATTCTAACAACAATATTCCAATAGCCACACGTCTAGATGAAGTTTCCGAGCTTATTATCTGGCAATGATTCTAAAGTCTGTTTGCTCAGAAAATCTTCAAAATTCTGCTTCCAAGTCGAGAAGTCGTCGAACATAAAATGTCACTCTAGAAGCTTAGCCATTAGCCTCCAACCGCGCAGGCGCTAGAATGGGCGACATAGGCGTTCTAACGTCTTGATGACTGCGTTTACATGCAACAAATCCTAAAAGTCGAGTACCAATAAATAACAAGGAAATAGGTTCACAGGAAAAGAACTCCTTGATTGTTAACTTGTCTAGAAACTTATTCGACGTAACAGTATTTGAAGTATTGAGTATACCCCTATAGACGAGTCGTTCTAATATAGCAAACTATCATTTCTTAGATTCGGGTTCACTTGCCGCAAACAGTTTCTTATTACGCAACCTATCTGGATGGTTACACAAGTCTGTACACTACAATCTAAAGCAACCAATTACAAGGAACATGGCACATATTAAGCAAAACAAGGCCTACATTAAATATAACATAACAATGGCACTATTGCAAGGCGTGAACGTTAGTCAAAAAATGAAGCTCTTAAACAACCACAGAAATCTGATTAACCACGTCGCTACTTAGCTAACACTGCGAGAGTTTCCTTTTTCTGCTTTCTTTGTGGCTCAGGTGGTGTTTCAACAGTTTGAACCCAACCGAAAAGAAATCTGACTAATGATATAAGTTTCTCGACGCCAAAACGTTCCGGCGCGTCGTTTTCGACGTCGTTTTTGTCCGTAGATGGCCAGAAGGTGAATCTCCATTGTTGTTTCAGGACCGTGCGGCTCGCCCTTGGGCATGGAATCCGGTGCAATAAAGGACTCCGCAATTTCCGCAAGCTCCGCTTATGATCCCATGATCGTCGGACCCGGACACGGAAGGTAAGTACAAATTGCTCTGGATAAAGCGTCTAGCTCTTCGAGGGTGAGAAGTAATGATGTGATAGAGTATCTATTAAAGCTCACAGTTTTACGTCAATGTTTAAGCGGATTCCATTGTTCCGCAGAGCTTTCTGGATTATTGTGTCATAAGGGTAAGCAAAGGAGTTCTAATTCTAAATTTGCTATGAAATATGATTTAATAAGAGCGTTAACATAGCGTCTTTGATTTATTGTTATATCGATATTGATATAATTTTAAGTGTAACGCGGTACTATCGTTTACATTATCTGTAACTTTTTTTAATTGAAATTGTAGGTAGGCATGTCTAATAGACATGATCCATTTTCAGTTCTGTTGTAAGAATCCATACATTGAATAACACCGTGGTTTGAGTTTTCAGTATTTTTATTTGTTTGTTTTTTTCAGTTGTCATTGATACAGACTTATAATAATGTTTCCTTTATTTCAACTATTTTTTGTAATTTATAGAGCAGTACAGATTATGTTGTCCTTGGCAAAAATGCGCTATATAAACACTCTGCACTTGAAGTAGGGATACATATACCTGATGGTTTCATAATCCGGATACCCGATATTGCTACCTCTGTAGCTGCCCCAAACCCTATAATTACTCGATACCGGATAAGCACTGGATATCCAACAAAAAGTTGTTAAGCACTGATAGGAGTAATCAAAAATAATGAAATGATACCCAATTATTTAGGTATCTCTTCCTTTTATGCAGGTTAACAACTACCCACTACCAAATATTTCTTGTAAATCATGCAATAACATATCTACATTGTATAACAAATAACCGAAACAGAATTGAAAAATATGACACAGATCGTATATCTGCGTAGTACTTTCCGAGTACTATCGGGTACCAAGAAATTGTACTCGGGTAGCAAATGTTTATCGGTTACCCGGGTATCCGTTAATATCCCTAACTTGAAGTAACTTATCCCTCTTATATTTTAGCAAAGAGACACCTTATTCAAAAGTTTGTTTCTTAGTCTTAGCAGAATTCTAGAAATCCCGTCATAAAATCATTGTTGCTCTTAGATCTAATTCCCCTAACAGTTTCTTTTAGGTATGAAGATAATTAAAAAGCACTAATTGTAAAGTCAGGTGAATATGTTGGAAGTTGGAAACCAGCATCTTGAATTGCTTTTAACGAAACAAGGCTTTTTATGCACCAGAACATTATTCTGATGTAATAGAATTCCACAAGGCAACTGAAATTGCAGTCACGAAGCTGTTTTTGCTTAGTTTGCTTAGCTTGCTTAGTACTGGTCTGTGCGAATCCGAGTATTGCACTCTAAATTTGTGTGGTAGTGTAGGTTCTCGATGTCGTCATTCTTTACTTTACGTTTCAAAATACGTAACAAAGCAACCTAGAAATTTTTCTGTCAAACGACGTTAAATTTGCTTCTGAAGTACTGACTGTTTATCGCTTTTATTCTGGCATTAACATTTGGACCACGCATCGTACACAGACTACGACGTCCTAAACAGTTAATTATAATTTCAATTGTAGATACCATTCGAAATGCTGATATCTCTACGACTGGTCTTGTAGTTAATTGACGATATTGTCTACATGATAAAATTTTCTTCAGTGTGTTCTACTGCATCGTAATTATCAATATTCCCATCATCTGCAAGCGATATTTTCATAAGTTTGTTTTGGGGTTAGATCTTCCTTTTTCAGATATACTTTCACCATTTTTAAAATCTATATAAAACATCTACTATGGTAATGAATTCTTCTTTAATATAATAATTCTTGAAGTGTATAATCCATTTAATTCTTTAATTGTAAAGCGCTTTCGACTAGCAGGTAGTCATCGTCAGTACAATATAGGTCAAAACATAGAAAAAAGGAACTTTTAGAATACGATTGACAAAGTCAGAAAAAAGTTAAGGTTTGGGTTCCTCTTAAGTTTGCTGGTCAAGTCTCAGTTATCATGTCTAAATTATTTTCCTCTCATGGAATAAATATTGCTTTTTCTACCGTAGGCAGTGTGTTTTCCCGTATTGTCCGCAATAGAGACCAAATTCCAGTTTTAAATAATTCAGGCGTTTATAGTTTTTTATGCAATGATTGCAATTCAGTTTATGTTGGACAAACGGGAAGATCTTTTTTAATTAGAGGTAAAGAACATCTAAAACAATTCGATAAGTATAAGAATACAGATATTGTAACAACAAATTCTTCATTAGCTAACCATTTATTATTGAATAAAAACACTGCCATGCTAGACAATTTAAATTCATTACATTTGTGCAGTAAATCCTCAAAATTAATTTTTTGGAAATTTTAGAAATCTATAAAATTGTTAGCGAACAAAATTTTACTATTTTAAATGATTCTTGTAATTTCAGTTGTCCTATTTTAAACTATTTATTTGGTCTAAATTAATATTACGTTTGTGTTGCTGGCATGTAGGTTACTTTTGGTTTGTAGTCAAGTTTGCTTGTTTCTAATTTTTTTGACTTTGTCAATCGTATTATAAAAGTTTCTTTTTTCTATGCTTTGATCTATATTGTACTGACTATGACTACCTGTTAGTCGAAGGCGCTTTATAATTAAAGAATTAAGTGGATTACACTCCAAGAAATATTATATTAAAGAAGAATTCATTAAATACTATTCCACTTTGAGAGTATGGATCAGTTTTCAATTTTTTTTATCTACTATGGTATGTAAAACTTACAGAAATTACTTTGGGAACCTCGTTTGAAAGATAAATAGTACTCGTAAATACGTTGCTTTGTTATGGAAACTATGTATTTCAACGCCTACTATGTTAAGCACAATAAATGTTCTACATATAATAATACATACCTCGTCCATTTTGCTCTGTACCTCGTTTTTGATACCATTTCTACATTTTTAAGAGTATTCTTTTCAATTTTTTTTATTAATAAGGAAATTTATTACTATCATCATTACATTATGTTATTAATATTATTATTATTACAGCTATGCTATCTGCAAGATATTTGCGTCTAGAAAGGTCTATAGGCAATTTCATTTTTTTCTATACGCCACTTTACTTTTTACATGCACACAACTCAAAATTTACGGTCAGCTTACGGCGCATCACCTGTCACCGCTAGAAGGCGCCACTGCCGGTGTCGCCTGGCCAGGTACGCCGTAAAATGTCAAAGCGATGATCGAGCTCGTCGGGGATAACATTCGGCTAAAAGCATTTCCGGATCAGTGACGACTTCGTCGCTTGCCGGATGGGGAACAGCCAGTCAATATGGCCGGCATTCAATTTCCCAACACATAAATTTCGGGACGTCGGCCCTGGATGCAACGGACCGCTTCTCGCCGCGTAATCGGAATAAATTCGCATGCCGTTGTCGACAGACCTACACCACTGAGTAGGGAAGGATGATGTTGCTTTAATGCATCTATTTTAGTTGTAGTAAAGCTATTAATACCAGACGAGGAATTACTAATTGTATTTGTGGCAAACAACAAAAGTAACTTCCAAAATTTCACGTATGTATTCAGTTCAACTATACACTCTGTGTATGTATGGGAAATATAGGAATTGTCACAAATTACAATTAGCTCCACTCGTTTATACTGAACTATAGGGCAATCCTAATTCCAACTCAATTAAGGTTTTACAGTGTAAAGCCCTAAAACCGACCTTGTGGTCCAGCATATAGCGTGTCTGCCTGTAGACCGAAGGGTTGAAGGTTCGAGTCCCGCTTTATTTACATGTATGAATGTAATTTTAAATAAAGAATAACAGAAACTAATAAGCTGATCAACTAATAATTAGACAAAAAAGAGTTTTAGGTATAGTTTCACGCATTTATAATGAATAAGTTGATAGACTTCGACTCATTTTCGACTGTTCCAGTTTACGCATAGTTATCCCCTTTCCAGKTATGCTACTTACAACTTTTGATTTACAAGAAAATTATGTTGACTTGCAGAAATGTTTTGATCTTTGATATACCAATAAATCACATTATATTATGTTCTTACATAGTGTGGCTTACTAAAGAAGAACGACGTCATTACCTGAAGTTGTGTTACCGATCAGCTAGGAATATGTACATTTGTGTGATAGTGCATAGAATTTGCGCAAATTATTAAACTGTTTAATGAGGTACTTCACATTAAACAGCTGCTTTGTCAAAAGAAAAAAAGACTTCAATCACGCCAATCACATTAATGGAAATATAACGAAAACTTAAACAATACCTGTCAATCTTACAGTCTATTTTACTTGCGATATATCGTTTGAATTTACTGCATACTACACTACTATCATAAAAAACAGCTTATTTCAGTTAAATAAACATGAGTAAATTTTATAAGAATGCTAGTATAACAGAAATATTCTGGTTCTATCTATGCTATACCTGTAAGATGGACACGGACACGTTTGTCTTCATTACAAGGTAACTAGTTAGAGCTAAAATGAATAAGACAAAGATTAATTATTCAAAGTAATTTTTTTTCCGCTGGGCTCTTCCAATGGACTCCTTCGCTTGTTGGGTAATCGGCAATATAGATCTCTGTACTTACCAACATACGCCGTAGTTTATAAAGCCACCGCTAGATGGCTGATTTCCGTTTATTACAAAATGTTTCAGAAAGTGCTGGGTAAGACGTATTCACATCAAAACTATGTTATCTAATGCAAACGTTGGATGCAACGTGCATCCGCCACTTCACAACATAGGCAGCAAACAATTTATTGTGGCTTGCAATAACTCTTTTATCTCTAGTGTATCCGAGGACAATTGCGAGTTATCTGACTTAAGATATGAAAAAACTTGCATTAGCTGTTTTTATATTATAATATGAAACAAAATTACTACCGAATGAAAGACGAAATTCAAATGTTAGCCCCGCAAATGTTGTCAGTATAAGCAGGTTTTTTGTCGGGTTTTTTCTTTTTGTTTTTCCGTGGGGAAGCTGCACGTCGGAATATCCTGCTTGGACCATGCCCTGCAATTAAACTACTTGCAAGTTGTTGCCATAGGGTCGGAATGCACGAACAAAACACACTACCTAAAATTGATCAGTATGAGTAAGCGGGTTGACTTTGCAGTACGGGTAGGTACCGCTGTTTCGTCGACACGAATTAAAAAAAAGCAATCGCCAGATTACTTTGAAGTTTTTATTACTCGATATTAATTTACATCGTCTCTCTCTTTAGGTGAGCTGCGAATTAAAGTCACTAGATTAGATTTATATAATGTGGGTATCAGTATGGCAGCTAACATGATCGAGTTCGCTTTTACGCAGAGCTACCGGGATACTGCATAACGAACTATCTCATCATAATAAGCAGTAAATAAATTACGATATATAATCTACTTCAATAATTGTACCAGAATTGATAAAAAGAACTACTCAAACTGGACGAAGTATTAATTAAATCACATCTTTTTGAAATTAAATACTTGGCTTTAGCCCCACTTAGACATTTGCTCAGGCATTTATTTTTTTTTAATTCTCTACTATCGATATTTGAGAACAGTAGGAATTTCCGAGGGCGTGTAATTTAACTGTTTATCTAAACCTTTGGCACATATATTATATATAAATATGAAGCTTTATACCTGGCATTCTTGTAATAATGTATCTAAAAGGCATGCATAATGTCGTTGTCTTTTCACTTACTTTTATTTAGTAATTTTGAAAATCAGATACTACCTATAATTATATACAGTGAAAGTTAATTATTGCCTGAATTGAGTTCATATGAACATGTATGATATTTTTAATGGGTTTTACAGGCATATGAAGAAATGAAAAAGTATTGCTAGCCTTGACCGAGATTTGAACTCGGGCCTTTTGAACACTAGTCAAACTACTTATAATAGTTGGATTTTTTAGAGCTTTAAGCGCAATATGGGGAGTGTCCATTGACTGTGGAACAAAAACAACGTGTGGAAGTCTTTATTAAACATGCTAGGCAATAGCAAAATGACGGTTACACATTGTTTAATTCCTTACTCACTTGCTGCGAAGCCTGGGTTTACCAGCTTACGCYAGAGCTAAAAAGTATTCAAACTCCCTAAAGCTGAAAAGCCAAAGTTCTGCTTTATGTATAGAAACAGGGTAAAACTATACTTACCTACACCTGTTGCAATTAAATAAAAATTTACAGAGAAATTCTGGAAACTTAAAMCCTCGTAGTACTAAAAGCCCTAGGTTTTTTTCGGTTATAAGCAGCAGGTTAATTTCACTTTATGGCGCTCTAAAAACTAACCTCTATTAAAATTAAGAATGGTCAACAACTGGTTTGATGAATGTTCTCGACAAAAGATTTAGAAAACGCCTTATAAAATGTAATGCGTTTTAACTTGGACGTGCTGCCTTCGTATTTGATCATTTGTCACCTGCAAAATCTGGAGTCCAGTTTAAGACCTCCCTACGTAAAAGTCATATCATTTTACATAATGTACGATTCTGTAAGAAATATTGTTACGCGGATGACACGCAAATCACTTATTCATTTGATCCTAAACAAACAAATTTTGTTACCGAAGATATAAACAGCGATCTTAATAAAATTGAAAGATTTTTTTAATGACCATAATTTACAGCTAAATCCACAAAAGTGTTCTGTTATCTGCTTCTGTCATAAAAGGTGTATTACTATTCTAAAGGCAGACCTGAAATTATATATTTCTGGCAAAAAGTTAGAAATCGTCGATCAGGTAGAGAACTTAGGACTGATTATTGACGAAAGTTTGATATTTAAACAACATGTGAACATGTTAAAGAAAAAAATGTTACTGCTCCTTAAAACTGCTGTATAATAAGATAAATATTATAAACTTCGAGCTGAGAAAAAAATTCTGTGAGAGTCTAGTATTACCAATAATGAATTGTTGTAATATCGTGTATTATAGTTGCTTAGACAAATACACCAGGGATCGCATGCAAAAAATTCAGAATAGTTGCTCTCGTGCTGCTTACCTCCTGTCCACCCTACCTGCGTAACAAACTGTTTTATAGATGTGATCTTCATAACATAAATGTATGCCACGTTAATAGTCTTTCATTACCTCCCCATCCGTTGGCCACGTTTCGCAAATCCATTTTTTGGTATGCAAATCGTCGTACTCTTCCCACTTCCCATTTAAGCGACAACAGTAAGCTTTGAAATGGCCAACTGAACAAAGTGATGATTCATTCGTATAGGAGCCAAAGTAAGATATAGTTCCTCTTAATACATAAATTTGGTTTTCAAAGACTACCTGTCTTGGTATACTTTTTAACTGTAATTCAGGTATATTCAATGATGTGTCAAGAATTTCAATAAGGAAGATTTTTGTGTGCAACCGATTCTCACGAATAGTAGGGCTTGAACAATTTACACATGGTGTTGATTTCTCGTGGGAGTTGATGTCCGCTATTATCTCTTGTTGCAGGTTATAAACATTTTTACATATTAAATACAAAACCTCCTGACACCGGCACATTTCAGCACAAAAAGAGCACAATTCATTGCCATAATTAGATTTTGAATATTGCAAAAAAAGCGGGGCGGACCGTCAAGCTGGCCCCGCCCGCCGATGTTTTTTAAAAATTAAATATAAGGGTTGCTGCACAAAACTCCCTGACACCGGCACATTTCAGCACAAAACGAGCACAATTCATTGCCGCAATTAGATTTTGAATATTCCCAAAAGAAGCGGGGCTGACCGTCAAGTTGGCTCCGCCCGCTGGTGTTTTTAAAAAATTAAATATAAGGGTTGCTGCACAAAACTCCCTGACACCGGCACATTTCAGCACAAAACGAGCACAATTCATTGCCGTAATTAGATTTTGAATATTCCCAAAAAAGCGGGGCTGACCGTCAAGTTGGCCCCGCCCGCCGGTGTTTTAAAAAAAATTAAATATAGGGTTGCTGCACAAAACTCCCTGACACCGGCACATTTCAGCACAAAACGAGCACAATTCATTGCCGCAATTAGATTTTGAATATTCCCAAAAAAAGCGGGGCTGACCGTCAAGCTGGCCCCGCCCGCCGGTGTTTTTAAAAAATTAAATATAGGGTTGCTGCACAAAACTACCTCACACCGGTACTTTTCAGCACAAAACGAGCACAATTCATTGCCGTAATTAGATTTTGAATATTCCCAAAAAAGCGGGGCTGACCGTCAAGTTGGCCCCGCCCGCCGGTGTTTTAAAAAATTAAATATAGGGTTGCTGCACAAAACTCCCTGACACCGGCACATTTCAGCACAAAACGAGCACAATTCATTGCCGCAATTAGATTTTGAATATTCCCAAAAAAAGCGGGGCTGACCGTCAAGCTGGCCCCGCCCGCCGGTGTTTTTAAAAAATTAAATATAGGGTTGCTGCACAAAACTACCTCACACCGGTACTTTTCAGCACAAAACGAGCACAATTCATTGCCGTAATTAGATTTTGAATATTCCCAAAAAAGCGGGGCTGACCGTCAAGTTGGCCCCGCCCGCCGGTGTTTTAAAAAAATTAAATATAGGGTTGCTGCACAAAACTACCTCACACCGGTACTTTTCAGCACAAAACGAGCACAATTCATTGCCGTAATTAGATTTTGAATATTCCCAAAAAAGCGGGGCTGACCGTCAAGTTGGCCCCGCCCGCCGGTGTTTTTAAAAAATTAAATATAGGGGTTGCTGCACAAAACTCCATGACACCGGCACTTTTTAGCACAAAACGAGCACAATTCATTGCCGTAATTAAATTTTGAATATTCCCAAAAAAGCGGGGCTGACCGTCAAGCTGGCCCCGCCCGCCGATGTTTTTAAAAATTAAATGTAAGGGTTGCTGCACAAAACTCCATGACACCGACACATTTCAGCACAAAACGAGCACAATTCATTGCCGCAATTAGATTTTGAATATTCCCAAAAAAAAAGAGGGGCTGACCGTCAAGTTGGCCCCGCCCGCCGGTGTTTTAAAAAAAATTAAATATAGGGTTGCTGCACAAAACTACCTGACACCGGTACTTTTCAGCACAAAACGAGCACAATTCATTGCCSCAATTAGATTTTGAATATTCCCAAAAAAAAGCGGGGCTGACCGTCAAGCTGGCCCCGCCCGTCGATGTTTTTAAAAATTAAATGTAAGGGTTGCTGCACAAAACTCCCTGACACCGGCACATTTCAGCACAAAACGAGCACAATTCATTGCCGCAATTAGATTTTGAATATTCCCAAAAAAAAAGCGGGGCTGACCGTCAAGTTGGCCCCGCCCGCCGGTGTTTTTTAAAAAATTAAATATAGGGGTTGCTGCACGAAACTCCCTGAAACCAGCACATTTCAGCACAAAACGAGCACAATTCATTGCCGCAATTAGATTTTGAATATTCCCAAAAAAGCGGGGCTGACCGTCAAGTTGGCCCCGCCCGCCGGTGTTTAAAAAAAATTAAATATAAGGGTTGCTGCACAAAACTCCCTGACACCGGCACATTTCAGCACAAAACGAGCACAATTCATTGCCGTAATTAGATTTTGAATATTGCAAAAAAAAGCGGGGCTGACCGTCAAGCTGGCCCCGCCAAATGATTATTTAATTAAGCGTATAAGGGTTGCTGCCACAAAACTTTTTAATAGCAGCACAATTCAGCACAAAACTAGCACAATTCATCCCCATATTGTAATTGTAAAAATTTGATCGGGCGGGGCCAACTTGACACACCTGCAAATCCTTTTCGTACAATTCAGTCGTTGCGTACAACTTTGTTCCTGGCGTGATTAGAGGATTGTCTTCAAATCTTTTTCGTAAGGAAATAAAAAATATTCTTTTGTCAACGCAGTAAAGCAAACCTTGAGCTAACTGTTTTGATTGTTTTGTTTGATGATATTATTTCGCCTTGAACGAGGTAAGGCCTACTGCTCGAAAATGAACACTGCCATAGATTACACTATGCATTAACTCACCGTGGATGCAGTAGGGTTTTTGAATTCTGAAGGAATAAAATTATGTTTGTTGCAAAACCTTCGCTCATCCAATCGAAATTGACATTGTTAAATCGGAATCTTTACCTATTGTGGAAATGTAAAAATGCTTTTCATTTTCTAAAAAAGCAGCGCCGATACGACGTAATTAAATCCGGTGTTCTTTTTGGAACACCCTACAATAATAGCATTTGCAATGTGGATCAGTTCTTTCATAATATGTAGTAAATACAAACCTATTTTTGTCTAATTAATGGCATGGAAGTAATTTTATAGCTCTTCAAACATATATCAATTTATTAAACAAATGCCGTAAATAACAAGGGCTCGCATTTCTCATTCTCTCTGCAACATTGAAACAATGGAACCACAAATGTCAGTTATAACATCTAGCTTAATTTTCAGTGGACCGCCATCCGCGCGCACCAGTAATTTAGCCACATCAATACCAATGCAAAATTATAATTATCTGCAGGTTAATTATAGATCAAACAGAGCCTGCTGTTATTGTTGCCCCGCGTCCAATTGCAAACCACCATCCCATATTATTGTGTTTGGCATTAACATTTACCGTCAACGAGCAGATGCTACTGTGGACAACGAGATGATATCGATAATAATATTAACTACTATATTTTGCATAATATGGACAGTTATTAGTCCCTTTAAAGGGCGGCTTGGGCAATGTGAATAATTTGATTTATCTCTCTGTTAATTACAGGATTGTACCTGAATTTTCAGATAAAGCTTAATAACAGTTGTTCATTTCAATTACATAATACCAAATTATTATGCGCTGCCTTTCGTAAAAAAATCAGTAATATAACAAATATTATGCTTCATTTTAATTGGTCTATTCACTACATTTAATTAATTTTATTAACTTTTCAGAACCAATTCATTCCTTAGTTCTTTGACAGCTGAGCATCTTCACAATGTTTGAAGATGAGCAAGGAAATACTGCATATCGCGTACTTTGAACATTTTATTTTATGTAATTACCTAAAAAATTAGTATTATTTTCAAAATGACAAAAATTCCCGCGCAAAACAGCCTCTTGTAGTTGCGTGGTTGTGTGACGTCATCTAGTATCTGTTTTCACGTTTAATATAGGTCATAATCAGCCCTAACAGTTTCAAATTGGAATTAATACCCAACACATTGTAAAATGAAAGGCTCGGTCAGATCTTAAAAGAATATGTGAAGTAAGGTTCAGTAATTGTGAAAAGTGAGAGGTTAGATGCGTTTATTCATCACATCCGTTTTCGATACTAATTTAAAATGCTTGATTATTAAAAGAAACATTACTTAATAAATATAATTCACGCCAGTAGTACTATACTTATTTATATGTGTAAATACCTACTGCTTTGTATACGAGATGTTTATATATGGGAAACTCCCAATTGTAAGTTTGCTAATCATCTAGCCAAAGTGCATACTTGAACAATAATTCTTTTTGTACTTTTACCCCTAAACTGCAACCGTTTGTCTTTTCCTTAGGTTGAGAACTGACAATTATGGTGGGGCCTGGTGTCCTCGTCAAATGGTGTCCAAAGAAGCGAAGGAGTATCTTCAAATCGACCTCGAAGAGCTGCACGTCATAACAGGAACTAGGACCCAAGGTCGCTTCGGAAACGGTCAGGGTCAAGAGTACGCTGAAGAGTACATGCTGGATTATTGGAGGCCGGGGTTTGGCAAATGGTTAAGGTGGAGGAATAGAAATGGAAAGGAGGTGAGTTTAATGCATCTGTTATTGACGGTAATACGCTGTATTCAAAATTAGTATGTTAGGTTAACAGCCTAGTAATTTTTCGCAATATTAGAGTTTTATATCATAAAGTACGATGGTTTTTTACTATAAGCGTACTCCAAAAAGAATTTTAATATTTTTTTAATAAGCTGATTTTACTCGATTTAGTGTTACATCGTGTTTTATACAACAAATCACAACTGCAGCAGGATCCTTTTTTTATTTTATTTACTGCATTTAGGTGAGAGTGTATTTGTTAACAGGAAAAAAGCTTGGTCAGTTTTACGGTCTAGTAAATATATAGGTTATGCGAGAATTACAGTGTGCGTGACACCTTGCCATCTAGTGGCAATACGGCATCATCCACTCGTCTCTGTGGACAACTAACCTGAACGGCAGCCCACTATATTGTGGGCGTTAAGAGCCGGCAGACGTTCCCCAACGACGATTTCTGCAAAGAATGCGGTTCTCAAGCATAATAGTACGTCTATGCTTTGTCGCCTGCGTCAAAAAAGCTGTTTCGACTTATAAAGCCTCCTCAGCGCAACTATAGTCCCAACGTAGACAACACGGCATAGATCTGGCTTCTCTTATAAACGCCAACGTAGGCGATGTGTATGCGAGAATTACAGTGTGGACGATGCCGTGCAATTTAGTGGCAATGCGGCATCATCCACTCGTCTCTGTGATGTAATTTTGTTATTATTATGTATAGCTTATTTTTTTCTATAACTACGACAACTATAGTACGAACAACACACCTCCACTTATTGCAGAAATTGCATAATCAAATGTAACAACCTTATTGCGGCACTTTTTTGCACATTCGAGTAACTACCCAAACCTATGAATGTAGTTGCGCTTGTCAGGGTACAGACTGTAAAATCCTTTGCACTCTATTTCAAAAATATATGGTTAAAGCAAGTAAACTATTAACTTATTCAAGATATTATGAGGACCAATAAATATATACAGAAATCGTTTAACTAATTGTTATAATATACTTGTTGAAAATAAATGTGCTACTTTTCGAATGGTACTTATTATTTTGTGCGTAAAATGTCCTTCCTGATGAAAAAGAACTGTTTTTAGCCAATGAACTTGTTATTTAATCACCAACTACATTTTTATGTCACTTTATATCATCCGCATAATAGTGAATAAGTAATCACCATTATATTATTCAATGTTTTTCCTCTAAGGATAAAAAACGATTTATTTTAGGTCTTGCCTAGGCTTGACTTGAGATAACGCTCTCCTTTTTCACCTATATGCATGAAGCTATCAGTCCCCTGCTACACCCCCTCCACTCTTTGCCAGACCCTTCCCCGCCGTGTCCTCTCAGTAGCGCTGTGTACCGCGCGCTTTCTTCAGTGCCTTGTCAAAAATTTCGTCGTCAAGGACTAAAAACGTGTCAAGCCTAGGCAAGACATGAAATAAATTTGGACGCTGCACTTGTACTTCCTGCGGGAGACTCATTATCTGCTTCCACAAAGCCCATTCTTAAGCAGCCCGCAATGATTACTCTAGATGCAGGTCTTACTTAACTTCTAGAGGCTGTCAAGATCTTTCTTAGCTCTACTTCGATCCGACGTAATGCAAAGCGATAGCTTAATCAAGACACAGAATCTGAAGCATTATCTAAAACCCTGGACAATGTCCAACCCGATTGTCTGGAGCTAGACCTATCAGTGGTAGAACCATAAGATTGCACCCTGATCGCCAATCCTTGAATGCGTTAGGTCATGGATGCGACAACCCGAGACCAGTAACAAAATCAATGCCACTGTGTGAGACACTTGGAACATGCTTGTCTTGTCAACTATATCACGTCTCATCCGGGAAATGACCTTATCAACATCCCAAATGAATTCCTTGTTGGAAGCTTAGTCATAGCAGTCGCCCTCAGCATGCGTTTAATTAAGGGCTGACCTGAGATAGTCTCTCCGTTAAAGAGATTAGCTGGAGTGGATACAACTGACTTGTGCTTGAGCTTTATGGTATTCGGTGCTAACTTTCTTATGCGATGAAGGAAACTTCGGTATCTACGAGGGTATCTAGCTATTTCCGCAGCAGCACTTTTATATTCCTTTCAGCAGCCCATGCCACCCAACTATCCCAAGGCACAAAATAGGTTCTCAGAGAAGAATGTCGCCATGTCCTGCCTAGAAGTGCTTTGTCCTATGTAGGCCAATCGACTAAATAGGCACCCCATCCCGTATTTTTCATGTCTTCAAACGAAGGAATCGCGCTTGAGACAGAGGAAGTTGTGTTTGGGCATCCAAGAGGTGATGCTGTAGATTTCGGATTTGAAAGGGTGGAGCCAGAGCACGCTGCCTCAAATCTGATCTCCAAAACACGTTTTCCCACTTCGAAGCAATCGGAATGTAAATTATTTTCGTCTTGTTGATGCGTTGAAGAATCCTCGCAATTAGACATGGAGGGGAAACACCCAAGCTAGGGAGTAGTCCCATGGTCTGCTGAACGCTTCCGTAAATAGTATCAGAGGATTTCTCGCATTCCGTGATACGTAAGTTGACACCACTCGTGATTGGTGTGTGGCAAAAAGGTCTATTTGAGAAGTACCCTACTTCCAAAATATCAAATGGGCATGTTTCTTTGATATATACCAGTCCTTTGGGATGGTGTCACGCGTGATGGGCTGTCCGCCACATCGTTGCATATTCCCGGCAAATAATGAACTGTCAATGTTATGTTCAGACTGTGTACCAAGTTTAAAAATAGAGACGTCAGCGTTCCCAGTACAAGAGACTTCGTTCCCCTTTGGTTTATGATGTATGGCACAACCGTCCTGTTGTCCGACTGCACCGGAACAGACCTTTCCTCCAGGAACTTTGCACACATCTGAATGAAAGCATACACCGCGTACAATTCTTTTCTGCTGATGTACCATCCTGTGTGAGAAGGTAGCCACTTTTTTTACCTGCCTCCTACCACAGATCCCCAACCTGTGTCCAAGACGTCTGCAGTTAGAAAAATCTCCGGACTCTTTGGAAATAATGTGCAGACTGAGTTAGATTTTATTAAAGATCAAATTTTCATATAACCATTTCAACCGAAGATTGAAACAGACGATTTGTTGGCATAGTACGTAGACAATGAATAACGCGAAGTCCTATCAGTTAAAACCAATTGCCAGTGGCGTATTAGTATGTATTTAGGGTTTGTGTAGCTACTAAAAATAAGGTACACTGATTTACGCCACTGGAAGCTGCCATGAATTGAATTATGTTATTTTCTGTTGTTCTCCAATCTTATACACTTATAAACTGCACAGAAGATCGCCAAATGCTTAGTTACGTTACCTACCTTTTGACAGTATTACGAAAGATCACGTATTACTTTTTAGAGTGTCTTGTAAAATGATATATGCACATACAAAAGTGGCTCCGAAATTCTACTTTATTTACCCTAACGATTCCCGGTATCAGCCGTCTGCCTCTATTTCTTTTCAAATTACTGCTCGTTAATAACCGTTATCGTTCGGGTGAAAATATAGCGAGTGATACGGCATGAATTGAAACCGGCTCGATATGGATGGCTGCTCGCTTTTCATCTGTGACTAGCGGAAGTCGACGCTAGCGCCACGGCGCGCCCATTATGTCTAATGACAAATTCGTGCACCGATGCTACCAGCGGCACGAGCTTCTCATAGACGAAGCCCGTCTCCGCCAGCTAGAAGTGACGAAACAAGAATAAACATTTCTTTATTAAGCTATGAGTGTTCTATAAGTACGGGTTATAAAAAATGCCTTTTCCCAAGATTTTTCAAGGGTAGAGGTGATTTCTTTAATGTTAGTTTTATTAAAAGTAAACGTGTAAAATTTTTTTGACATCTGCTCCTTTTACTAGCCTCTTTCATAATTGTCTGTCTTAATTCAATTATTACAATTTTCTTCGAAATTTTACTTACTCCTTAATGCATGGCAGTACTAAATGCTAAGGACATAATGCAACATTATTACACTAACGACTTTTTAACTGGACCTGTTGAATTTATTACTAGTTTCACCTTGTTCTCATAAGCAATTCATGAACGCCCTCTGGTTACAGTTTGCTAGTTCCCACATTCTTGTGTAATGAAATAAGAACACGACGTAATGAGGCACCCGAACTATTTCTAACGCCCTTGACTGAAAATCGATGGTGCGGTTGTTTGAACTATTTCCTAAACACAATATGTCCGACGGGGCTTATATTCATCTCTGGCGTTTCTGGCTTCCGCGTCCCGTATTAGTGTTGCAAATCTAGAGAGGCCATTCATCATTCCCTATCGCCTGCACTGCAATACACGAAATATATTGGCCTGCCACTCTGTGGCGGTCCACTTTCCAGCGAAATCGACCAACAAAAGCCGCGCGTCCCGTTACGCAAAAATGGCCACGGCACCGGGAAGATAACGACGCCACCTGGGCATGATTTACATCGGGGCTTTTGAACCTTGCACAATTCTGCTCCAGATAATTCGCCCTGGAGGGTGCGATGAAAAGTGGGTTTGGCTGTACAAGCGTCATTTTGTCCGAAATAATAACGTTTATATGATATACGTAAAGCCAAAGTGCAAGTTTTCCCGCTTAAACGAATACCGAGTTTAATGCAAATGTACCAGTTCCTCCCCAATTTATTTCTCAGCTTTAAAGAGGCTCCTCGTAAGCTGTTTTGTCCATAGAGATAGACTTCGACCAAGGTCAGCTTGTTTTGCAGTCATTTCTCAAACAGGATCTGAAGAAAAGGAATTCCTTGGAGTGGAATAGGTATAAATAATAATAATAATAATGTAAATGACCGAGGCATATTTTCTATATTATTTAATACTCTTGTACGCCATATTATTATTATTTTTGCTTGATACTTATTTATGTTCTATATTTCGAGATATTTTCAACGATATCCAACTTATTACTTTCAACATTGCATTCTTTTATCTTTAATGATTTAAAGGTCAAATTACACGGAACGCTTGACATTGTCAACTCTTCAAAGATTAAAACTAAAGCGTGTTGTGGTAAGTAGTAAGTACATAATTACTCTCTTAATAATAAATGACATTTTATTCTACTAAAATACTGAATTGTAAGCTATTCTCCTGAAACTTTGATTGCAAGCAAAACAACCCGATGTCAAAGAAGAAATCGTTGTGGTACACATGCCAAGTTTAAAAAGGTAATGAAGTCGCTTATGATTTGTTGATGTGCGATGACCGCGTCAAACTAACATGATTTACTAACATTAAGTTAGTTGGATATAATTTATCGCTTATTACTAATACAGGTAATGTTAAACTCTCTCGGACAAATTCCTTAGACCACGAACGACTTCAAAATGTTATTGTTGAAAATTTTAGAACGAGCCGTCGTTTGTTGTGCAAAGTGGAGGAATTCATGAGAGAATTTCTGTTGCCTCGCGTCAAATCCAATTTGCAAACGTGTTTTTCTTGTTAATTTCGAAATGGAGATTTTTCCTCAAAACTGGGTCGCGTTTTCAGTTTGATCATTTGTATACAACGATTGGCTTCGACCCTACGCCAAAATGTAGTTTCTTTAATGGGTGCTTACTCGTACACGTTTTTGTGAAGCGACATACGTTAAAAGCCCTGTTAAAGTCATAAGCGACTTTTTTTAAAAAACCCAATTTTTTAGTGTTTTTAGGAACGGCAATTAGATTTTACTGATCATAGATTGTAGGATGAGCGATGAGACGATTCCATTATTGGATATTTTCCCACTAATCGCAGTAATCCGTGTAAACGTTACTGTTAGCTTAATATCCTTATAATCTTCGCAAATAACGTATCGTTACCACACAAACTTGTTGCTTTACCCTAAGAAATGATTGACAAAAATCTTGCTTGTTTGTGTATGGCACGAATAGTTTATTGATAACTCTCGCTGCAATTCGTATTAGGTGTATTATCCGTGTATGTACAACTTTCGAGTATGAATACGAATACAAAAGCCATTTCGAACAATTTACCGCGCACTGAGTCTTAAAATTATGACAGAGTTTCTGTATAAAATGGTCCTCACAGCAGAAAAACACAGTTTTAGGAGCGTCTTGTGGCATTAAACAGCTTTAATATATTTTCTTTCTCATACAATAACAAATGTTAAAAGGATTTTAGGACGTGTTTTTACATCCAGGGATAAAACGCCACTAATAACATAGTTTTCAAGTTTCTTTGTCATTACATGTGGAGCACAACGCGATAGGTATTATTAAATATTACTCCTATCTAACACTCACCACTCGCTGGAATAATCGGGGAAATTTAAATGCTTCAATGCGTCAGCAGAGTGATCGTCTCTAACTGAAGTACTCTCAAAAATGTCTTCAATTACCAACACGCTCTCGCTATCATAGGTACGCTATCTCCATATAAGTACTAATACACGTTTGGTAAAAAAAATTCTTTAACATTTGTCAATCATTTAAAAATGTATGCAAGGGGCTTATATCACATCGGCATCAAGATTTTTTGGGAATCCCGGCTTTGAAATATGGATAATATCGATGTCTACTAGAAAATTAAAATTGATTTAAAATCGTTCAAAATATCTTCAAAACACTATGCTTTTGTTGCTAATTAAAAATACGAATCAGAAACTGCATGAGCGACCGATGAATATTTTTTGGCATAACGGTAAGAGAAAGTCGTCCATTTCATTGCCTGTTGCAACTGCAAAGGTTTTGTCATGTATAGGCGTCCAAGTATATATTTTATGTTAAGTCGCCTAATCTTGCAACTACCAGTCCAGTTCCAGCTATTACAAATGATCGAAACTACACGTCAGAGATCACGTGACTTAATGGGCGCAGCTGAAGAGCGTTCGAATCGACCGAATCACTTGTTTAGTAATTATTTATTTTTAAGATAACAACTATAAAAAGTACGCGAAACAGGTTTTTTCTCTTAAAGTGAATCACCTAGACAATACTTTTGGAAAATTAGAAAACATCGAATTGTCTGAGATCGGTACTCCTTAACGTTCGTGGTGCATAAGGGTGCGTGCAGAGTAACGCGTTGAGCGGCGAGTCAAGCAGAACGTAGAATAGAGCAAAGAAACGAGTGTTCATTGTGAGGCGGTTATAGTCGCGCTCAGAATGCCTCAACAAAAGCACGTAATTGCTGCTTATTCGGATTCGTCCTTCAAATTTTGGTACCTAATTATGCGCAAAAATAAAAAAATAAAATTTGGGGTTCACCCCATTAACAAAGCAAGGGATAAGTTTGGTGAATTTCGTCACTTATACAGAACGCTTATCCAGCACGTATCTATTGTGATGTTGTCCATCCCGCTGATCCCACAATGGGGTCCGAACGAAGACAAGGTTTATTAAATTTTCAATATTCATTCTTGTACCGTTGGAATTAAAAATGACACTGAAATAGCACGACCGTTGCAAAGAGTCTAGCGGCGAAATTCGACAAGTTCAAAAGCGCAGCTAGACTCGCCGCTCGAATCCGCGACGCTTCTGGGCACTATGCACGCTTCAATTTAAATACATGTCGGCGCCAAGTCCGCCCATGGTCCACGCCACTGTAAAATCTCCGCCTATGATTAGTTCTAACCGAATAAGTTGTTTTGTTTATTTGAAAGTCTTGTTTGATTTTATATAATACTGTGAACGCGTCAGAAATGGTCTGGCGAACGGAACGGCGCTCCGACAAAACCATAATATAAACAAAGACATCTGTTGCATTGGAGAGTGGGCATTTGGAATTCGAATTCAGATTCTGATTAGAGCCTTGAGCAAGTGGTGGTTTTTGGTCGGAGCGTCGGATCGTTTACGTTTTGCAGCAATTATTTGTAGTTAGTTAATTAACGTTTTAAATAAGTGTTTATTGGCTCCATTTGTTTATTAATTTTGTGTTGTGGACAATAAATTTATGTTTTTGGGCGGACTTACTGAGTTTACGTTCGTAACCGCCCCTATATTCCGACATCAGAAGTGGGATATTCAACCCTCTACGTTCGTGTGGTGACTTTTATAAAAAAAAACTTTTGTGTAACTGTTTTGTGTGCTGTACAAATTGGAGTGATGCCGCGAAAAAGAAGTAAAACAACAGCAGCTGAACATTCATCATCACATCAAAATGCTACTGAAGATAAGGTTTTGGGGCGCATTCGCTTATTAGAGCAGCAGATGATAAATGTTGGACATAGTACTCCGATGATGACACTACCTGTGTTTGAGCCTACTTCCAAGTATGCAGACCCTGAAGGATGGTGTGCCATTGTCGACATGTGGGTTACAAAGTATCAACCTGATGAGATGACACTTGTGATGGCGTTGTCTAATGCTTTGAAAGGGGAATCTGCCAGTTGGTTAATATCAGCTAAGCCTACGGAGAAATCTTGGCCAATAATACGTGCTGAATTTCAGGCAGTTTTTTAAAAACCGATCGACCCGATTGAACAGTTTGCTGAAGCTGTTAACGGAAAACCACAAGCCTCTGAAGATACGCCTTTGATAGATGAAATGTTAAATTCCATGCGTATCATACTTGGGCTGCTGAAAAACAGAAGAAGTGACGAGGTATTTGCCGTTCTTGTTGCCTGTTACTTCGGTTCCACCAAAAATAGTTTCGTTCGACGTCAGTATCAAAGTGAACGCCCAAAGGACGCCAAAGAAATGTGTACGATGTTGCAAGGGAGGGTGACCAAACGTTCGGCGCCATTTCCCTCCGGTCATCACACTGGATGGAAGCGACGAGCCGTTTCACCACCTACAAAGAATGACAAAACATCGTTCCAAGGAAAATGTCACAAATGTGGACGCGTTGGACATCGTGCAGCCCAGTGTAGGAGCAGTCAGAGGGGGTTGCTGCCACGAACTTCGAAGGGTAGCCATGAAGCAGAGTCGAAGGATGTCATCTGTTTCAAGTGCAGAAAACCTGGTCACATTGCACTCAATTGTACCGACGACACCCGCAAGGCGAAGACAGGGGTTCCCGAGAGACGAGTGAATCTGTGTGAGAGGAGCAATTTACCAGAAGGAACATTGAAACTTAAATCCGGTGAGATCTTTCCTTTTCTGTTTGATACTGGGTCAGATTGTTCATTAGTTAAAGAAGCTGTAGCTCACCATCTCGATGGAAAACGTTTTAATAATGTAACTTGTTTAAAAGGTGTTGGCTGTGGGTCTTTTATGTGTTGTCAAATTCTAACTACAGTTGAAGTAGGGCAGTTGTTAGTTGAACTGCTGTTTTATGTCGTACCTGAAGATTTTATGTCAGCAAATGTTGTAATAGGTAAAGATCTGATAGAGCAACAGATTCGGGTAGAAATTGGGTCAGATGGTTTGAAGTTCACTCTTGAATTAAATGTACAGTTGTGTGAACAGAATGATATAGATCTAAATACTATTGATACTGATGTAAATTTAGTTGACAAACAGCCTTTGATATCACTCCTTTCAAAATATTTAGATAATTTTGTAATTGGTGTTCCGAAAACGCGTGTAAAGACAGGTGAATTTGAAATTCGATTGTGAAAGGCGACATTTTTTTCCCTTGTTTAATTTTATTCTAATAAGTAGATTTACTTTTATTAATATCATTTCATTTTAGTTTCGTTATTGATTTATACCCATATTGAGTTAAAGTTCGATTATAAGATTTTGACTATATGTTTATTAAGTCGAGAATGAACCGACAGTTCAGATGAGTTATGTTTTGTTTACAAGAAAGAAACCTCTGGACGAGACCCTTTTCGGAGCAGCGCGACATGAGTATGAGTGGAGTGCTGGAATGTGTTAGTTGGTTAATTCTTAGAGATGATTGTTTCATTTGTTTTGTGGCTGAACCAGAGTTGATGGACAATTGGAGTATTACCGGATTAAAAGTACTAAAGTAGTGAGTACTGAAATGTATTTTGATTGTTGTCTCTTTGAGAGATTCAGAGGGTAGCATTTTTGTTGTTGAAAGTCCTGACGTCAGGTTTTTATGTTGCTACCAAATTGGAACAGTTTTTGAGACTGTTGTATGATTCTGGTATCTGGGTGCCCTGCCAGCAACGGGGGAACCGATGGTATTTGGTATACCGTCGGTCCAGTTAATGTCCGATACTCAAATCGACAACTGGTGTGCCTGGGGTTAAGGATAACCCCTTGACGCATCGCAGTGTATGACCCTCGATGTTGATCTCAGAATGGGCACTTCTGAGGAGACCTTGTGATGGTCAGAAACTCACATGCATGCGCTATCGCTTGCCGATGCGGCTGCTTGGTAGAATAGTTAGTAGTTGTTGAAAATTATTGTTTTTGTTTAATAACCTAGGAAATTAGGCCAAAGAAGGAAATAAGAAGAGGGGGCCCAGGCGAGAAGACACTTTGTGACTAGCCTGGGGGCATCGTTGCCCCCCGGTGAGTTATCTAAATTTGGTTGTGCAATTCAGTACAGTAAAAGAATGTTCTGTTTGTTTCCGGTGTTTACTGAGTGAACGAATACTCCATTTGGTCCATAAAAAGCCACTGATTGATTAATTTCTGGATGTCATGAACGAGGTGGAGGGAGTGTATTGGATTTCTTTGTTTGGTATGTTATTTACTGGTATTCTTATGCAAATACGTCCATGTTTATTTAATTAACAGCAATTAATTATTTATTAATCAACGAACATTTATTACCCCTTACAAATTATCAGGTGTGGGGTTCCGTATTTGCATTTAAGGTATCAGTAATTACCAAAACTATTGAACCTCCCTCGTATAGCTTCCAGACACATGTTTAGACTAGCGTCTCGCTGCTCCGCTCTCGAAAACGATTATTTCTTATGATTTGTTTACACGTAGGGTGAAGAGCTCTTGTGGTCGAACTGTATTCTCACGACAAATTATGACACTGATTTATGTGATTTTTTGCTTACTGCTAGCACAATAGGCTTTTTCTGATTAGTAGTTTTGAAATTTTTTCGTTTGGTACAAATTCAAACAACAAACAATGGCACGCAGAAACATGAAAATAATAATTGCATTGGTAACTTCAGGTTCTTCAAAAGATGAAGAACAAGTGCAATCACCGCAAAATTCAAATTTACTCGCGGTACCAGGTACTAGCGGGATTAATAATTTGGATTCTGCACCTTCTTCGGGGACTATCTCAAATGTCACATCGACAACATCCAAAGATATGTTTTGTAAATTTGCAGGCTATAGAAAAATTAGCACAACATTAGAATAACTCTCAATCAACCCCAAATACACGTCCTTACTATAACCCCTAATATAACGGCTTAGATATTGTTCGCTGGGTTGAGAAGGTTGAACAGCTGAGGACGATTTATGACTGGTCGGACGAATTTACGGCTTTTACGGTCTCCAAACGTTTAAGAGGGCTAGTTGAAAAATTGTTAGATTCTCAGCCGATAACATGCATGAGTTGGACGGCCTTAAAACAATCGTTGATAAAAAGTTCTCCTACAAAGCGAAATTATTGCGAATTGCTTCAAGAGATGCCCGATCGGAAGCAAACGAGTTATGAGACATTGCTTCAGTATTATTTCGACAAATTAAGCTTGCTTCAGCGTTTCAAAATTTTTGGGCGAAAATGCGGTTGCTTGTATTATTGGCGGACTGATTGATCAGATGCTGTAAATTTTAATTCAATAGAGGATCTGTTGGGATTTCTCAAGAACTGCCATACTGATAAGAGAAGTAATGAACACCATATAGTAAAGAAAGGTCGTTTATTTTCGAAGAACGTCGTTTTATTAAGTCATCTCGTAGCGATGGTTATGAGAATCAAGCAAAGGAAGCGATAAAATGTTTTTACTGCAAGGAGAGTGGACATAGGGCAGCCTTTTGTCCAAAAATGAAAATTGCCGTTTGAGGTTTTTGCAATAAATGCGGTCATAAAGAGGATATATGCTTCTTAAAAGCAAAATAGGACAATAAGGGCGTCAAGAAGATTTTGTGACTAGATACCAATACGGTAAATGACAAATAATAACTCTTGATACTATTATTGATACTATAATTCCTGTTATTAATTTASACAGTAAAGAGCTAGTGACAAATGTTAAGCATTCTTTAGCTTGGGTATGGCGATGTGTTTCGGACAATCAGGCGAGTAAAATAAAAGTTTAAAACGCGGTGGAACAAAATTTAAACCGTTGGAATTAGATAAACTTAATGTAGGAAAAGTAACTTTAGATGAAAAGCGTAAGCTTCATATTTTATTAAATAAGTATAGTAGTTATTTTTCTACCAATATTGAAGAAATTGGTGAATCGAAAAAAAAAACACCAAAATGTCCATTCAGTTACCTAATGAACAGCCAATTACTTATAGACCTTATCGTATGTCATTAGTGGAGAAAAACGTGGCTAAAGGGATGGTTTAGGAACTCTTAGGTTCATGACATTGTACGTGAATCGTTGTCTCCGTTTAGTTCCCCAATTTTATTAGTTAAGAAGAAATATGGTAAATTTAGGTTATATGTAGCCTATAGAAAGTTGAATAACGTAACTATTAAGCATAAGTTTCCCTTGCCTCGTATAGACGACCAAAATTGACAATTTACAAGGTTCTTCCGTATTCACAACGTCGCATATGTTTATCTGGGTATCATCAGATCCCCATTGAAGATAATTCTAATAAATACACAACTGTAATTCCCGATGGCCACTGGAGTATAACAAAAATGTCATTTGTGTTATGTAATGCTCAAATGTATTCCAAAGACTCATGAACAGAGTGTTAATTCCACCTGAAAATTCATCATCAGTTTACTGGGACGACATCCTCATATATTCAAAAACTATCGATGTAAATTTAGAGAAATTAGAAAAAAAAATTGTTTGAAATTATTTCGGACAAGGTACTGACTTTAAATGCGGATAAATGCAGTTTTCTTTGTTCCCGAGTAAAGTATTTTAGAATTTGAAGTTTTGACAGAAGGATTCAAACCTGGAGAAATTAAAAGTATAAAGCCATTTTGCAGTACCTAAAGATGTTCATAATATCAGACAATTTTTAGGATTAGCAGGATTCTTWTAACACTTAAAAAATTACGCATTAATAGCAGAATCATTRACAAGATTAACCAGGAAAAATGCAAAATGGATTTGGGAATATGAACAAAAAAAAAACCGTTTGAGAATCTCAAGAAAATATTTTCAAATCGACCAGTATTGAAAATGTACGATACGAGATACGAGTAGTAAAGGTTTAGGAAGTATACTGTGCAAGAATTTGATGGACGGTTGCATCCGGCGTTTTACTATAGTTGTCGAACTACAGAGTCTGAAAAGAAATTTTACTCATATGAATTAGAGACTCTTACTGTTGTGCAAACTATACAGAAGTTTAGGGTGTACCTTCAAGACAAAGAATTTGTTGTAGTGACAGGCTGTAATGCATTAAAAAGTTCATGGACCACGCGTGAACTATCGGCTAGAATTGCAAGATGGTGGTTGCAACTGCAAGAGTTTCGTTTCACAGTAGGATACAGAAAAGGTAATGCAATAAAACATGTTGATGCGTTAAGTATAAATCCCGATATTAGTAAATCACCGAACGAACCAAGAATCATTTTACGTATATAACCCGATGATTGGGTATTAGCGGCACAATTAACAGATGATAAAATATATTCGCGAAATACTGTTTAAACCACCTGTAACTAAGTATGAAAGACAAATTTTTAAGAACTATGCTCTTAGAGACAATAGAGTTTATCGCATTACTGTTCGAGGTTTACAATGGGTTGCACCTAAAGACATGCGTTTAGATATAATTAGGGCGGCTCATGATGAACCGGGACACTTTAGATTAGACAAGACTTTGAATGCCATATGTAATTTTTATTGGTTTCCGAACACGAAACTACAAGTACAGAGATATCTTAATAATTGGTTGCCTTGTTTATTTAATAAACAACAATACGGCAAAAAGGAGGGATTTTTGCATCCAATCCCTAAGCATCCAGTGCCGTTCCATACAGTCAATGTGGATCATTTAGGACCTTTTAATAAAACCAGGAAGGGAAATATGCATCTGATTGTTCTGGCGGATGCATTTACAAAATTTATTTTATTAAGACCTGTACATTCAACTAAAACTAAATTTGTGATTGAGTTTTTCAAATAAGAAATAATTTATAAATTCTGTACACCTGTGTACGTCGCCACAGATCGTGGAACTTCKTTTACATCTAAGGCATTTACAAATTATTGCAAAAAAAGGTTTAAGACATGTAAAAATTGCTGTAGRAACACCTAGGGCAAATGGTCAAGTTGGGCGATACAATCGCACAATTTCGAATTCACTTTCAACGTATGAAGATGAATCAGAATGGGATCAACACGTACCCAAAATACAGTTTTCCATTAACAATACGATACATAAGGGCATTCAGAAAATACCTAGTGAACTTTTAATGGGGTTTATTCCGAAAATTAAATCTGATTCTGCATTAGTACACAAGTTAAGAGGAGAAATAGGCGGGCAACAGAAGCTAATTTAAAACAGGCAGATTGCGGAGAAAAAAAAATAAAAATTCACAAGAGAAAAATAARACCCAATTTGATAAGAAACGTAAGGTGGCTCGAAATTATTTAATTGGTGATCTAGTTCTTATTGAAAAAAAAAATAAACCCATGGGGAAGGTCTCAGTACGAAATTAAGATCTAGATTTGCGGGACCAATGGTGGTGAGAGAAATTCTGGAAAAATAGATATGTTGTTGAGGATATGAAGGATTCAATAAGAAGAAAAAGTAGTTATAAGAATGTAGTTGTGGTTGATCATATGAAGCCTTGGGCATCATATGCAAAGGCGACATTTTTTTCCCTTGTTTAATTTTATTCTAATAAGTAGATTTACTTTTATTAATATCATTTCATTTTAGTTTCGTTATTGATTTATACCCATATTGAGTTAAAGTTCGATTATAAGATTTTGACTATATGTTTATTAAGTCGAGAATGAACCGACAGTTCAGATGAGTTATGTTTTGTTTACAAGAAAGAAACCTCTGGACGAGACCCTTTTCGGAGCAGCGCGACATGAGTATGAGTGGAGTGCTGGAATGTGTTAGTTGGTTAATTCTTAGAGATGATTGTTTCATTTGTTTTGTGGCTGAACCAGAGTTGATGGACAATTGGAGTATTACCGGATTAAAAGTACTAAAGTAGTGAGTACTGAAATGTATTTTGATTGTTGTCTCTTTGAGAGATTCAGAGGGTAGCATTTTTGTTGTTGAAAGTCCTGACGTCAGGTTTTTATGTTGCTACCAAATTGGAACAGTTTTTGAGACTGTTGTATGATTCTGGTATCTGGGTGCCCTGCCAGCAACGGGGGAACCGATGGTATTTGGTATACCGTCGGTCCAGTTAATGTCCGATACTCAAATCGACAACTGGTGTGCCTGGGGTTAAGGATAACCCCTTGACGCATCGCAGTGTATGACCCTCGATGTTGATCTCAGAATGGGCACTTCTGAGGAGACCTTGTGATGGTCAGAAACTCACATGCATGCGCTATCGCTTGCCGATGCGGCTGCTTGGTAGAATAGTTAGTAGTTGTTGAAAATTATTGTTTTTGTTTAATAACCTAGGAAATTAGGCCAAAGAAGGAAATAAGAAGAGGGGGGCCCAGGCGAGAAGACACTTTGTGACTAGCCTGGGGGCATCGTTGCCCCCCGGTGAGTTATCTAAATTTGGTTGTGCAATTCAGTACAGTAAAAGAATGTTCTGTTTGTTTCCGGTGTTTACTGAGTGAACGAATACTCCATTTGGTCCATAAAAAGCCACTGATTGATTAATTTCTGGATGTCATGAACGAGGTGGAGGGAGTGTATTGGATTTCTTTGTTTTGGTATGTTATTTACTGGTATTCTTATGCAAATACGTCCCATGTTTATTTAATTAACAGCAATTAATTATTTATTAATCAACGAACATTTATTACCCCTTACAATTGCGAGACCCAAACAAACTTTTGCAACGAAGACCATACCGACTTGCACCTGCAGAGCGCGAAATAGTTCGAGCAAAAATGGAACAGCTCTTGAATGCCAATATTATTCGGCCTAGTTCATCTCCTTATTCAAGTCCCATATTACTTGTGAAAAAGAAAGATGGTACTGATCGCGTATGCGTTGATTTTAGGGAACTAAATTCTAATACCGTAGCAGATAACTACCCTTTACCTTTGATTAGTGATCAGATTAACAGACTGCAATTCATTAAAAGCATCCCGAACAAAGCGAGATTTAACTCCAAGAGCACATCGTTGGTGGGCATTTTTACAGGCTTTTGATTTTGATATTCTTTACCGTGACGGAAAAMGCATGAAACATGCCGACTTCTTTTCACGCAATCCACCACAAATAAACAACGAGAACGTGAGCTCAGATTCAACTAAGTCAGTAGCAATAATGAAAACAGTTMAGAACATTGACCTATATAAAGATTGGTTAGCTGTAGCCCAACAACGTGATAGTGAAATAAACAAAACAGTTACCGCACTCCGAGCAAATGAACTTGATCCTGACATAGCCAAAACATATGACATCAGAAATAATATTTTGTATTGAAAAATTCAACGGAACCATCGATCGTATTGTCTACCAGTTGTTCCAAATTCTATGGCTTGGACTGTAATTAATCACGTACATACCGACTTAAAACATTTAGGTTGGGAAAAGACGTTGGAGAAAATTTACGAGCTTTATTGGTTTCCGCATATATCAAGTACCGTTCGCAAATTCGTTGATAACTATTTAATTTGTAAAACTTCTAAGAACAAATCTGGGAAATCTCAAATTCAGATGCATCCAATTGCAAAAGTTTCACAACCCTGGCATACTATTCATGTGGATATTTCAGGAAAATTAACGGGAAAGAGTGATACCAAAGAGTATGTTTCATTGACGCTTTCACTAAAYTTGTTTTTCTGAAACGCATTAATTCGCTGACGGCAGATTGTGCTATTAATTGTTTGAAAGAATTTACCTATTTATTTGGGGCACCCGTGCGCATTATTAGTGACCAGGGAAAATGTTTCACTAGTAGTAACTTTCGTGAATTTTGTACTAATTATAATGTTGAGTTGCATTTAATTGCCCATTGCACGAGTCGTGCTAATGGTCAAGTTGAGAGGGTTATGCAGACTTTAAAAAAATACTTTTGCGAGTATTGAAACGGAAAGTGATAAGACTGGGCAGGATAGTTTGGGTGAAGTGCAATTAGCAATTAATAGTACTAAACATAAAGTAACAGGATTTAGTCCTGCTGAGCTGTTATTTGGAGTGTCAATCCGTTCTTTGGAGTTACGTAAAATTACGTGTTCCGTCTTGGATGACACTTCTCTAGATTTTTC
The DNA here is from genome assembly GCA_025024175.1 of Rhyzopertha dominica. NCBI lineage: Eukaryota > Metazoa > Arthropoda > Insecta > Coleoptera > Bostrichidae > Rhyzopertha > Rhyzopertha dominica. Next base: position 40,745,456 of record QCXZ01000003.1, on the reverse strand, counting down.
TCCTATTAGAACTGTTGCTAGTGAAAAGATTGTACGTTCTTCAGAACAGGATGTTATTCGCAAAAATGCATTGAAAGCCACAGTACAACCCTTTTTCGTTGGTGATTTTGTGTTTAGTAAATCTAATAAGCGCATGATTTCTAAACTTGTCCGTAAATACAGAGGTCCTTTCAAAATTGTTAAGGTACTTGATAACGATCGTTACGAATTGGTTAAACCTACAGAAAAAGGCAAAAGTCGAACCTTTAAGTTTGCCCACGATCAGCTGATTGCTGTTCCTGAAGGACAGGGTGACATTTCAGTTTTACCGGACATTTCTAGTGAGGATGGGTCCGTGTCGGCGGAATAATTATCTAATGGTGTGTAATTTAAATTTTGCTTTTGTTTATCACAATGTCGATCCTGCAAGGATGTTTGTCTTGGGCAGATGTTGAATGTTGATCCTGGCTGTATAGTCAGATGAGAAGTTTTAGTCGATCCTGGCTGTGTAGCCAGATGAGCAGCTTTAGTCGATCCTGGCTGTGTAGCCAGATGAGCAGTTTTAGTCGATCCTGGCTGTGTAGTCAGATGAGCAGTTTTAGTCGATCCTGGCTGTGTAGTCAGATGAGAAGTTTTAGTCGATCCTGGCTGTGTAGTCAGATGAGCAGTTTTAGTCGATCCTGGCTCTGTAGTCAGATGAGAAGTTTTAGTCGATCCTGGCTGTGTAGTCAGATGAGGAGTTTTAGTCGAACCTGACGTTGTCAGAAGAATAGTTTGAGTTGATCCTGTACTAGGTACAGATGATATGTCGAGCTCAGTTCAAAGTGTAACTGAATGATGGTCGATCCTGGTTTCTTTCCAGATGATAATTGTTGATCTCAATTGAAAATGAATGATAGAAGTCGATCCCGGTATCATCAAATATCGGATGAGTTGATCTCAGTTGGTACATTGATACTAATTGGATGAATTGTAAAATTTGTGGTTCAAAGACGATACAATTAGATGAACTAGAGTCCTGTGTAGTTTGGATAGAATTTGACTTTATTTCCTGAGAGCAAACAGAATTTGATAATAAAGTGGGCGGCATGAATGGGCGAAACTAATTCATTTGTTTTCTTACAGTTCATGATTGTTAGTGCCCGAGGACGTGCACATGTCAGGATGGCCGTGTCGGCGCCAAGTCCGCCCATGGTCCACGCCACTGTAAAATCTCCGCCTATGATTAGTTCTAACCGAATAAGTTGTTTTGTTTATTTGAAAGTCTTGTTTGATTTTATATAATACTGTGAACGCGTCAGAAATGGTCTGGCGAACGGAACGGCGCTCCGACAAAACCATAATATAAACAAAGACATCTGTTGCATTGGAGAGTGGGCATTTGGAATTCGAATTCAGATTCTGATTAGAGCCTTGAGCAAGTGGTGGTTTTTGGTCGGAGCGTCGGATCGTTTACGTTTTGCAGCAATTATTTGTAGTTAGTTAATTAMCGKTTTAAATAAGTGTAAGGGGTAAATAAACGTTCGTTGATTAATAAATAATTAACTGCTGTTAATAAAATAAACATGGGACGTATTTGCATAAGAATACCAGTAAATAACATACCAAAACAAAGAATTCCAATACACTCCCTCCACCTCGTTCATGACATCCAGAAATTAATCAATCAGTGGCTTATTATGGACTAAATGGAGTATTCGTTCACTCAGTAACCACCGGAAACAAACAGAACAATCTTTTACTGTACTGAATTGCACAATCAAATTTAGATAACTCACCGGGGGGTAACGATGCCCCCAGGCTAGTCACAAAGTGTCTTCTCACCTGGGCCCCCCTCTTCTTATTTCCACCTTTGGCCTAATTTCCTACATTATTAAACAAAAACAATAGTTTTCAACAACTACCACCTATTCTACTAAGCAGCCGCATCGGCAAGCGAGCGCATGCATGTTTTTGTGAGTTTCTGACCATCACAGGGTCACCTCCAGGACACAACCCGGAAGTCAACGTTCTTGAGGGTAAATCACTCAGACGTTTCAGTCGGAGCAGCAATCGACAGATTTCTAGCGTAATCGCCAGACAATCCCTCGTTGCTGACGGAACATCAATCGCCAGTTATTAACCTATCATATGAGCTCATATGTAACATAATCTAGGTACTCACAGGTTACTCTCAAAAATCCAATTAGCATATAAGAAAAGGTAATTTGCCCCTGGTTCACTTCACGTCCACAATCATTCAATACTCATACATTAAATTAATGCCATCAAACTCAGGTCCAGCCACAAAACGAAGGAAACAATCATCGCTAAGAATTAATCAACCCACACATTCCAGCACTCCACTAATACTAATGTCGCGCTGCTCCGAAAAGGGTCTCGCCCAGAGGTTTCTTTCTTATAAACAAACCATACCTCGTCTGAACTCTCGGTTCATTCTCGACTAAATAAAACATAGTCAAAATAATCTTGTAATCGAACTTTAAATCAATATGAACAGAATTAAACATTGCCTTTCAATCGGCCACACCTGACATTTCCTCGTCCCGAGGAAAATCTTCGGTTTCTGAGTCCGACGGTATCTATATTAGATGGAATATCTACTCCATCTTTTGCATTCACCAAATCATTATCGTCATCAGAAAGATTGTATATGTTGCCCAATAAGGCTTCATATGGTCAACCGCAATTACATTCTTATAACTACCTTTTCTTCTTTAATCTTTCATATCCTCAACAACATATCTAGGTCTTAATTTCGTACTGAGATCTTTGTTTTTCAATAAGAACTATCTTCTATAACCAACTATCTTTCAATATGAAACTATCTAGTGGTGATCTCACCAATCAAATAATTTCGAACCACCTTACGTTTCACTTCAAATCGGGTCTTATTTTTCCCTTGTGCGATTTTTATTCTTTTCTCCGCAATCTGCCTGTTTTCAATTAGATTCTGTTGCCCGCATATTTCCCCTCTTAACTCGTGTACTAATTGCAGAATCAGATCCAATTTTCGAAATAAATCCCATTAAAAGTTTACTAGGTGTTTTCTGAATATCCTTATGTATCGTATTTTTCATGGAAAACTGTATTTGGGTACATGTTGATCCCATTCTGACTCATCTTCATATGTTGAAAGTGAATTCAAAATTGTTCGATTGTATCGCTCAACTTGAACAGGTGTTCCTACAGCAATTTTTATATGTCTTAAATCTTTTTCTTTACAATAATTTGTAAATACCTTAGATGTCAACGAAGTTCCACGATCTGTGACAACGTACGCAGGTGTACCGAATTTATAAATGATTTCTTCTTCGAACAATTTAATAACTAATTTAGTTTTAGTTAAACGTACAGGTCTTATCAAAATGAATTTTATAAATGCATCTACCAGAACAATCAGATGCATATTTCCCGTCCAGGTTTTATTAAAAGGTCCTAAATGATCCACATGAACTGTATGGAATGGTACCGGATGATAAGGGATTGGATGCACAAATCCCTCCTTTTTGCCGTATTGTTGTTTATTAAATAAACTAGGCACACAATTATTAATATACCTCTGTACTTGGAGTTCATGTTCGGAAACCAATAATACTTACATATGGCCGCCCTAATTATATTTAAAAGCATACCTTTAGGTTCAACCCATTGTAAACCTCGAAGATTAATGCTCTCTAAGAGGACAGTTCTTAAAAATTTGTCTTTCATACTCAGTCAGTGGTTTACAAAGTATTTCGCGAATATTTATAATTTTATCATGTGATAATTGTGCCGCTAAAACTCAATCATCTGGTTCTATACGTAAAATGATTCTTGGTTCGTTCGGTGATTCACTAATATCTGGATTTTTGCTTAAAGCATCAACATGCTCCATTGCATTACCTTTTCGGTATTCCACTGTGAAACAAAACTCTTGCAGCTGCAACCACCATCTTGCAATTCTAGGCAATAGGTCACGCTTGGCCTACGAAGTTTTTATGCATTGCAGTCTATCACTACAACAAATTCTTTGTCTAGAAGGTACACCCTAAACTTCTGTATAGTTTGCACAACAGCAAGAGTCTCTAATTCATATGAGTGAAATTTACTTTCAGACTCTGTAGTTCGACGACTGCAGTAAAACACCGGATGTAACCTTCCATCAAATTCTTGCAACAGTATACCTCCTAAACCTTTACTGCTCGCATCTGTGTGAACTTCCGTTTTAGCTTCCGGGGAATACATTTTCAATAGTGGTCGATTTGAAAGTATATCCTTGAGATTTTCAAACGCCTTTCTTTGTTCAGATTCCCAAATCCATACTGCATTTTTTTTCTGGTTAATTTTGTCAATGGTTCTGCTATTAATCCGTAATTTTGTGCAAAGTGTCTAAAGAACCCTGTTAATCCCAAAAATTGTCTGATATTATGAACATCTTTAGGTATTGCAAAATTTTCGATGGCTTTACTTTTGGTTTCTCCTGGTTTGACTTCTGCCGAAATTTCATAAATCCTAAATAGTTCATTGAGGAACAAAGAAAACTGCATTTATCTAGATTTAAAGTCAGTCATTCGTCAGAAATAATTAGAAACAATTTTTATAATTTCTCCAATTTTTCATCGACAGTTTTTAATAAATGAGGATGTCGTCCAAGTAAACGCGGTGGCTTAATTTTCACGTGGAGTTAACAATCTATTCATGAGTCTTTGGAATACATTTTAGCATTACATAACACAAATGTCATTTTTGTTATACTCTAGTGGCCATTAGGAGTTACAAAAGCTGTGCATTTGTAGAATTTTCTTCAATGGGGATCTGATGATACCCAGACAACATACAACGTTGTGAATAGGGAAGAAACCTTGTAATTTGTCAATTTGGTCGTCTATACGAGGCAAGGGAATTTTATCCTTAATAATTACGTTATCCAACGTTCTATAATTTACAAAGAACTTAAATTTACCATCTTACTCTACACTAACAAATTTGGGAAACTAAACGGAGATAATGATTCACGTACAATGTTATGATCTAAGAGTCCCTAAATCATTCTTTATCCCCATTTTCTCCACTGGTGACATACGATAAGGTCTAGAAGTAATTTTTCTGTTGACTAGATAACTGAATGGACATTTTGGTGTTTTTCGATTCACTAATTTCTTCAATGTTGGTAGTAAAATAACTATTATACTTTAATAAAATAATAAGCTTACATTTATCATCCAAAGTTACTTTTCCTACATTAAGTTTATCTAATTCCAACGGTTTTAAATTTTGTTCCATCACGTTTTAATCTTTTATATTACTGCCCTAATTGTTCGAAACACATCGCCATGCCTGAACTAAAAGATGCTTAACATTTATCACTAACTCTTTACTGCCTAATTAATTACAGAATTTATTATAGTACCACTAATGTTATTATTTTTCATTACCCTTACTGATATCTAATCATAAAATTTTCTTGACGTCCGTATTGTGCAAGTTTGCCTTTAAGACGTATTTATCCTATTTATTATCACGTTTCTTGCAAAAACTGCAAACGGCATTTTTTTTTACAAAAGACTGCCCTATGTCCACTCTCCTTGAAAAAAATATTTTATTATACCTTTACTTGATTCTCGAGATCACTACTACGAAATGACTTGATAAAACGACGTTTCTTCGAAAACAAACGACCATCTTTTTTTTTTACTACATGGTGTTCATTCCTTATCTTATCTGTATGGCAGTTTTTGAGAAATCCCAAAAGATCCTCTATTGTATTAAAATTTACAGCATCTGATCATTCAGCCCGCCAGCAAGCTCATTTTCGCCAAAAATTTGGAACCGCTGAAGCAAGCTTAATTTGTCGAAATAATACTGAAGTAATGTGTTATGACACATAAACTTGTTTGCTTCCGATCGGGCATCTCTTGTAGCAAGCAATTCGCAATAATTTAGCTTTGTAGGATAACTTTTTAACCACGATTGTTTAAGACCGTCCAATTCATGCATGTTATCGGCTGAGAATTTAACCTTCTTTTCAACTAGCCCTATTAAACGTTTGGAGACCGTAAAAGCCGTAAATTCGTCCGACCAGTCATAAATCGTCCTCAGCTGTTCAACCTTCTCAACCCAACGAACAATATCTAAATGGTTAGGTATATGTTCGGAATTATAGTAAGGGATGAGGTCCGCACGTGTATTGGGTTGATTGAGAGTTATTTAAATGTGCTAATTTATCAATAGCGCTTGTCAATTTACAAAACATATCTTCGGATGTTATCGCTGTGACATTTGAGATAGTCCCCGAAGAAGATGCAGAATCCAAATTGTTAATCCCGCTAGTACCCGGTACCGCGAGTAAATTTGAATTTTGCGGTCATTTCACTTGTTCTAAGAACCTAAAGTTGCCAATGCAATTATTCTTTTCATGTTTCTGCGTGCCATTGTTTGAATTTGTACCAAACGGAATAGTTTAAAAATACTAATCAGAAAAGCATATTGTTCTAGCAGCAAGCAAACAAATTCACCTAAATCAGTGTCAGAATTTGTCGTAAGAACATAGTTCGATTCCAAGACCTCTTTACCATATATGTAAACAGATCGTAAGAAATAATTGTTTCGAGAGCGGAGCAGCGAGACGCTAGTCTAAACATATGTCTGGAAACTATACGGGGAGGGTTCAATAGGTTTGGTAAATACTGACACCTTGCTCTACTCGCCGCTTTACTCGCCGCTCGACGCGTCACTCTGCACGCACCCTAAGGTATCTTTGTTCGACTAAGTTCGTAAAAAATACTAATTATGGTCTACTAAAAGTTTAATATAGATTAATAGATTAGTTAATTTGACATCACATTAGCATAATATACGTTATACAATACTTAGATGTAAAATATTTGTGTTGGTCATTGCAGATTTTAATGTAGTTTTATTAGCCGATGTCTCGAAATTCGTGTAAATATATTGCAATCTGTGTGTCCGAACTGGAACAGAGAACGAGTGAAGTATATTAATTCCGTAAATGAACGGGATGCATCATTGGAGAAGCTTGGAATATGGGACGAAGACGAAGAAGAAGAAAGAGACTCTCGAATATTGATGAGAAAGCTTTCGTAGCACACCTTCTAAACAGAAAATAAAAAGGTCGAGGAATACTTTGGGCGGAATATTTTATGTCAAATTTGTCCATTTTTATTTACGATTCAATTGATCTTTCAAAAGTTTATATTTGACTAAAGAAGAGTTTACCAGATTTCTACCTAAAGCTCATATCAAAAAATATATTGACTTTAAGGTAAATTCAGCTTATTATATCAAATAATGAGCACTTGATAAACATTGTGTTATTATCTTGGTAGGGATAACTTTTGGACCATATAAGAAGAGGAATTTTACAATATGAAAATAGAGGACATTGCAAAAGTTCGTCAAACAAGACCAACATTCAGCGATAGCTACAAAGACTTTTTTCGAAAACTTTTCGTTTAATATCTTGTCGTTGTCGTTTTGAAGTAAATGTTGAACAAAGCTGCGTATTAAAGTGAAAACGTCGCTGGATTCCATACGGGACAGTAATTTATTTCCGTCTATTCCTCCACTTTAGACTCTTTTGAAAGCTATAGTTCAGCAATAACAATTCGTAAAATCTTATCGAACTGTAAAATAGATTTTGGATAAAAGTCATTGACAGATTATGTTAATACCACGAAATAAAGCACGTTCCTTTTTCGCGCCGTCTCCATACCTCAACCAATCATAAGCAACTAATGATGATTTTTTAGTTGTTTACCTGTTATATACACTATATAGCGATATTATAAAAGCAATTCGAACAATGTGGTAAGTAAATCGATAATAATATCGTATTCTTAACAAAAATTCTGTTTTCACATGTAAAATCAATTCCTTCCAGTCCTTGGTAAAAATAACTTGAAATGGAACAGAAATATACTAGTATCTTATTTCCCTGCTTGTAATTCAATGCATGTGGAAACGTTAAGAAAATAATTTCTGCTCGAGCGAATTAAGTTTACCAAATGCTTCTTTTTGTAATACTTGAAGCCTTAAACCTTGAGCCTTTTTTTATCACCTCATCCATTGCACATGTGTCGCTAATAGTCAAGTTCAAGGTTGCTTTRTATTTTGCAGTGTCTTAGGCCTTCTTAATGTGAAGCATTTGCGGTCTTATTATAAATACGTCTTATATAGGCTTTATCTGGTGTAAATTAAATGGGTTATTAAATAGGGTAGTTATAAACCTGAATACGAAATAAAGGGAAGCAAGTGCATGTGCAGAGTAACAAGAATTTAGTATCTCCACCTGGCTTTAACGTGCGAGAACATATTTTCTCTCACTCTCTACGCTACCCCACTCCCCAAAAATAATTAATATAAGTAGGTGTCTGCCCTACAGCTGTTACGTTATTATGTAAGTTAGATGGTTTATAATGAATTAGATGTTCAATCCGCGCTTACATAAGTAACTGTAATGATGTAATGCTACTATAATTTTTCAATGAGTATAGAGACTAACAAAAAAGAATAGAAAAATTATTAGATTAAAATAAACTTCTTCTTATAAATTAATGTATTTTTTATATCATGGGTGACTAAGTAGTGGCACAGCTATATAACCTGATCTGAAACCCGACTGACCGCAGGCAAAGCGCCAGAATGCTGCGGTTGAAAATTCAGCTGCTCATACGCTAAATAATAGTGGTAGACAGTCCTTCGGAGGCCCAGGCTGTGGGGCGCTATCTTACAACACCAGGTCCCATACAGCTACGCACTTTCCTTCCCACAGAAAAACTTTTTTAACATAAAATCATCCTTCAATTTCGCGCTGTAATTTACTCTCTTTTACTGATATCTTGTTAGTATGAAGTTAAATCTTCTTTGCCTTCGCAACAACCTACGAGTTGCAGTATGTTGGAAAATATTATTGAATTTGCATGCTATTACTAAAAATCGTGTTCACCGTATTACCACATTACTGAACTAGATTTCAGCAGAAGGTTGCAAGTTAATTTACGATTACATTTTTCCATTACCTTCAACAAWAACATATTATTATGCTTCAACCGAAATCACTTCTTATTCGGATGCAACACACATGTTTAAATCGCAACTGTCAAATACGAATTTTGCGAAGATTTCAAGCTAAGATTTCCTATGTGAGATAAAAATATGTTTAGGCTTAATCTTCATGAATTTATGTATATTCTGAAAGAACAGCTAAAAAGGCTCAAATGAAGTAGGTTTATTATTTATTAGATTAAAAGAGCTGCGTACCAGAAACAGCTAAAGCTTTCTTTGTTTTCGGACGGCTGCCCCAGCCAGAATAAAAACCATAGTTTTATTGGATTCTGCTTAAGTTTGGTCGAAACGCAAAGATTTGAAAAGGGTTTTCACAAGGCAACATTTTTTGGCTACCATAGAACATGACCTATTCAAACGATGTATTAAGAAAGTTGATCGAATTTATCATCCTAAAGAGTAGGCTGATTTAATAGCCAGCTGAAACTCTAAGGTATTAGAGAAAGCAGTCCATAGATATAGAAGATATAAAATATTTTAATAAATAGTGGCCTCATTTTTATACAAGAAGAATGTGTTATCGGTAGGATCATACAGACAAGATTTTAACATTGTAGATCTCGTTCTCGAAAACACGTAAAGATCAGTTCTCGATCTCGATCTACTTGCAGCACTCTCAGTCTCGAATCGAGAATCTCGAATTTGATGTGTGCATAATTTATTTATGGAACACACAGAAAAAATGAAACAAATGAAAATAATTAACTCCGAAAAAAAATTAAAAGGGCATTTAGCAGTGACTATATCAGAATCCTACTATATAGGTGGTTACGTTTCCTAAATACCTAGCTTTTTAATGGTAAAAATCAATTTAGAACAATAAAGAAAAGATACCTAAGCAGGGAAGAGCTTAACTGGCTAATTCTACACTGAACATTATCAAATAGGTATGAGCATAGTAGTTGATGAATATTCACGTTCTCATTCATTCATTTATAAGGTTCTATAAAATTAATAATAGAATCTAAAAAATGCGTGTTTGCACATTAATGCACTTAGATCACTCTCATTATACACAATGCTTGTACTGTGTAATTCTAAGAATTCATTCCACTGAATTGATTTGAAATTGAAATATGTACCTACCCCCGAACCTTGCTGTTCTCTATTTACTAACAGATCAATACAAACAAAGGTTGTGTGTATCTTGTCTGCCCAATTCTTCATTTCCGTAGGTACGAAATGCTTAGGGAGACGATATGCTTGCTAATTATTGCTTGATTCCCATACTGCTTAATAAAGCCACTCATTCATATCACTATATAAATAGTGCTAGTTTATTATTACTGTACCAAAAACCTTTAGATGTTAGTCGATATCCTTTTGGAAAAATGCCAATATCTAAATAATTATCGTTGTTTTGTACAAGTATGTATTTTTAAAAGAATATCAATGATAAAAAAGATGTATATATATTTTCATTTAAATGGCTCCGAGATCGAGATTTTCTAGGCAAAATCTCGATCTCGTCTCGAAAATTCGAGACGTAAAAATGCCAGTCCCTATCTGGAAATTCGAGACGAGAACGAGACGAGACCGAAAAATTTCTCGTCTCAGCGGCAACACTACATAAGGCAGATATATTCCTCGTGAACAGAAACAGAGTTTTGTCCCAGCTTCGTTCATGGAGTTTTGGTAGCTCAAAAAGCACCCATTGGATTTATGACGGCCAGGCCTTAAAGGTCCATTACACAAAGGTCTTGATTGCTTGACCCCAAAGCAAGCTGTGAAATAATAATTGAAATCCACCTCGGAATACAATGAAAGGGATAACCACTATGGCGCTTACCTTACATGATTCACAAAAACGGAAGAGGAAGATTAGCAAATTAAGTCGTTATTACGTATTTTGTTTGTAATAATCTTATTGTGAGCGCTCTTTGTTAAGTTTAATTTTTAATAAACGCGATTTGGGTTTAAAAAGAAATTTATCACCATTTATATCACACGTATTATTTAAAAATATAATATGTCTGTAACAAACCGAAAAAAATCTGAACACTGATGAATTGCAGCTTTCGCGTTACATTCGCATGAAAAATGCCGGTTTACTAGAACGCATTTATTAACTAACTATATCACACATATTTACACTTATTTTGGTGAAATAAATGAAAGGTTGTTCTCAGCGGTGTGAAACGTTCTGTTGCTGGAACTGAACTCTCCTACTTACAATTTCTGACTACCTAACTTGTTACAAAATACATCCCCAAAACACAGATGTTGGGGCAGGGGAACAAAGGTACAGATAGGGTGTAATAAAAATACACGCCGACACCTCAAAGAGCGCCGACAGAACAAGGGTACCGACAATTGTTCTCGCACTTAGTCATAAAATACTGCATCGGGGTAAAACCCATAAACGGCGCGCACATACTCCCCGCCTTGGCACGCGTGCCAAAAATCTTTAAACATACACTTCACGACGTCTTTGAAATGCACTACGCACCATTGTCACCTATAGGCAACGGACACAGTTTAACAAGGGCCCGCCGCAATGTTCCGTGAGCTGTCCTGAGAGTAACCACCCTGATGATGCCATCACTTCCAGGATGCGTCTGGGTGACGCGACCAAGACGCCAGGATAATGGAGGTAGATTCTCGTCCATGATAAGAACCACATCTCCAATCTTGATGTCCTTTGATGCTCGGGTCCTCCATTTGGCGCGGCCTTGATATTGAGAATAAACTTCTCGACAAAAGCGCTTCCAAAAATGTTGCTTAAGCTGAGCTATGCGCTGCCAGCGCGCCAATCGATTGATTGGGATGGATGTAAGGTCCTGCTCAGGTATCGATGTTATCCTTTCTCCGATCAGGAAATGGGAAGGAGTCAGTGGGACGAGATCATTGGGATCACTGGATAGGGGTGTTAGGGGCCTGGAATTAAGAATGCCCTCGATTTGTGTCAATAACGTAAGCATTTCCTCAAAAGTCAGATAAGAGCTGCCTGCAATCCTTTTAACGTGCTGTTTTGCAGAACGGATTAGCCTTTCAGCAAGACCGTTAAAGTGAGGCGATCGCGGAGGCGCGAACTTCCACGTTATGTTATTTATCCCGCTCTCGTTACATGTAGAATTTTGGTAACTGGAACTTTTAACAATTTTTTGTAGCTCATTCCGTGCGCCCACAAAATTTGTTGCATTATCGCAATATATAACAGAAATGGCTCCCCGCCGTGAGATTACGCGCTTAAGAGCACTAATAAACGCTTGTGATAACAAATCGGTAACGAGTTCAATATGACATGCTTTTGAAACCATACATACGAACAGTGCAATGTAAGCTTTATAACACTTAGTCGATCTGACGCCACCATGCTTTATATAAACTGGACCGCCATAGTCCAAACATATTTTGAAAAATGGCCTGATTGGCTCCAACCTGTCTGCTGGTAAATTGCTCATCTTGTAATTGCTTGCTTCGGCGCCACTGTGCAACAATCTGACGTGTTCATTTTGAATTAGCAATTTTGTCAAATGGTGTTTTGCCGGTAAAATGATTGGGAACTTCTTATCGTAACTAGCAGACGAAAGCTTGATGCGTCCACCAACCCTCATAAGACCCTGATCGTCCAAAAATGGACTTAATTTGAGTAATTTGCTCTTTCTGGCTACTTCACCCGAATTCTTTAAGTCGTGCATCTCTGCTTTAAATTCAAATCTTTGAATCTGAAAAATGATTTTGCTAAGCGCCTGATTGCACTCTGCTTCACTGACGGAGCCCTTGCGTGGACTCTGACGATGTCTTGTGTTGTGCAACCATCTTAGGCAATAAGCTGTGACACGAACTAATTTTGACAAATTCGAATATTTATTAATAAACAATGTATCGTTGTTTTCTTTTACGCATGTATTCAGAAGTACTTGACGTCTTTCCGGTATTTCGGACGAATTGTGAAGCCCGAACTTTTGTAATGGCCATGACGAAATCTCTGATTCCAAAAACGATGGCCCATGAAACCATAACGCATTGCTATTTAGATCGCGAGCTGAAATGCCACGCGTAATTAAATCGGCAGGGTTTGATTTAGTGGGTATATGATGCCGATCGTCAACCCTGGATAAGCTTTGTATCTGGGAAACCCGGTTAGATACGAATGTATTCCAAGTGTTGGGGGCTGACGCTAGCCATGTTAGGACAACGGATGAATCTGTCCAGTAATACACAGAATTGACATGGACTGTCAACATACTTATAATTTTGACGCCCAAACGTGTGGCTAATAATGCCGCGTTTAGTTCCAATCGCGGAATAGTCAGTGCTTTTAAAGGTGCTACACGAGATTTCGAGGTCAATAAACGAGTATGATAAGTACCCATTGCGGTTTTTGATCTTAAATATGCAACTGCACCATACGCCTTTAAAGACGCATCCGCAAAAATATGTAATTGTATTTCCACCGGTGGATATGGTAAAACGCATCGCGGTATCGAGAAATGTTTAATTTGTTCTAAGTCCATGCATATTTTAAACCAAATAGCCCTTACGTCTGAGGGAACCGGCGTATCCCAATCGATATGTAATGACCATAACTTCTGCATCAATAATTTGCCCCTAATCAAAAAAGGCGTTAAGAACCCCAAAGGATCAAAACATTTCGTAATTTTTGATAATATGATACGCTTTGTGACGTGCTGTTCATGATCAATTTTCTCTGCCTTGTATCTGAAATCATCGGAGTTACAATGCCACAACAAACCTAATGTTTTCGTAACGCCGTGTTCATCTATCCCTACTACGGCAGATGAGGTACATGCATCATTGCTAGGCAATAATTCTGGATGATTTGATGCCCATTTCCGCAATTCAAAACCGGCGCTGCTTAATACTGATGTTAAGCTACTCTGAAGCTTTTTCGCGCTTTCCARGGAACTTGACCCGTATAACATATMATCGACGTAAAAMCCTTTTTGAATTGCCWTTTTAACTTCAGGTTGTGAATCTGATTCGCATTGCGCTAACTGATGTAGGCATCTGATTGCAAGAAAACTGGAAGAAGCTAACCCGAACGAGACGCGTTTTAATCTGAATATTTTAACAGGTTCAGAATCATGATAACGCCATAGAACTCTTTGAAAATCAGTATGGGATTTTATTAACTTGATTTGCATGTACATTTTTGATAAATCCGCCGAAAATGCATATTGAAATGTCCTAAAACGGATTAGAATAGAAAATAAGTCATCCTGAATGACTGGACCTACTAGTAAATTGTCGTTTAAACTTAATCCGTTTGATGTCGGGTTCGATCCGTTTACAACTATGCGAACCTTTGTTGTCATGCTATCTTCTTTTACGACTGGACGGTGTGGTAAATAGCAGGCAATAGGATTGTTCACTTCATGCGACGGCACGGGCTCTAAATAGCCCGAATGCAGGTAGTCCTGAATTATTTCGGAATACTGTTTCTTTAGAGGTTTATCTTTTGCAAGTTTGTTCTCGAGTTTATAAAACTGTTGCAATGCGGAATTGTATGACTGACCCAAATTTATTTCATTGTTTTTGAAAGGCAATTCCACTACAAATCGACCATCTGAAGGATCACGCGAATGAGTATTTCGAAAATGATTCTCGCAATATGAAACTTCTGAATCCGCCTTTTGTATTAAAATGTCTTCTTGATTCCAAAAACGCTCGATTGAATCCTCGAGATTCATACTGTTCGTGTTTAGAAAATGGCATTGTTGTGTGGCCGCGAAATATCGTTCGTTGTATACCGCGCCGGAGACGATGTACCCAAGAACCGTATCATGCAAATATAAATTATGGTTAGGGATTTTGACATGATTACGCATTAAAAGTTGATAAAAATGCTCCACGCCAATTAATAATTCAACCGGGCGAGCTACGTTGTAATTGGGATCTGCCAATTTTACGCCTTGCGGTATAATTATGTTTTTTGTGTTAAATGATATACTGGGTACATTGTCTGTGATGCTTGGTAGAACCACGCAATCGATCCTTTTGGCAAAATCTGACGTACGGGACTTTATAAAAATGTTAGTCGACCGCGTTGAATTGCTGCAAGATTGACCTATACCTGTGATAGATACGGAAGAGCGTCTTGTTTCTAAACCTAAACTGTCACACAATGATTCCTTTATAATGTTTAATTGCGAACCCTGATCTAACAAGCAGCGCACCTCGCGTGGATTTCCATGTCGATCATTGACAAGAACAACAGCTGTGGACAATAATACTTGAGAAGTATTTGAACATAAATTTGAAACTGCTGTGGTTTCATTGTTTATGCTACTGGTGCTGGGTTGCTCAGCTGGTATTTGATCTCGAGCCGCTGGTGCATGCTCGTGCAATAATGAATTGTGTGATTCACCACAATATTTGCATTTGGCCGAATGGCAGGTAGAAACATTGTGCCCCTGCTTTAAGCAATTTGGACATAGTTTTAGTAGGGCGACCCGTTGAGCCCTATTTGATGCACTTAATTTCAAGAAATCCGCGCATAAATGTATTTTATGTGCTCGTTTGCAATTGGCACATTCGATCTTATTTGTCGCTAAAAGTGATGCACGTAGTTTATTATTAGACTTATTACGAGGCTGAGAATTAGAAATGGTGCGAGCCTTCTGGGATGAAAGTTTATCAGCGGGTTTTAGAATTTCTGAAACTCGCGAACGCTTCTCCAGGAAGCTAAGTAAATCGTGAATTTTGGGTACATCTGAATCTAATGTAGCCTCCCATGCGCGCCTCGTTTCGGTATCCAACTTGGATGTAATAATACCGCATAAAATAGCGTCCCAGGTATTCGTTTTAATTCCCAAAACTTCCAAAGCCGCTAAGTTGCTATTGAAATCATCAATGAATTGACGTAGCGTGATTTTAGCACCCTCATTTAAATTTTGAGCATTTATTATGGCCATAACGTGATCTTGCACGATCAACCGCGTATTTTGATAACGCTTTATAAGGGTTTGTATAGCTATGTTATAATTCGCGTCTGACACAGGCAAAACCTCTATTGCTGCTAAAGCTTCACCTTTTAGGCATGACTTTAGATAATGCATTTTTTGAACGTTATCCAAATGAGCATTGTCATCAATCAAAGATTTGTAGGTGTTGTAAAAAGGCACCCATTTTGTATAAGAACCTGAAAAGCTAGGCAATTCTAAGGTAGGCAATTTAACATTGACAGAATTCGAAACAGAATGATTGCTTACAGGAGAATTTGATCTTGACTGTGCTGTATTGTTATGATTTTTGATAGCTACTGCAATGGTGGCTACCGCGTCGTGATACTGCGTCTCAAATCTATCAAATTCGTCTGAATCTATTTCATTTTCGTCAATGTACTCAATTTGTGTCTGAATCTCCGTGAACTGCTTTAAAATGTCTGGCAATAACATTTTTCGCGATTCTAGCTGTTCTATAACAATATTTTGTTGATCTAATTTGTTCAAGTAATTGGATATTCTTGTCAAACTGGCTTTAATGCTAGAGCGGCGTTTTTTAAGCGCTTCTAAATCTGACATGATGAATGTTATTCTGACACAACTAATTGAGAAATAATGCTCACGCTATTGAATCGCACGACGACAATAAACAGGAATGGATAAATGGGACTAACCTGTATCTTGCTTGCAAGTTCTGGTGTTGACGATGTCCTGCTTGATGGGATTCGTCGATTGCTTTGATTGGCATGTGCTGCCTAAATTTCACCTGGATTTCAGCTGAATTCTGTCTTCCTACTGCCTGCGGTTGCTGAGCGCTGAACCGGGGTGGAATTGCTCTTCGAATTTAGCTGGATAACACGGATTCTGTCTTCCGACTGCCTGCAGTGTCTGGATGATGCACCGGGGTGGAATTGCACTTCGAATCCGCGTATGTGTATATGTGTGATTGTTATTACTGTTATGTACGCGAACTTATCCGGCTCGAAGGACCAAAAAATGTAACAAATACCGAAAAATCTGAACACTGATGAACTGCAGCTTTCGCGTTACATTCGCATGAAAAATGCCGGTTTACTAGAACGCATTTATTAACTAACTATATCACACATATTTACACTTATTTTGGTGAAAGAAATGAAAGGTTGTTCTCAGCGGTGTGAAACGTTCTGTTGCTGGAACTGAACTCTTCTACTTACAATTTCTGACTACCTAACTTGTTACAAAATACATCCCCAAAACACAGATGTTGAGGCAGGGGAACAAAGGTACAGATAGGGTGTAATAAAAATATACGCCGACACCTCAAAGAGCGTTGACAGATCAAGGGTACCGACAATTGTTCTCGCACTTAGTCATAAAAATACTGCATCGGGGTAAAACCCATAAACGGCGCGCACAATGTCAAATGAAGAGCATCTTTGAATGTACCCTATAAATATTTTGTAGAAAACAGAAAAGAAGCAATACATAAGTATTTCCGTTTTCCCAACATTTAGCTTCTTTGGAGTTAGTTCTCCCTAGTAATCCGTAATATACACTAACACACATCGCACACATCAATATACACTAATCTTAGCCCCTATCATTTATTTTAAGCAGATAATTTTACATTTATAGTATCTTCTTTATATATCTATATAGTTTGCCAACATCAATTTACTGGGGGATGCTTACTAATGAAACAAGATCCCAAGTTCTAGTGACCGCGGACTATCAAGTTCTTAAAAAATTTGGTATAATTGAAGAATAGAAAAACGTAAAATGTCTGACTTAACTTGAGCAGGACATAATGAAACAAAATATTCTCAATATCTTGTACATTATATAAATTAGTAGACGGAAAAATGTCCTTGAACCAATGATTTATAATTTGGACATATATGCGAGTCGCTGATGACTAACTTGCTCGAAACTTTCTACACATTTTACCGAAATTACGGAGACTAGTTAACAATATACTTATTACGAACGATTTAACTAGATTACCGTTTAGAAACATTATAAACTTCAGTGAGTTTGTCAGCAACGCAAAAATATTTGATAACTAGACCATTTCCAAAAAACAGGCAAGTGTAATTGATTTTAAATTGGCAGAAACTACATTAAAACGAATTCGCAAACCTGTACATCAATATAACTTAATAATTGTAATAAACAGACGTTTCCAATACTTCAATTACTTACTTTACATCAAGGGCTGATCAAAACATGAACTTCCTACTTCTACGAAAGATGAAGCGAGGCAGCCTTTAAATGTCATAAAAATACTAGCTGGTTTATTTCGCTAAGATGTAATTCGTCAAATCAGCGGTTGCACTCCCTCAGCTATCATCTGGGCGTGAAATCATTTTGCGGTCGTTTACATACCGGTTGTCAAATATCAAACACATTTTCAAAGCTAAACACAGCCAATCAAAGTTCAGTATCCAGCTAGCTCGTGATTTTCCCAATTTGAGGTTGAAGCCTCACCTCGAAAGAATAGCCTATCTACTGTTACAGTCTTATTGATTGCTTATTCCTGATAAAAATGTTAAATACCGCATTAAAAAAAATAATAATAAAAACCTGGCTGCAATTTCATTACTATCTAATTCATACGAGAAAATTTAGTGATCGAATCAACACATTTTAAACCAATCAATAATTGGATAATTTTGATATAAAGCTGAGGGATTTCGAAAGCTTCCCTAGCCGTGATTAATTACAAGGTCTTAATGCTGACCCTACCAGCGTTGGCATCCGACCACGTTTTCTACTTCTGCTCGCAATGAAACATTCTGACAAGAAGAACTATACCAGTAGCCACCTAAAAGAAAAAGAACCCTAACAAGTTTATGAAAGCTTCCTTAGAAACGAAATTGCAGTTTTGTAAAAATGTTGCCTGCATGAAATTGCCTTGTGGTATAAAGTAATACAAAGCATTCATTTACGTATGCGCTAGAAACAGCCATCGTACTACATTATTAAGCGTATGAGGGAGTATACATCGGTCATCACCTGCATAATTATTGTTAAAGATAAAAAATGAGCGAGTCTTCCATCATGCATAACCTATCAGCATTTGCTTGCTAACCAGTGGCGGCTGGTGGCAGTTTTATCTGGGGGGGGGCACTGACTGTATAATACAAAAAATATTTCTATTTTAAATAATTTTCCTTATATTTCTTAGAAATGTCAAGTTATCATCGCCGCCAAACAATAAACAAACAAAACAAAAAAAAACGCATTTGTCTCTTCGCATCCGCGCAACCATGAAGTTATTTCGTAAACATTTGCATCAAATTTTCTGGTAAATCCTTTTCGATTTTTGGTAACTGGTTTGTACTTGATTTAAATTTAATACAGGCACAGGGCGATTCGTTTTCTTAATGTTTACTTTGTCCGCCAAGCTCAGAGAACTGAAGTTTAATTTAATTAAATCACACACCCTCACTTTTTGTCTTGAACACAATTTTTCACAAAAAAAACACCTATACGTACGCTTAATAACCGCCCACGTTCGGGTGCATTATTTTCAGGAATGCGCGCTCGTGTCTCGGGCTGAACGAACTAAGCCCGAAATTCCAATTAAAATCGCGTGTCGACGTGTGCCATTTCCATCGCATTGGCCACAGAACATTGCATTGGCATTGAAACGCTTTGGGCTTACGGGTATCAGCCCGCCCGGCAGCCGGCAGGCAAGTGAATAGCGGGTTCCCGCAGTGCAGGCGCTGAACGCAAATGTACATAAGATTGTAAATTAAATACCTATGGGTAATAACTAATAATGGGTATATTAGATCATTAGATGTAAATGTAAATAAATGTTTTAATTTAATTTAATTTTATGTACATTTTTTATGATGCATTTGTTAAAGTCTTGTTAACTTTAAATCTTACTCGTATTCTTCTCTGCATTAATAGATATGTAAATTTCTATACTTTAGTAGATCACGGATGCTGCAAATGCATTATTGGCCCATAAAATATGACAAAAATTATTGCATACTTAATAGTGATAGATAAGATATATTTAAAAGTAAAATATAAAAATAAAGCCTGTTGAGTCCCCGGAACGTCTCATGCTGATATAGTTCGCGATCAGAATTCCACGAGATTCGAGCTTCCTTCAATTTTAACACATCCTTTCAATTTACACTCGGCATTCACCGACGTCTGGGCGTCCTACGCCGGACGCGTCGCCTCAACTAGAATTGCATCGAAAGAATTCGCTCATCCTCCTCCACATGCACGCATCCATGCACTACGTCCCGGATATTTTACMTCCTGAACACGTGGATCACGGGAAATGGCGGAATCTGACACTCGGGCACGTCCGCTGAAATTGAGAGGACCCATTTGAATACCAATTCGGCTGGATTCGGCAACCTGTACATGTTGACTGTTGTGCATAATCGTGTATACTTTAAATCCGATTCACACCCGCAAGCGATAAATCCATTTAGATACGCCGCCGGGCTAATTATGAGGCTGTGTGGATGCTACGTGATGCCGAAACGTCGAGGTTGTGATCGTGTTTGGATCGAGTCGGTACCAACACGTAGATGATTTCGTATATCTGCGAGTTTACGTATAATAAGGTTACTTCACTGAAGCGCTGCTATACCTTATCGATAGCTAATCAGAAGTGGATATGAAGAACTTGCAAAAGGTAAAAAACCAGTGATAGCTGTAGCGTTAACAGCATAGGGTTGTGACAGCGTTTGTCAAATATAGTGAACATTTATGATATTTTAGTGGATTTACAGGCATATGAAAAATGAAAAAGTATTGCCTGCCCGGGTCCTGAGTTCAAATCTCGATCAAGGCTGACAATACCTTTTCATTTCTTCATATGCCTGTAAACCCATTGAAAATATCATACATGTTCATAAAAACTGAATTCAGGCAGTAATTAACTTTCACTGTATATAGTAGTGAACATTGTTTGCAATGTAACTGGTGACCACACATAGCCGCGTATGATACGTGCTGTGTGCTATGCTATGCTCTACTGGATATTTGGCGGCTTGGATGATTCCAGGCGGAACCTTCGACGGTCTTAGGAGCCTGGAACTGTATCCCTTCTACCATCATGACGTCACACTAATAGCTGAGCGATATGAACGAAGCTTAATTTTTTACTGAGTAGTATGCAATTTCTTAAAGAAAATAAAGATTTACTTTGTAATTCTAAAAGCGTTAAGCAATTCTTGTCTTATTTATTAAACTATTGGTATTCCTGACATACTCATACATTTGCAGCAGGTGCTTTCTTTTAAGGTTATGTTATAAATATCAATAGCCCTGCAAGCCTACAAAGAACTGGTAAAAGTTTAAAACTGCATTTCAGTTTAAATTAGCTTCGTTTCATTGTATTATTGTGTACAAATTTTAAATTGAATTTTTAAAATATCGCTATCCGGGTGGTTTATTTGGACGCATTTGGGTGATTTGTAGCTATGTCCAGATACTTAATCTTGACAAGCCATTGTGATACTGGGTCGGTTGCTTTCCTGGATTTTAACTTAATATCAGTTTCAAATTAACCCAGTCACCATAACTACGCTTTAAATAAGTTAGACCATACAGCAGCGACAAAGGTCGGGAGTCCACGAGTGATATTCATGACTTTGAAAAAAGAAGGATTATGCTATATGGTTGTTTGCTAGAGCACGTTTTTTTTGTAAATGCTCTAGTTTGCAGTCTATTTCGTATATCATTTGAGAAATCGTTTGACAGCGGTTTGAGCGTTTACAAAGTAGCTGACAGCAGTTGACGTGTTGACGAAGTAATACTCTTAGTACTATATTGTTCTAAAAATAGTAATTTGTGGCGTTGTTAGTTGTTCGGCAACATTCCGAAAGGATGGCATTTCCGTAAATTTATAGGTGATAGGTGATTCCAAATCAACGCGACAAAGCCAGAGATCTTTCCACGATATGATGGACTATTGCGAATAAATGCTCCTGAACTATTTAAATTAACAATTAACAAATGCCAGACATGAAAATCTGCAACAACAACTTTTTTTCTAGTAGGTAAATGGTAACTTTTAGGTTTATAATAGTAGTCAATAAATCGGTGAAACTCACTTCAACTCGACTCCACCATATAATTCTACTTTAACCTTATACTTATCCGTTTCAACACCACATAACAACCGCGAATAATTAGCTAAAACGCATCCATTATGGGTTCACAAAACAAACATTGACATGTGGCTTCTACAATGTGGCCGCCTTTCCCAGCATTTCGCATATAATGCACTAGATGACGCTCTTATCGACACCAGTAATTGGTAGATATCAAATGTTGATCTTAACCAATATTGAGAAGGGGACCGGACCCATTGTGATTGACAAACCAAACAAAGCATCATACTATTTTTTTATATATAATTCGTAGGATTTCGCCGTATACTGCAAAATACAAGCTAAAAGTTGGGTGCAGAGATCGAAGAGAAGTAGAGGTATTCATTAGAAAAGTACAAATACAAATTTTTGTCTATCTATTTAAATCCACATATAAAAATCAACAACTTGTATGGTCTCGATAAGTATGAACATGTTCACATAATATCTGCTATATTTTTGCTAATGTGCATATTATTAATAAAATATAATTCTAAATCGAAAAGCAGTCTTTTAGTTTGACAAAGCGAGACAATTCCTGTTGAGTCGCCCATAATTCATGTACCGACCGTGGTCGTAAAGAAATAATTTCGTTACCTATACGTATTACTATTTGTATTATGCAGAGCTTTTTATTTTTCTTGTTATTTTCTATTTTTAAATATCCACCTATCTTAAAACACCTTTGGCGGCTATAAAGCATGGCTTTTTTTGTCACATCATTAATAACGTATTTCGTTTACCACCATAAGATACCCGTAGGCACAACGCGGAAAATGACAGAACCGATTTAAGATGGCATCAGTATGTAGTGTTGACAAACATTTTTGTTCGTATCATGTTGATATGTTTACGGTTGACGGTGACAAGTGGTACCGACAATCGACACATCGACAATCGTTTTTCACTGTAAGGGCGTATATTTAAAAATTTTATTGTATGTACAACATGAAACAGCTGAACTACCTACCTGCAATTATATTATGACGTATTACAAGCATTACCTATACCTGGTTTTATGCTTGCATTATAACGTGTCAATTTGTCAGCCTCAATTATGAGATTAAACCTAGTACCGGCCGGCCGCCGTGCACCTGGCAACAACGAAAACAAGTATCTTCACACTAAAACGATGACGTAACTTTAAAGCTCTGTGAACAACAGTGTACATGTACGCATCGCTGTTGTATATTTCATTTATGTTTATTTACTCTATATAGAATTTTTAAATAAACAAATGTAGATGATGCGTTTTTATTGGTAGGTATAGGTATAAAATATTATTATGTATTTTACAAATCATACAAATTTAGGACTTTTCTTAGCGCCAAAATGAAGGTAATTGTAATAGGGACTTCAGCGCATTTGATATGGTTAGAAAAACAAAACATCGGCTTATTTGTCTAATTCTTGAGGTCTAATTAAAACTACATCAGTCAGTTCTGAAACAAACTGTAACAATGCATTTGGTAAAATTCTGTAATAAGGTATTGCGTTAGATCAGTACATGAAACCAGCATTTTAAACCAGTGCTAGCTACTAAAAACCTACCTGTCACAGTGTTGTAGGTATTTATTTAAAAGTAAGGAACATACGAGGGTGAATAAACATGTGTCAAACTAAATTATAGGTCGTTTCTTTCACATACGAGGTACGGAAACCGCAGCCTTCTAGGTGTCTTAGTTTCGATGATATTTAAAACGGCGCTGCATATTAGTATTTTTGGCTTTGCGCTTATTTTCTGGAAAACTGTATATTTTGGGGATATTWATTTGTMATATGTTAGACAAAGTGACATTACAATTCATAAAGCAAAACGAAAATGCAAAAATATATGGGATGTTCTATTTAAAASAACAAAGTTGGAWTGCGTTTTCGGTATAACCGGAAGTGCACCGCCTTTCACAAGATATGCTTCACAAAAATCTGGATAATTTTTGTATAAAACAGTTTTTCATATTTTTAACGCTTATTGATTACATGTAAGAGAAATACTTTCACTTGGCCCACCCTGTAGAATATAAATGAAATGGAGAAATCAAACGCTGTCAAGTTGGAGAGGGTAGCAAGGCAACCATCGCGGTAAATGCTGTCACATGGCTTGTCAGAAATAACTTTAGTGTAGACAGCTGAATGGAGACACAAAAAAATGTTGTCGTTTTGGACAGAGGAAATAATACAACATGCACAGTAAATCTTCATGGTAAGTGTGAAGTCAATAAGCGTTCAGATATTTTATTTACTTTCATTTAGGTGCTACCATTGTCTCTTGGAGAGTAAACAACCTAGAGCAGCTATTTGTCAGGTATAACCTACCCGCTGGAAGACTGGCTATTATATCATTATTACTCTTTTAGCAGGCTCGCTGTATTTGACGGCAAGAGACACATACGAGGAGGAATACCTTTTGTATTTCGTAAGTAAATGTGTTTCCTATATCGCTATTCGCTTCTTACCTATAATTATAATTCAAGCTGTGTATAGAAGATGGAGGTTTGGACCACAACATGGCTTTGCTAGAATCATGCGCTGGGAAGTAGAGAAAAGTCCAGAAAAGGTAGAAGAAAATGACGTAGAAGCGACCTTTACAATACGCGACAATGAATTTACACATGCAATGTGGAATTATGCGTAAGAGTTATGATTTCAGAACAATGCAATAGCTGTATGCTCATACCAATGTTTCAGTTTTTAAAATCACATACACTATCCTTCTACGTGAAAAGGAATTACATCTAAAAGCAATTATTGAAAATACCAGTAAAGAAATAACTTTTGACTGCCAAATTCTCTTTCATACTTATTTTAAGGTTCCTGACGTAAGAAAGTGCGAGGTGACAGGACTTGAGGGATGTTCATACAGAGACAGGAGAGGTGATTGTACAGATTTGTTTTTAGACACAGAAGAAAAGGTGACAATTCGGGTACCTATCTCACATCTCGTTCATACCTAAAAATGGTATATAAAATGGTATAAGTGAACCTTAATACGCACAACGCTTTCAGGGATGGATAGACAGAAGTTACTACGATACACCTGACGAGCACATACTCATGAATGCAGCAGGCGGACGAAAAATGAGAATTGTTAAATTTAACCTTCCCGACACTGCAGTGTGGAATCCCTGGTTTGGAATCGGCAGATTCATACAAGACCTCGATGATGATGAGTACAGCAAAATGTTATGTGTAGAATCTGGAAGATATGGCAAGCCTATTGTACTTAAACCTGGAGAGACTTACGAAGCAAAAGCAATTCTACAGGTGAAAACTAATGCATGATGTTTGCAATTACTTCACATGAAATTCTATATTTTCATATTTTAGACAACGTTATATGATGATATACTTGACGATTTGTTTCCCACGCTGAAAAGAAACTGAAGGTGGAAGGATGTTCGCTTGCAGACAGTATTGAGTTAGTCATATCAGATCTTGTATTTTTTTAAATTTTGTAACAGTAATTATTTACAATAGAGCACTGGGAGATACGTTTATTTATCGTAATTTGCACACCATTCTTAATTTATCGAAGGGTGGATCCGCACATACAGCATCCGTTCTATTATGTCGATTGGCAGACCACAGCATCCAAATAAGTCTGCCAGTAACAATATATTGTTGGGAAAGCTACTTTTGTGTTTTACTATTTGGTGAGATCTGCCATAATTGCCATTTTATAATTAATTTTAGGAGACATTATTTTCAGAATACTGACAGAATTTCAGATGCTATAGATTGTAGAAATATTAGATGTAAATTTGGATTTTACTTTGGGACTTTTTAAAATGAATTTGTGAATGGCTATAAGCTGTACCTACATTTTTGATCATCATTAACTATCCAGCAAACCCCTATACAGGAATAACCTTTACAACAGGTCGGGTATGTAAGAAAAGAATAGAATCTTAAACTACTTGCATGTGATAAGAAAGTACTTAGTTCTTAGCAATTTTTTTCGCAAAAATGCAACTTAGGAAGACACTGAAAAAGACGAAATTCCGCAGAAGGCGCCTAAAATATTGCGTATGAGGTTAAAAGGCTAAGTAATTAAAAGAAAGTCATAAAAGTATAAAAAGTAACATAAATAAAAAATCAGCTTGGTAATAACAACGTAACTATGTACTATAACAGTATTGTTAATGGTTTATCGTAATATGCACTATATTATTGAATTTCATCGCAATTTACACTAGGAGAGGTGGTTTGAAATGAAGCAAGGTACAATGTTTCGACTACTCCATTCATACCTGATTCAGCGGTATGTCACACAGTTGATAATTCATCTTGCAAGCACTTTTTATTAACTAGTTGGTCTACGAAGTACAATAATAATATTAATTATAATAATAATAATAATAATAATAATAACAGTTTATTTTCTATGCCGTTTAATTAGTATACATTCTATATATATATATATATATATATATATATATATATATATATATATATATATATATATATATATATATATTTTATATATATATATTTATTTGACAACGCGGAGCAGATCCCGGAAACCTAGTTTTTCATATATATATATATGAAAAACTAGGTTTCCGGGATCTGCTCCGCGTTGTCAAATGTTGATCCTCCACTGGACCGTTGAAACTGACGACGTTTCGGCACGGTCTCACGTGCCATCTTCAGGTCTTCTCTGCTGCTGCTGCTGCTGTTCTGCTCCGCGTTACACGGCTACCAGTTGTAGCCGTGTAACGCGGAGCAGAACAGCAGCAGCAGCAGAGAAGACCTGAAGATGGCACGTGAGACCGTGCCGAAACGTCGTCAGTTCAACGGTCCCAGTGGAGGATCAACATTTGACAACGCGGAGCAGATCCCGGAAACCTAGTTTTTTCATATAACGCCCGCGGAAGCCTGAAGCAAAATATATATATATATATATATATATATATATATATATATATATATATATATATATGTTATGCACTTCAACAATATCGGCATGCAAAAAGGGCTAAAGGGCAGTATTTCTACTGATACATGCTTTAGCCCCTAACATTTGTGGCGCTCACATGAATCTATTGTTTCTATGCATTAACGAGAGAAACCGCATCTGTGCCACGTTGCCTGCATTGGGACTATGATCGTGCTGATGACGCCTAACAAGCCATCCAGGAGTTGTTCTGATGAAAGCTGCATGGTACAGACGTTTTGTCGAAGTACAGGTACCTTTGTGAACATATGAACACTCTGCTTTGTAACTTTTCCCAAGTACTCGCCAATTACYGCGTAATGTGTAACTGACTTTATTAATCGAAATAATTAGGTATCGATTTTAACAGTTTACCTACAGCTACGTCACGTATGGCTATATGCAAACTGTCTGTAGCACGACAAACTGAATAAAAGCCTGTCATTATGCGAATCCTGCACTTTCTCCATCGTAAATGCTCTTTAAATATTACGTATACATAAAAATGCTGAATTGTGATGCCATCTATCGACCCAAAAATATACACGCTACTCGTATACTATGATTAATTACTGTAGAAGCAACAGGCAGAAACACGGAATACAGACACCTAAACGAACATTCTCAATGTTAAAAATGGAGTGAAAACTGAGAAAATTGGTGTCTTCGAACTTGTCGCATTCACTTCGTAACTTTGTCTGCTTATAAACGGCTCATAAGTATGTGTTTTACCAATGATTACCTTCTCTTATATACAGTTATGCTATTTTTGACATGTTTTTACCGGGACTGGAACCCATATTATCAGGATTGCTTCCAAGTGTACTTTGCGCTACACCATCGAAGCGGTTTATTGGTTATGGCTTTTATTATTGCTAAGAACTATCGATACTTCGTTTAACACATTGTACAGCTAAGCTATATTTGTACTGATTTTCGGATCTTGTAACTAAAAGCCGAACAATATTTCGATACTAGTGAAATATTGTTACTTTTGACTTGACACTATATTTTTAGCGGCCATACTTTTTTCAGATATTGTTATGGTACCGATACTTTAATGCGATATCGTATGGGTATTGATTATTATAATTTAGTATGGGAAAGCCTGAAAACGAAAGGGGTATGAACTCTACATAATACGCTATTTCGTTGGAGGACAACTATACCATGCCTTAATATAATTTATTTTTGCAAGTAAATGTTAAAAACTGCCGTTTAGCTAAATTAAAAAGTGACATATGTAGGTATATACGCACATATACTAGATATAGGTACCTCTATACATAGAACAGAAGGTCAGCTTTCTCGCAATATTCAATCATTAACTGATACCGATACTTAGTAGCATCAATACCTTAATCCGTTACTGATACTGATAATAAATATATTTCACCTTTCTTAATACAATTTTATTTTTTCAGTTGCTTCCCGGAAATACGAATACATACACCGTGGTAGACCAGAAACTCGATCCTCCCATCATAGCGTCAAGGGTTCGATTTTTGCCTTACAGTGATCATGTAAGGACCGTCTGCATGCGCGTAGAACTCACAGGATGTAAGTGGGCAGGTAAAAGTGCATGTTAACAATAAATCGTTACAGTTTGAAATTAGACAAGTAACTCTAATTTGTTATTTCTTACTACCTTATCAGAGTGTTGCTTGACTTTACTTTCATTCCACTTCAGTTTTTACTGTCCACATCCACATGTTCACTATATTTCACTTTGTTTTTTTTTGGATAATTATAAATCTTGTTAATTCATTAAGTGTTAAGACCAAAGTCACTTGATAACGTACTTTATTTTATTTGTTAACTTCATATTTATGCACTTGTTGAATGACCATTTTTTCAATTATTCCCTTTTTTATGCTAAATGGCATAAAGTTTGAATTCCTTAAAAATGTGTACGGTTCTATTTAAACAAAAAAAAACCATTAGATGCCATTACATCTTTGTCGTAGTAACCGACTCCCCTGTTCAGTCACCTCATAATAAACCTCTTTTTAAACCTAAAGTGACCTGTATCAGCGTAATTTTTTTCCAATTTTTTACAATTCTGTAATCCTTCGAACTTTATGCGTTACTTATCGACACACTGATTTTGTTAGATTCTAAACATATAACAAGTCAAATTGTGTACACTGTGTCATAATAATAGGACGGTGTTCTCTCGTAATTTTACTTCAATCCTCCGACATATCTCATCCAATCTGGCATATTCTCATCAGACTGCGGTGCTCTCTCTTGTTACCAATTTGTCAGACCCAAACTATGTCAGCAATTTAGCTTGAGGCGTTAAGAGCTCACCGCATCTGCTTTGCGTAAATATCTCGCATTATGAAACAGAGAGATACCCGAATAATTCGAAACATCCAATTTTATTCATCGTAAGTATGATAAATCGCCGGAGGCGAAATTTTCGGAAAACTTAGCAGGTGCGCGGCTGTCAACCGACGGCAGGTGGGGGATACATTGTTCAGAGGGCGCAGTCAATTTCGGCGGGTGGGAGCAAAATGAAAATTAAACGCGCTTGCGGTGTATCATTAAGTTCGCAGCAAAGAAAAGATGAGTTATTAGCCTTAATTTCTTTGTTTACCGCTTGAAAGCTGGAAAATGCGAAAATTAATCTTTGCACTGTGGATTTTGACCCGAATAAAAATTAATGAACTAAGCTTGGTAGGAGCAAAGCGTTGACGGTGAGTTACTTTAGGTAACCAGGGAGTTTTCGCCCCAAATATAAATATTTCTCTTTGCCAGTTCATTTAAGTCAAACAGATGAAAAATAATACACCCCTTAGTTGAGCGGCGACTCGGATGAAAGGGAAGTTATGAAACTCTAACAATTTTTGGTGCTGGTAGATTGCATTACTTTAAAAATAATATCCATTTAGAGAGGATTTAATAGCAGTATATAAAATGTATAGTAACGAATAAAAATTAGATATTAAGTATTGAAAGACTGTCTAGTCCAAATTTAAACACTAAATTGTTTTTGTTGCCATAATCAATGTTTAATGCCTAATGTGATAAAGTTTAAAAAAATTCTCTCTTGATATCTGAAAGACTATAAAAAATGAAAGAACCAAACTTCGGAAGATACGAAGCGCAGCTTGGTGTACGTATACCGTCATACCAGGGTGCATGCAGTCTTAAAAATAATTTTGTAGCACCATCATAAAACATATATGTTGTAAGGAAATTCCGAAATATTAATAAAAACTCGGTTCACAAAAGTATTTTCTATTAACATATGGTCTAGTATAGCCGGCGACCATTTAAAAGAACAACTTGTGTTCCTTGGAAGACTAACAGGAGAAATGAATAATTTTAACCAATATAGGTACTTTTGCTAGAACATATCGCTCTCAATCTAAAGAAGCGCATGCGTGATGGTGCTGTACCCCAGCAGGAAAACAATTTTACTCATAAATCGGCATACTCGTTCCTCTGACTTGAATTCCTTGAACTCTTATTCACAGAGTATAATGAAAGAAATGGTTTATACGACTGAGGTCAACATTTAAGCGGAGTTCATGGGTAAAATTCAGGAAGCCGCTGATAGGAAGCGCCAAGTAGGATTTCTTTCTGGGCGCTAGGGTAATTTTTGGGAAGATGCCACTTTTATTTACGTATATAAAACGCTTACCGCTTAAATCTTAAATATTTGTAGTGTCTTCTTTTTTTATATTATCATTCACCGCATACACGTATCATCAATTAATCTAAATGTAGTTGTAAATAATAAGCCTAAATTAAACAAAAACCCTTTTTTATCGCCAGCCTTCTTTGTTATTCTGTTCACGGTTTCAGTCACACTGTTTACTAAATTTTTGATAAACTCATCATTCTTCCCTGATGCTTCCGTTGCGGTTTGCAATATTTTTTGCAAATAATATGAAAGACGAATAGATTCTCGATATTTCATAAGGTGTTTAAAAATTAAAATTTGTAACAATAAACGTTCTAAGAAGTAGAGACCTGCAAGACAAGCAATATTAGTGTAATTAATTATCAACAGTTGTTTCTCGCATGCAGATTTTCAAGTTTTCTTACTAAGTTTTTTTGCGCGGACAGCACTGGCCGGAAGAGAGAGCTTGGCCAGCCTCGTGTATAGGCAGACGTTTTAATTCAACTATAACAAAAGTTCCTAACATTAACGCCAATAATTTACTTTGTGCCAGCGTCTCCAATCACGTAGTGATCTGAAGGGTTGTTTCAGCTAAATTTGTAATTCGTTACTTGCAGGACATATCGTAACTATCTAAGCATTTATCTTTTCGATCCCTTACGTTACCTAAAAAGAGACACCCTCGAAAAGAGGTGAGTTAAAAGTTTTCTCTAAAGATAGTTTTCACAAAGACGCCCTTTGGCGCTTGCAGGGTTTTTCTTTTATACCGAGGAGCAATTACCTGGACGTTACTGGTATTTKTGCCTATTGCTTGAGTAATACTAAAATTTGGAGACGCTGAAACACAACAACGGGCAAGGAACTGGAGGTCAGCTCAGTACCACCGGTCAGGTCAGGTCAGGTTAGGTCAGGTCCCGGAACCAACATCGAAGGGCACCGTCTAACAGGCCAGATATTTTCTTTGCATATACTTAATTAAATTCACGTTTCATATATTAATGAAAAAAGTCACTGTCCAATTTATTTTAAATGTGAACCAAATAGTACTATTTCGGGCCAAGATCTTGTAACTAGTGATATTTTTTTGTCAATATATACACAGTTAAAATAGTCATCAATTGCTTAATTTCACAAACCTTGGTTTCTCAGTTTCACCAAGCGCGGTGCTTTATAACTGCGTGGCGCCCTTAAATTCATTTATTTTATTTAACTTAAAAACGACCCACGGCCCGTGCCCGACTAATAAAGAGCAGCCGATCAAAAGTAGCTGTGTGAGAGGTTACAAATTATTTTTTTGATATTAAATGTATTTTTATGATAGATAGTTTGAATTAGCCTAAAAATAATTTAACAGGTTTGATTCCCGTATGTATCACATTTTCTTCTACTTTGGCACTATATATTGCGCAGAAGAGTGTTTGTAAAACAATTTATCATTATTTTTGTATAAATAATGCGTGGTTAACGCATAAGTTTGGCTTTCAGGTATAATGTATGATGTCTGCCCAATAGTATGTTTAAATAAAGTCCTATTATTGTTATTATTATTATTATTATTATTATTATTATTATTATTATTATTATTATTATTATTATTATTATTATTATTATTATTATTATGTATCCGTAAATGATTGACTACCAAAAACCCTTCATTAGGAAATTCGAGCAATTAGTTTTAAACCTATGGAACAGCTACAAAGATATCTTCTAGTTATGATTATCTTTTAGTTTTCTATTACATATTATAATTATATAATTATATAGTAGTTTACTGAGGCGTACGTGCCGGATAAAAAAAGTTGTAACTGATGTAACTTACTCTGATGGTTTAGAGCCTTCAAATTTAACTAATTCATTAAATGTAAGTTTTGAAACGTTACTGTTCATGTAAATTTAAGAAACTGCATTAAAGGTATTCCGTCCAACCCATAACGACAATATCACTTAAAGTCAGTGACGCTATCGTGACTACTTCTTGTGGTAACTACACTAAACGGAAAGGACACGTAATAATAATAATAATAATAAATTATTCCATGACGGTATATTACAACTTTGTTTCATTGTTAATGATCTGCATTAATTAAATAAGTAATTACGTTCTTGATTCGTACCATTCATACGTAGCATATATAAAGCAATTATTGGTACCTGCTAATAGTTAATTTTCGCTCAAATCAAGACAAATTAGACATACAAAATGTAAAAATTTTATACACACTGCAGTCTGTATTGCTACACCTGTATTTACTGTTCCTTAGCAGTTTGGTTTTGTGACAAATTCGATACCCTGGTATTCTTTTTGCGTTGATCTTCAAATGTCAAATTTAATTGTTCGTTGTTTTCGTCCATTTCGAAAATTTGAATACAGAAATTTTCAGAAACAGAACGAAATAGACTCAAAAAATTTCTTTTTAAGTTATTATAATTGCCTACGTGTCGTTACAATATTTGCAGCTTTATCAAGGCTTATAAGTCGTTTGAAGAGTTTTAGTTAGTATACAAGTGAAATTTAAGTTTAATGGATCCTTATGTCTTAACAAATATTTAATTGAACACTAGCAGTTTAAATAGCATTGTCATTGGGTAAAAGAAAAGATATTTGGGGAAAATATCTTTTCACAAATCGTTATCAGAATGCACTTACTCTAAAAAACACATATCAGGTTTATATGCAATATTTTATAATTTAGCGTTTTAAATACGCCATTATAATATATTGATAACTGCTTCCTCCTGTTGGGCGAATATATTTACGTTGTCTATAACCTACTGAAAGCCAACTACCTATTTAGCTCCGTTTTCGATGTAGAGCTAGCTATTAAAATATAATTCCTCCAGTTTCGCACGCCGCAGGTAATTTGATTCGGTTTGTCAAACATAAAACGTTCTTTTGTAGTATTAAAGGCTCAATCTAATTTGAATCTGCGACACTTCATCAGAAATAGTGAGATCTGTATATATGCTATAATGTATGCACTAATACGTTTGTGTCTGCAACGTAATAATAAACCATGCACCGTCTCCCTTTCAGATGGACTGCTTAGTTACTCGATGCCCCAAGGTGTGCGCCGCGGTCCTGAGTTGGATCTGACAGACCGAACATATGACGGTGTTGAGTCTGCAGGCATTCTCTCGGAGGGTCTGGGTCAACTTGTCGACGGCCAGCGAGGGCAGGATAACTATCGACTCGATCTAGCGGGACATGGGAAAGGTAAAGTTACTAGCAAACTGTCACTGCTTCAGATATTCTCTTGTTTAATCCTTGATTTAGTATTAAGAGTATGTTATGCAGTCCATTTTGTGTTTTAACCTCTGCCCCAGAAAACAATCGATTTGTGAAGAACCTTCAAGGTTTTGGTTTTGCTATTTGGATAGAATACTAACTAATACTACGAATTGGTCCGAGCCGAAATTAAAAAAGAAGGATCATTTCAGCGGAGATAAAGCGACTCATACTCAAGAAATTAGCGTATAAGTTATTATATATTACAAGAAAAGAAAAAGCACATTGCACTTAGGTTGAATTCAATCTGCGTGCAGCGCTGATTGTTACCTAATAACATAATTGTGCGCTAACGTGGGCAACGAACATTTCTTTGCATTCACTTTAATGTGGTTTGATGAAATTTGAGTACAGCTTTTTTAACAAAAAACGCTGTTGGCACGAATTGCTACCAAACAATTTAYATTCTAATTAGGCATATAAAATTATGCAACAAATCAACCTGATTTTCAGATGTTTTCAAAATAACTCCCATATTTTTTTAGTATTGTATTTGCCCATGCAGTTTCTCTATTCTACAAAAATGTTGCCTTGTATGCTTTGCCAACTATATTACTGCACTTTATACAAAAAATAAGTCTATTATTTTCTACGCACCAACCATGTACTTCACTACAACATTAAAAAGTAAATACAATTATTCAACTATACTTCTTCTATACTTCTACTATACTATAATTCTAAAGTCAGTTTGGGATTGTACAAGGTCCCTCGTAACATTTTTTCAATATAAAGCGTGTGATCAAATGTTTTCACTACAAATTGGTTCTGTAGTAGTTCAAACCTTCGAAATACTACTTTTACCATTAGGATGATGTTACAACTTCTATCATCACTAAAATTAAGATAAATGCTTACAATCGCGAAATACTTGGTAAATGAGTTCAATTTCTTAACTCCGTAGACACAATTAATCTTTTTTTTCTTATAGCTGTTATGACAATTAGCTACCCGAAACTAGTGAAATTTCATAGTATGTTTCGTCGTCGAACAGCGGAAGAATATTGTTATTGCTCCACTACTTTATAGACAGCTAGAGTATAATTATTTTTTAAATTTTAATTCTTGGAAATGAAATTAGTTTGACAAAATACAAATATCCCAACATTAATAATTATTATGTACATTTGTACCTAGCGTAGCGTATCATAATACAAGAACTGAAAACTTGTCTGTAAATAGCATGCGATAACGCGGTGACTGTGTTATGCGGATTGTAAAGACGACTCCGTTTGAAGTTTTATTATGCGTATATCATACTTTTGTCTAAGGGTAACGAAAACAATGTTATTCACAAAGCATATAACAACGTGCCGCACACAAGCGGTGCTTTACATTATTAAACCAGCTTATGTATATATAAATATATATTGCAAAGAAATGAAATTAAGTACATTCTTGGAATGCAGAAAAAAGGCTCTTTAGATTATGAAAATCGCTGTCACTAGTTAAACATTAATAAAAAATTATGGCCCTAACGTTTATTATATTTCGATGGGATTTTCGTAACCCACGATAATTAATTAAGTATATTGCAAAACAGACATGAATTAGTCACAAATGTTTAACCTTTATCTACTTAATTCTTTTTATTAATTACTATGTATTGTGCAGCAAGAGCTATACTCAAACATCTTAAATTATTTTTAAAACGTAAAAAAAACACTATTTATTCGGTAGGTTTCTTTAACTAGTATCCTTTAGACTCGTGTATTGATGTTATGCGTTTTACATTTTACCTGTATACTATATAAGTTTTTAACTTACAAAATCACAACACGAGTTTAGTAAGCAGTACGATTCGTTATTTATTTACCCAACACAGGCAACAGTGAGCTATCCGTTCGTCATTTACGAGTCGACTTGCGATATGCTACCCTAGATAAAAATATGCTACTAGCATAGCAGTGCTCGCACCACCATCACCACACCTAACTTTTTGTTTCGGCCTGTCTTGTTTTGTTTTTTATAGGTGCTGATTTTAGACTCTATTAAATTCTACAAATATTTCTTCAAAGACTGGTGACAAAATATTCATACTTTAGATTTGAAYCCCCAAACTTTTGTTAGCTAGTCTAAGCCCGTAAGTGATTCACAGTCAGGTTGACTTCTACATCATGGATGTCTCTGTAAAGGTAGTACTCCGCAACAAGGTCTGTTACCAAAACGCCAATCCTAAAGCATCGTAACCAATGAATGTACTATTATAGGCAATCAAAGTTTATACCATATCGTGCAACTAAGAATTAGATTTCCAAAATTAAGTCAACATGCATTAATATCTCGAAAACTATCA
The DNA here is from genome assembly GCA_025024175.1 of Rhyzopertha dominica. NCBI lineage: Eukaryota > Metazoa > Arthropoda > Insecta > Coleoptera > Bostrichidae > Rhyzopertha > Rhyzopertha dominica. Next base: position 40,709,232 of record QCXZ01000003.1, on the reverse strand, counting down.
GTATTCGTCAGTACTTGCAGACTAAAGTCAACTCTTATTTAACTATTTTTAGTTTAATAATAAACGAAAATTAAAGCCCAGGACATCATTAATGCGGTGTTTTTATTTTTCCCGAAACACCATCATGAACTCCCTAGATACTTTTCTAAAACTAAAATCTATAAGCAGTATTTGCAAATTTATTTGCTATAAAAACGTATAAATGTATTAGCAATAATGTGGTACATGCACCGCCTAAAGGAGAAACAGTTGTGATAAGGCACAAAGTACAATATCATGTTACACTTTAATTTGTATTTCTCATCGCTCAGACGAAATAAAATGTAATTTACAAATTATTTGGTTTAGCGAGTATATGGTTATTAGGCGCTTTAAAAAAATAAGTTTCCTGTAGAGTCATCTTTCGCGTTATTTTTAAGGCGGAATGACTTCTCAATAATAATTTATTGCCATATGAGTCAGTTAGCCATATAGAACCATACAGAATTTTATACAATCTAAGAAATAATCCTAAAGTTTTAGGAAAAAAAGGAAGATAATCCATCTTCATTTAATTTGTTACTTATACGAGTATATCGGTGTTTATTATTCTTGTTTTCTCGCAAAGTCAAGCGTGTATAACGAACCCAACATTTTAAAGTAATGTAGGAACGTAAGTTCTCGGGGCCAAGTTCAAGATTAAAATCTTGGTCCTTTGGAAAAGACAACGTCTTATAATGGTGCATCTCTAGGACAGGGCTGTAGCATATGAAAGGGTCTAACCATGTAACTTCAGGACAAGTAACTTATATTGAAGTTATGACCTTCATTAACCGCTGATTACTCTTAGCGAGCGTAGCACTTTTATTTACTAAAGGTTCCTTTTCCTTCTTATTCATGAAAATGTAAAGCAACATTAAGAGCAGTTGTATTGTTTAGATTTGCTAAAACAATCACTGCTTTGTTAAAAATTGCCAATTTTGTTTTGCTTGTCCATTTAATTACCTTATTTTAAAGTATGCTGAGCAGTCATTGGTACACGTAAGAAAATAGCGTTACACTGAAGGCAAGTTACTATATACTATATGCGTACTTCACATTATGTATAATATGCTTTGCTAGGGTTACTATAAAATACCTGTTATCACAGCAAAAATAACGAATAACTGCATGATCGGGAAATAACTACCTGGCTCGTCAAAATTCCAGATAATTTACATTTATATTACAACCACAGGGCAATCGCTGAAAGGTGGCGCTTGTATCGGACGCCGGTGTATCGGATATGGACCTACGATGACGGGTGTAAAAGTTTATTGGGGCGTGCGAAAGGTGGCCGTTATAAGGGCTATGGAAATTTAAGAGATTCTGGAGGGATTTAGTCGTAAGAGCAAGATGTTGTTTGGAATTGTGGATGTGGGCAAGAATATTGCTTTACCGTTATGAAAATAAAAGAAATTTCAATCCCTTTTGGTTGCATGGAGCAAGCAGATCGTGTGATGACATGAGTTCGCATACTAAAATATCGCTCTGTCGTATAGTTTAACTGCGCCATTTAAATTTAGAAAAAGTTTCAGAATCTGTACCCTATAATGACAAGTAAGTAATTGTAGTTTCCCTGGCCCATAGTTAAAAATTCGCACTTACCGCATGGGGGTAATTAATGTCATTGGTCCACTTGCCACTTATTTAAGTTGTACTGGTTTGGTTATTTATCTATGCACGCGCAACACTAAGAAAACTAAGATCGAATACACAAGCAAGTAGCAGTAGTTACTTCGCAGAAAGCCGATTCTAGTACAAAAACAATAAATTAAGCCGTCTAAGCTGCACAGTGCTTTGGGATATGACCTACCTAGAAACACAACAGTAAAATACTTCCTGCAAGTATATGGTAAATTGCTATCGCTCCTCTTAAATAGCTACATGGTTTTCAAATTAATTACGTAATTTTTCTTGCGACTTTTTGACAAGTATACTGTTAGTGCAGTAGACTGGTAACAAAATAGTGCAACAACTAATGCTAATAGGCCATCATATAAAACGTTATTTCAACCTTGGCGTGTATACAAATAGTCTGTTTGAATTATAAAGCGCGCCCGGGCGAGAAAGAATGGTCCTTCGAGCCGTCATGATTAATAGGGGGGTGAATCAGCACTTCAGAACTTGAGTAAATTTATTACTGGTTCGGCTGTTCCACAGGATTAATATCGAACCTGCCTGTTGAGCAAGGAGGTCATCACTTGCGCCAGGACAGCTTCCTAGGAGGGCCTGACGTTATCCAAATCTATCACGGAGAAAAGTTGGCTGGTCTGAGTGTAACGCGAGCTGGGTTTAAAGGGACGCGCATTTTTTACGGTTATTCGTGAAAGTTTTTCGGCACTTTAAAGTAGTTACATATGAACTGAGTTACCAACGTTTCGTTTGTCTGGATAGAGTTAGATAGTAATTGAGTACATAATTTGAATTTTGGCTTTCGTGCTTAAAATACTTATTAATAAATACTTCATTTAACAGTTATGTTGGTAAGAAATGGTCCCATGGTAGTGCAACAGTTATAAACTATCCCGCGATGTGCAATTTGTTATACGCTAGTGCAGTAACGGGATCGATTACACATTTCATAATTGATAAAGTCACTATTAACGGGCAATATTAAATGAATGAAGTACTATATACTATAACAGATTTATATCGGTAGTTAAAAGAGAATTTTAAGTTTCCAAAGTTAAACATTCGTTTATAACTTACTGTCAGCGGTTGAATTTAAGTACGTAATGCAATTTGAAAAGGTATATGTAGTATGTAACTCAATTTGAACGACTCGAAATTCTTTTACAACTACACTTACACATACAATAGTATGAGCTCTCTAGTTCAAAGGACCAAAAAGAACTAAGACAAACAATAAAATCTAGCATATTTATAACTTCGGACTATTAAGAGGGGCGTTTACCTAGAGCGAATCGGGTCATTTTAAGCACCTACCGTTTTACATTTTACCGAGTTATTCGAAACTTTTTCGAAGTGAAATTTCGACATGGCAATGACAAAAGATGTAGCTACAACGTAGAKTTCGAGTTTTTTCTGAATTTGGTACAGTAATGTAAATATTTGTTGTTATATTTTGCTTAAAAATGCGTATTTTTGGCGAGCTATTTCTTGAAAACTAAGGCACATAAACGAAAAATTCGAACTCCACGTTGTAGCTACATATTTATTTGTACACTACCAAAAACATGAGCACGATAAATGAGTAAAAACATTCAAAAAATCTAAAACCGCAAACCCTTTCGCACGAGTCTATCGCTAGAGCAGAATGCGAATGCCCATCCCCACCAGGTCCGTCGCGTGGTATCCACTGAACAGTGAGGGTAAGATACAATCCTGTCGGGAATGATCGAGCGGTATACGATCTATTCCGATATGACTGGATTTCTAAGATTGTATGTCTAATTAGTAATTACACGGGACAAGTTTAATGTTAAAAACTCTTTCACATTAATTTACTGTCTGCCGAAGCAATGGGGAGGCGGAAGGAAAATTGTTATAAAAATTCCTACAGAAATCATGCAGTTAGAATGAAATGTTATATAGTTCATATTTACAGAAATAAATGGGTTATTCCATATTTTGAATAACCTGCTATAATATCATAGTAAGTTACTAATATCATGCTTACTTTTTTATGCACACCCTACAGTCAGCAATTTTCCGAATATTAGTTTAGCCCGTCTGTTGATCGTACGATCTTTGCGCGATGTCATCCTATCGGCTACCCTCTTACGTCCCATGTCCCGCTGGTAATATGGGTTGCATAATTTACATTTCTGCCCGATCGGTCCAAGTAAATGCCCCTCTTAAGGTTATCAAAAGGGGGTTACATGCAGGTGCACCCCGCGACATCTTACAGTTCTCCTTGGCGAGTGTTCATAATTTCAAGTTGCAACACACGGACCGAAAACAGCGCACTTTCGATCTGCACAGTCTTCCTATACTCTACAGATGCAGTTTTGAAGGTGATCTATAGTTGGATCACCCAACAGACGGAGTAATAAACACGCGTGATCTTCACGTGATTTTCAAACGCAGCTTTCCTATTGGTTCTCCGCAACCGAGGGAGATCTACTTCAACCTCGTTTCACACTAGCCAACCTCACCGATCGACCGAAATTAAACTAAAATTGCAAAACTGTGTTCTTGGGCAATTTAATTGCAAGATATTGCTATACGGCATCTTTGAGTAAACTTTTCTGTTGCAAATTCCAAACCTGAACGTTCGCTAAGTTCAGAAAAAGGGAGGTTATGTTGCATTAAAAAAATAAATGTTAAAAATTGTTGTGCAGTTTAAGTTACGCTTTTCGGAAGGAAAGGGGTTCCGATCACGTGATAGATGTGTGGACTACACGTGATCACTTCATCTGTTGGTTGATCCTAGTATAGTATATTATGTACAGTCAAATTCACAGATAATGAGATGGCCTAGTCAGGGCGTGCGGTGGACAAATTATTTTTGTTCCTAAGTGAAACAACTACCGCTAGTTGCCGCGGGTTAGACGTTAAGCGTTTAGATATATTTATTTTATTATTATTCATCCCGGTCGAATAAGAAGGTATAAATTCCTCTGCCTTTTTCTAGGAATGGAGTTTATTCATAGCGAGTGATAACCATAAGATATTGAAAAGAGGTGGATACCTCTATTATATATTGTATTTATATACTGAAAAAATCAGTTTGTGCTGAGTGTTACTTATCTCTTCATGCCCATTACGGAATGTTTAGGGAAATACTGCGACTTAATTTTAATACATTATCTCAATTTAACTTTTAACATCACAGGCTGACGCAGTCACATTTAAACTTCAGGTTGAGCACAACAGCGAATAAAAAACATTTTGTAGAGTAAATAAACAAATAAATATTACATATTTGTAATTCAACTTCTTAATATTAGAAGAAATTATACTTCGTGGGAACTTGGACAATAATAGAGTGGATGATTAAGTATATAAAACCATTAACACTGTTTTAACGTCGACGTTTCGGAGATGCAATTATATTTCTCCTTCTTCATGACGAAAAAACAAAATTCTTTAAAMAAAACGGAAAACTGAATTGACGGCATCACTGGGCCAGGAAAATCTAATCCAAAATTCGAAAACGATGAGCGGTCATCGACTCAAAAACGGGGCGGCCATCATGATGGAGGACATCAAGAATACAATGATGATGGTCGTGATCACGGCGATGCTAGCGCGCTATTTTGCTGTCGGCGTCTTCGCTATCGTTATACCTTGTGTAGAACATTTAGTCCACGCGTCTTTTGTTTTACACCGTTTGCTGTGTTTGCATGTGTTGTTAAATTTGTTCCATGCCCAACTAGATTGTTATTGTGGCTCGTTTGCTTTTGATATCCTTCATCATGATGGTCAACCTATTTTTGAGTCGATGACCACTCATGGTTTTCGAGTATTGGATTCGATATTCTTGGCTATGTAACAACGTCAATTCATGGTACCCATTTCCTTTAAAGAATGTTGTTGCTTGTTGATATGTTTTTTTTTTCATCCTAAAGAAGGAGAAATATAATTGTATCTACGAAATGTCGACGTTAAAACAGTTGTAACCGTTTTATTTACTTAATCACCCCGTAGGCTGGGTCAAGTTTCCACGAAGCATAATTTCTTCGAATATTAATATTACCATAACTATTTAATTAGGAAAGTTATTCGAAATTATGTTTATTATATCTGCGAATAAGTTGCATCTGCAAGGTATGTATTATCCAATTGTATAGCGTATGCTGAATTTCCAAGAACGCAGCCTTGAGTTGCGCTAACAATAACAATAGTTAAGCATAGATCAGGTGATGGAATCACATTTTTTTTTAATTTTTGTTACATACTGTAAGATGTTCTCCTGTAAAATGCAAAGAGCACCTGCAAGCTGCCAGTCGCATTTGAATTACTACCACTCCTTAATAGATTTCTGCGGTATTGAAAAATATACTTCCACTAAAATATTTGTCATCGATAAAGCGCATTTCAACCTATGCGAATACGTGACAAACAAATATCTACGTGTACTGCATAAACCCCACATTCTTTCACAGTCTCTGGTTGGTGTAGCGTGATAAATGGTATCGATAAAACTATTATCTACTTTTGAGCGTTACAGAACCATGATAGAAGATTTCTTCCTGCGCAACGGACCAACTAGGTCTAAAGACGTATGGGTCCATGTGCAACTGCACACAGCAAACATCCCGCAGCAAACATTCGGTTACCGCTAAATCTCTCGTTCCTTGATATAAATTTTAAATTACCCTGCACGATTAGCCGATTTAACCGCTCCACACTGKCTTTATGCCAACAAACTATAGTCATTGGCGGTCCAAAAAATAAGATTTTATTAGAAGTGTAAGATTTATAGCCAGGAGTTTTAAGAAACGTCGTAAAAAATTCTGTAAATGCGTTTGAATGTTTAAACAAACTAGTCAACAAACAGAACCAATTCATTTCGTTTTGCTTTAGGACAGATGTGCGTTGTGTGTATAGCAATTATGCGGCCGTTGTACTACTTATGGGACTTTCAAGCTTTTTCTATAATATAGCGTTTTTATTTGCACGTAGGGTACGAGTGGATCGGCTGGAGAAACGACACACCTGGGTGGGATGGCCATCCTCTGGAAATAACGTTCGAGTTTGACAAGGTCCGGAACTTCTCAGCTATGCATCTCCATGCGAATAACAAATTTACGAAGGAAGTACAAGTAAGCGCCTTATTTGTGTGTATCATTAATACAACCACGTATACGTTCTGTCTTGTAATTAAGAAATTGCAGGAGTCGCTCGTTTTCGCGAGATACAAGCATTACCTCTTCCTGGTCCTTTTTTGCTARTAATTACTTGAGAAAATGACCCAGTTATATATACTAATTCATATTGAATAAAATTATTTACGGTTATCTACTTGTCAATATTAAGGTAAGATTTCTTGGGGGGCAAAATTAATAAAACCTAATTTCAAGTTGTTATTGGCGATTTCTTTTAAAATCTTTCAAAACTGAAGTTTATTATGCCATAATCTTTTAAGTAGTATTGCTGCAATTTTGATATTAAACGTGTAAGATTAATATACGTAATAAAAATTAAGGAATCGAAATTCAAAGTTAAAATATAAGTGGTTTGTGAATTTGAATACGACGTATATGTCACCTTCCAATCATTGTATTGTACGTAACATTTCTGCATTGTTTTATATACCTAATACATCTAGCATATACAGGTTAAATTTCCAAAAATTCCTTTCCTAATAAAGCTGTCTAGTTAAAATTCAAATTTGTAACTAACATGTTGTTCCACTTCTTGTAAACTTAATGTAATTACTGGATTGTTGTTGTAGAAAGCCCTGACGAAGACTGTAATAAAGCAGTCGGTAGTTTGGCAAAAATGAGGAGTATTCGTTAATCTTTACCACTAGGTCGAATTCCCCCAAGAAATCTTACCTTAATATACTAATTTATATTGGCTTTTCCTACCTTTGCAGGTATTTTCGCACGCACGAATTTTCTTCAGCATAGCAGGTGCCACATACAATCCTGAACCGGTTCGTTTTTCCTACATGCCTGACCTCACACTGGAACACGCACGTAACGTCACTATAAAGTTACACCACAGGATTGGTCGATTCCTCAAAGTTCAGTTGTACTTCGCCTCCAGGTGGATTCTGGTCAGCGAGGTATCATTTGATTCAGGTGATTATCTGCAAAGTATACTGTGTTATTTTCATGTTAAATCTGCAGTTTATTAGGAATTGTTTGCTAAACCATTTTTCCACGATAGTTTTTACTAGTTGCTAACGATTAATTCAACGGTAAAAATTCTGTCGTTCTAGAAAAATAGATATGTCTATTGAGACTATAATAATTTTTTAAACAAACATTTTAATAACATGTCGCCTGCGTCGAAACAATCTGTGGCAGCAGTTTCGGCTTATAAAGCCTTCTCAGCACACCTATAGTCCCAACGCAGACAACATCGCATAGATCTGGCTTCCCTTATATATGCCAAGGTATCGATGACACCATGCCATCTAGTGGCAATACATCATCCACTCGTCTCTGTGGAGAACTAATCTGAACGGCAGCCCACTATGTTGTAGGCGTTTAAGATTAGTTCTCCGTGTACGATATGGTGCAAAAAATTTTAATGCTAGTGAAATTTTACTGTATACATATGTATACTGGTTTAGTGCCCTTAAAAATCGTATACCTTATAAATTCGAGATATTAAGCATTATGAAACAGTTTTTTCTTAACGACTTGGCATTTTTTTATTATTATAACAAGTTTTTGTATTCGGGACTAAACAATGTAGATTTAGCACATAAGAAGCATGTGTACATCTTTACAAATAAATAAATAAATTTTAATAATGCTTTTTCCAAGATGGACGCCTTGTTGAGTGCATTAGAGATAAAGATGTCTGACTAAATTGTATAACCGTTAAGTGTCCGATACAGACTTATTGAAGCTAATAGTTTCATAGATGTTTGTATAGCAGTTTGTATAGCGCAGGCCTTATTGTTATTTAGAAGCTATATAAGTAGTGTTGCCGCTGAGACGATAAATTTCTCGGTCTCGTATCGATCCCGTCTCGAAATTCGAGATCTAAACTGGCATTTTTATTTCTCGAAATTTCGAGACGACATCGAGAGTTTGCCTCGAGAATCTCGTTCTCAAAGCCAGTTCAGTAAATAACAAGATATATAAATATTTTGTTCGTCATTGATATTATTTTAAATAATACATGTATAAATCGAGAAGAATAAAGTAAAGTAGATATTTGCATTGTTATGGATGTGTATTGATTTACATCTAATCTAATTACATCATCACGTGTCGTCTCGCGCAACACTATATACATAAGATCTAAAGCGACTTCTTTTGAAGCATCTGTTTAGTTTCTTTATAGTTAGTTGTTGGATACGTTTACATTGCTTAATAATAAAAGCTCAGTAAGTGGAACATAATTATCTTTTAATCAGCATCTATAGATCAAATTTGCTCGCATTATAACCTGCAGCTGCCATCGCGGTATAGTATAAAAGTTTTAATGGATATATTAATAAATAATAAATATAATAATATATGTATATAAACAGTTCTATAAGCTTGTTAGAAGTTCTTACAGTTATACAAGTATTATAGCCGAAAATAGGCATACACATCGTTGAAGCACCTAATGATAGTATTTCAAAATATTTTGGATCATCGAAATATTAATATAAAGCTTTGAATATAATACTGACAGGAAGGAACTTATGATTTGATTCGTGGGACCTGAATGGAGCTTGCATATGGCTGACTACTATTTCCGCTTTGGCAGTGGCGTAGGGCAGTACGTTTGAGACAATGAATTATTATATAAAATATATTTACCACACCTTTAATTATTGAAAAATTAACAAAGATAATCAGAGTACAGCTGTGAAAAACGAAGTTAGTTATTTAGGTGTGTACATTATATTATGGAGTTTTAGCGAAAAAGCTAGGTCCGTGTCAAGTTATCGTGCGTGTCAACCAATTCGACTGCGCCTATATATACACGGTCCGCCACCTAAAACTCCCTAAGTTCGTATTTTCTTTATTTTTTTACGTACAACCTTAAGTTATATGTCAAATTGTAGGTCTTTTTAAACTCTTTAAAGATAGCTTGGTGAGCGGTCAGAAAATTTTTTTTCAGATTATCATATTTTGTATTTAAAGTTAATTTTTGTAAATATTTTTAACCTTACATCGTATAATTAATATTGCTTCAGGGTTGAATGCCGACTTTTGTCTTCTTCAATTTGTGTCATTACCACGTATGCGTAATTATTACTCCTTCTTAGTGAAAAACAAGAAAAACTAGTCGCCGCCATTTTCTTTAAATAGGGTTGTTCAGAATTTTTAGGTGTTAGTTTAGTAGCTTATTGCGGTACAAATTGTGCCTACATACCCATCGCTGCACACAAAACCCCAAAATTTTGAGTAACTTTTAAATAAATCAAGTACAAAGTTCGTTCTAAGGAGAGAGAGGCTAGTAAATGAAACCCTGTGACGAGGCTAGTAGGCGATGTAGAAAACCAAACTAGCCTCATCACAGGGTTTCGCTTTCTAGCCTCTCTCTCTTTAGAACGAACTTTGTACTTGATTTATTTAAAAGTTACTCAAAATTTTGGGGTTTTGTGTGCAGCGATGGGTATGTAGGCACAATTTTTACCGTAATAAGCTACTAAACTAACACTTAAAAAATTGTGAACGGCCCTATAACAGAACATGGCGGCAACTAGTTTTTTCTTGTTTTTCACAAAGAAGGAGTGAAAATTACGCATACATGGTAATGACACAAATTGAAGAAGACAAAAATCGGCATCCAAGTATGAAGCAATATTCATTATACGGGGTAAGGTTAAAAAATATTTACAAATATTAACTTTATTTGCAAAATATCACAATCTGTAAAAAAAGAATTTTGGACCCTCACTATACTATTTTTGAAGAGTTCAAAAAGACCTACAATCTGACATATAACTTAAAGTTGTACCTAAAAAAACAAAAAAAATACGAGCCTGGGGAGTTTTAAGTGGCGGACCCTGTATACCATGCGATTTGTTGCTTCATAACCTTAAAAAGTGCTTTACAAATTTAGTATTAAGAACATTTACATATTATGAATTGTTACTCCTGAATTTTTATTTATTGGTGTCATAGAACAACCACAAGACACACAACTAACCATATTTTTATGTGTTGTACCCTTTGAATATAAAACTGATATCTAAGCTGATGACAATAGAAGCTATGAACAATTACTACAAAAGAGCTTCAACTGCGCCGCTTCCGACCCCGTTTATATGTGCATAAAGATTCAGAAAGCTCCTTCCTGGTCAGTTTTTATATTCACAGATATACAGTACTTAAATGACAGTTATGTTGTTTATTGGAATACCGGTGTGAAGACAATAATCCTAATTCTGAGAGTATTTCATTTGATGTTTAAGAACATTTTACTGAATCCCTTTAAAGCGGTCATCTCGATCTTATTTTTCTCAAACAAAATAATTTGTCTAAAGGTTGTTTCAGATCAGTAAAATATCCATCTCAATTTAATTTATACTTTATTAAAATAGTTACTAATCTCAGATGAAGAACGTATCGTATCGATTAAAATTAAAATCTTATCGCAGCAGTTCTATGAAGTAAGCATAATAATTTTGTTCGTATAAATCACGAGCAGCAGCACGCGAAATGACGGCGGCAATGGCAAAGGGGGAGGGTTAGGCGTAAAAAGCTCGGACTGTTATCGCAATCCGCTTATCAGAAACGTAAAACTTGTTTTTCTTTTCTTTATTGAGTTCGCGCTAATGGGGACGATACTGCCGGTTAACTGTTGTGGAGAGAAGAATTTGTGGGCAGTAAAAGCTAAATATTAGAATTATTAAGTGTATTTCGTATATTTGCGACGCACTTTATGTCGGGTTTTATTGCTGCTCGATTAATAAAGTTGGAAAATCCCTCACAAGTAATTCTCTCTTTCGCCGTAACTTTTAGGACTGATTGTCATAAACTGCAATTATAGAACAGTAATGGTGCTTACTCTATAAATGATATTTTGTTGGAGTAATGCACACTCAAGTATATTTAATAWATAAAAATAAACYTCCTATACAGTTGTTTGCTCACAAATTAATTATACAAGAACGTAAGTTTCCGCGGCCAGAACTACATTGATCTTGGCCCTTTTTTCGTTTGGAAATAGGATCGATCAAAATTTCAACAGAACAACTTGCCCGAAAAAATAGTAGGTTTTGATTTTCTAAACACTTGTTCTCGTAACTTAACACTTTGTTAGTCAATGCGCCTAAGATGTTTGAATAAACCTAAATGGATTGTTGGCATAGATAATCAATTAGCATCCATGTCGTTTTCATTTTGATAAAGTCAGTTGCGTTTGTAGATTTTTCAGTCATTTGTTTGTGTGTTAGTACAGACCAGAGAGAGAGAGAGAGAGATGAGGACTCTTCTATAGTTAAATCACCCAACAGACGGAGTAATAAACACGCGTGATCTTCATGTGATTTTCAAACGCAGCTTTCCTATTAGTTCTTCGCAACCGAGGGCAATTTAATTGTAAGATATTGCTATACGGCATCTTTGAGTAAACTTCTCTGTTGCAAATTCCAAACCTGAACGTTCGCTAAGTTCAGAAAAAGGGAGGTTATGTTGCCTCAAAAAAAATAAATGTTAAAATTTGTTGTGCGGTTTAAGTTAACGCTTTTCGGAAGGAAAGGGGTTCCGATCACGTTTTAGATGTTGTTGAAATTGTTTTATAGATGCTCATTTCCCCTACTAAGAAAGGATCTTCCCGTTTGTCCAATTATAAACAGAGTTACAGTCGTTACATGAAAAGCTATATACGCCTGAATGCTTTAAGACTGAATTTTTATCTTTATTATGGACAAAACGAGAACAGACACTGCCCACAGTAGAAAAGGCAATATTTATGTCATTACAGGCAAATAATTCAGGAAGGGAAATCGAGACTTGACCAATAAACCTAAGGGGATACCTTAACTTTTTTATCACATGTGATGGTGTTAAAAGAACTTAAATTTTGCCAGGTATTTATAATACAATTTTTCTATTAAGTAATTTGGAAAACCATTATTGTAAGCAATTTGAAGAATTACACCAAGTTCTTTTTAAAGCCTTTTAAAGAGAGGGGATTTTAAAAAGTCTGCGAAAAAGAGAATGAAAAACGGCTATTTTATGGGAATGAGGGTGCACAGAAGAATAGGGGATAATGTTGTCTGTACAAGTAGGTTTTCTGAAAATTTCAAAAAAAACCAACGCCGTCTACGTTGCATGAATCATTTATAGAAACCCCGTACATCTCTTTAGAGTTTGATTGTTGTTAACGCCGTCATAGCCAACTAAGAGTAATCACCATATAGAGATATTAAATTGGCAATACTTCTAAAACTACAAACKTTCGGAATAGATCKGACCCTTATATTTAATTGTAAATAAGATAAAMTTAAAAAATTAGGCAGTTTCCATTGTAAAAAATTKATTTTTGGCACATATCTTAACATTATTTTTTTGAAGACCCCTATATTCATACTATTCATATTATAAAACATCTATTAAAGTAGAATTTTATCCAAATTAAATAAAGTACTCTTCTTTACAGGAGAAATTGATAAGTACTCGTAGTTATGTTTAGGCCTGTAAACCTCAACATAAAAATGTAAAAACGTCGAAAACGCCTAGACTTCGATATAAGAGATGGTACATGAAATATGCCTAGAATATTGCTTAGAATGTAATAATATATAGGGTGTTCCATTTAAAATCAGCAAGTTCATACCTACTTCTGGTATAACCGGATCTTGAATATATTTGAGCCGTGTGTCCTCCATGTCCCCCATCGGCTTTACTATACTGCCAAATTTTCAGATTTTTCCTAATCCGGCGGGACACCTTGTATAAAAAAAACATCTCCCTCTCAGCCGTTGTTATCATCTTCTTGCCCAAAATATTCTATCCAAGAGGCAAAATGCCATACTAATTGTTACAATAGATGTTAATATACTTTTCACAACAGCAGTGTGTTAACGTCGCAAAATGTTAGCCAAAAACTTACCAATATGTCACGTAGATCGAAATAAAACAAACGTAGATTAAGTTATACAAGTATTTATGGTTGGCTAAAGTCTGACGCCATGTGCAAAATATGGTTTTATATTGACGATATCGACGAGACAGCTTTAAAATTGTCTTCTTACGAGTCTCAGCCAGTTAATAAAATTTGCGTTTAGAAATATGATGGCTTCAAAAGATGTATTAAGTTTGAAGTTGTCAAAATATATTATTTTGAACAGTATTTCCACAATCTATAATCAGTTTAAAAACAATGCTTTGATACACACAAAATCTGAAAGGTCAAACGCTGCGTTTAAAAATCCCCACTGCGAATGTATCATCAGTTTCTCTCCAGTAGTTATACCTACCCTAAACGGACAGCCGATTTCGGACACCCCGTATAATTCACCTTTCAATAAATGCTATATGAATGACAACCCTCTGTCTGTTGCAGTACCAGTCACTGGTAACTACACTGACTTAGTGGGTGGCACCAACTCAATGTCCGAATTCGACACGATCCCTGAACTCGAGAAAGAATATCCGCTACAAAGAGACGAGGTCAAGTCAACACCGAACAAGGCCAACAGGAKCACGGCCAAAGTTYCGATGAAAAACGCGGAAGTCGAGGGGTCCAACCACTACATAGGCTTCATTATAGGGACCCTGACCGTGCTTATATTGATTTTGGTGAGAGCAATCGATAAGAATGTTATACTGGAAAAAGAAGCGCACAGTGCCTATGCGATAAGTTTAACAAGACTTATCAGTTAAAAATATTATTTATATGACGCCAACATCTGCTTCATGAGCAGCAAAACTGTTTTTCATTTATGATATTTACTTTTTTTGATAGACCGAGAGCTGGCGTGAAAAAAACCGCATTATAGTATACCAAAGGTTTGAGTATAGACATAAATGTGTACTATTTGAGTAAAATTAAAACCAGCCATCTGCCCCGCGGATCTGTTCACTCAGATCTTATATAATAAAACAATATTTGGGAAAATAGGTACACAAGTCTAGTTATTTATACCAAATCAAAACTAGCATAAAAATTTGCAAAAATATAAGTTCTCCTTATAAGCACCTAAGTTCATTTAATGTGCTAAGAGAAAATGGTCTTTAATCGAGTCTGCTGATAAAATCGACCGCCTGCCCAAACTTTCTCTTCGCACATTAAATGGGATTAATTTATTTTTCCTACATTTTGAAATCGTTTTCATAATAGTATAAGATCACGAGATTTAGACTGATTCTTGGCGATTGTTGACGTCATCGGCTTTAAACATGCTTCCAGAGTGTCTGCAGAGTTGCTTACAATGCTGTTCGCGTATTTTTATGCCACTTTTGATCTGGTATAAATAGGCTGTGTACATGTTTTTCCACATTTTGTTTTATTATAGAGGATTTGGGTAGCCAGATTTGTGTGACAGACAGCTGGTTTTAAATTAACTCAAATATGTACTATTTATTTTTTTACTAAAACTTTTGGTATACTATGATGAAGTTTTTTCAAGCCAGCTCGCGGTCTATGTGTTTATACAGTTTCACATACCAACATGTAATGTAATCGTGTCTCACTTCACTAGGTAGCTGCTATTATCTTCATTGTGTTCAGAAATCAYAGAATTAAAGCGTCGAACGGCCAGTCGACTATTCTGCACACCGCCAACGTCGTGGAGAGAGAAATAAAGGTGATTAGACCTGTGCTAACGAGCATTTGAGGTGGGATTGCGGCAGGGAATTCCTTTTAAACCTTGTTTTGTGTTTTGCAGATGCCCGATACCGAGGATATAGAGACCATGTACCAGCAGGTTCAAGAAAGTGAGCAGTACGCTAAACAGGATTGCTTTGAAAGCTCTGACTACACTGGTGAGTGCACTTTTACATTCTTGTAGCTATGTGTCTTCGCGTATTAGGAAAATATTCATCAAATCCGGTAAATATGTAGTAGGTATTTACCTACTGAACATATATTACCTAAATAATCTGAGGCCACACATAATATAGACAATTTAAGCTGTTTACTAAAAATTCGTATATCTTCGCGTATTACAATTTTATTATGAATTGCTGTACATAGTGTAATTCTAATTCAACGTAAACGCATTCTAATTTACAAGAAAGGTGATTTTTCTTTAAGAGCTTGAAAATGCTTTTGTATTCGTAATAATTGCTAAATGGAAAATTATACTTAATTCCCTATTAAAAGGCTATTGCAGTAAAAAGGCTAGAGTATATACCTATATATTTTTAAGGTAACAGCATCCCACTTCCGAGTCTATATATGGATATCTCGTAAATGATTAGAGATAGAGAAAAGGTTTAATGGAAACCAAGTTGCCAATTTTGGTGCTCTTTCCAAAACTGAAAAGGAATCTAAGTCCTTTAGGTTTTTCGATAGATAAAAAAACACTGAAAACTGTAGGTTTTTTCTTAACCATCAATAGTGCTGCCGCTGAGACGAGAAATTTCTCGGTCTCGTCCCATTTTTTATGGATTTTTTTTTACAAAGGCATGTAGGCATTTATAGTCCGTAATAACAAACTGCACTATTTATTTGGTGATATGAAGAGTATGATTAAACAGTATGGAAATTAAGGGATAATTAATAAACATTTCGTTATTACGGGAATGAAGAATTGTGCAGATAAAATGCAAATAAACTTTTGTTTTTATTGATTCATTAGTAAATAGAGAAACGCAAAGTTCAGGGGTGCACATTTCAATTTCAAAATAATTCAGTCAAAGGAATTTGTAGACTTATATGGTACACGTAATGTGTATAATGAGAATAATCTAAGTCTATTATTATGCAAAGACGCATTTGCTTGAACTTGAAAATATGTTGTTAATTAGGTAGAACCTTACAAATCAATATTGAATTGAATATTCATCAACTAAATTGCTGGATACAACATATACAGACATTGTGCCACGTTTTGTATTAAAATCATACTTATTTGATAACGTTCAATGCAGATTTAGCCTGTCACACTGTTCCCTCCTGCGACAGTTTTTCTTTACTGTTCTAAAAGGATTTTTACCATTAATGAGTTAGGTATTAAGAAAACACTACCATCAGCGTCGAGCCATGATAAAAGTATAAGTACTATTTGCCGTAACGTTGATTTAACAGTATTTTGAAAAATATCATGAAAGACAACGAACCGCGTAGAACTCTTTTTGCAAACGACGAAGATTTGGCTCTTTATGGCAAAATTTTTATTGGCAGATAAGCAGTATACCTTGAGCATAGCACCCGGCAAGTTACGTACGTTAGCTTTAAACCTTCCTCGGCTATGGAAGGTACTTAAAAAGAATAGACTAAAAGCATACCACAAACTACAAGCCAAGTACCAAACGCTGCTGATTTACAAAGGATATTAAAATTTTCCAACTTGCATCAACATTAAACCTCAGTGAATGGAGTGAATAAATATTTTCCGTCATGTATAATGTGGTCCGATGAAATTTATAAATTGCAGAACGATCAAATCCAAAAGTAAATCTATATACCCCAAACTAACCTAGTGCGCTTTGGTATCAATGTATGGAAATGAATTTTAGGATCTATATTTAACAAAAAGTTTTTTAATTTAAATATTTTATCAACAAGCATTCTAAATTTTCTGAGTGATATTTCATTTAGATTACCAGACTTTTGGTACATGCATGACGGTGTACCTCCGCATGATGTTCGTCTACTGAATTTTTTTTGTGCGWTATTTAGACAAAAATGGATCGCTAACAGTGGCCTCCAGACTTATGGGGTACGTTGAAAAACAAAATGTACAATACACCGGTGACCGGTATTGATAACTTAAAGCAGAGAGTACTTAATGCATTTACCTCAATAACAAGACAAAAGAGCGCGCAGTTGATAATAAAAAAGAATGAAATTATGTATAAATGAAAATGGCGGTTTGCTTGAATATTTACTTTAGTAACTGTTAAATCAAGATGTTTAGTTATTACTAAGTTTTGAAAAAGGAATAAAATGAAATTTTGTTTTATTTATCGCATATCTCTTTTTTTATCTTCAGCGATAACTAGATCTTACCACGTATTCCTATTTTACACAGTTGCTGTAATTTTTTTCTCTTTATACAAAAAATGACTAAGTGTGCTATAGTTTTAATCAGGACAAAATTGTTCAAATAAGGGTGCAGTTTTCTGATATAGCGTTCATTAGGGAAAAAAGTTGGAGGTGATAGCTAGTGACTAAATTGTCCAATTTTGTGCTTTGGTTTTTTCATACCTTGATTGTTAAAACAGTTAGAACAAAAAACAAAAATTGCCGTTATCAGGTTTTTTGATATATCTAAAGTCCTAGATGAGCTAGCTCAGATCACAAAATTACATATCTTGTCGTTAACGAGATCGTTATGCATAACCCGAAAGCTTCAATAGTTTTATACAGTACAGATGAATTTTATACCAATTGCATTCACTCCGGAGGTTTAAACTCAGTTACCTAATAATTAGATTTCCGTGCAGATATTACAATACAAAAACAAGCATATTAAGCTACTGACTTTGGGTATTCGTAGGTGTACCTATATTCTATGAACTCCATATTAATGGTTCTACAGGATTGTATTTCCAAATTGATACTAAACGTTACCGTGTGTATCAATCCTTGAAGAAATCTATTTTAGTTGTATTTCAGTAAAGCCAAAGACAGAGTTATTGAATCACTTTGCTTTTAAGTATATCTGGATTTATTAAATTTATGACAAACATTTATAATGAAGTAGATTTAAATTTATAATACTAAGAATGTTATGAACGTGAGCAATATAGACATGTAATGAAACTATTTTGATCTATATGAAGTCAACGATTATATTTGGGCCAAACTTATTTCCAAGATTATGTTACCTTGTATTCCTTGATGTAACATTGTGATAATAATTATTGACAATTTTTATGGCTACATCGTTTAAGCCTGAATATGTTGTATAAGTGCAATATAAAATTGAAATAACTCGTCGAAAATCTGATCATTGCCTTTGTTTTAATCCCGTATAAGAATTACCCCAGGAAAGAATCCTGTTTTTAGTTGTTTTAGCTACACAAGTATATCACACATACAAGCTTGTTTATATAATGTGCAGTTTTTACCAGACGTCAATATTGAGTATATTATTTACACACGTTTATTGATTTAAATAACCTAGCCATATATGTCAGCAGCAGTATTTAACATCGTTGAGGATATCTGTCAATGGTATACGCTACCCAATTAACCTGAATATACTAACAAACACATATCACGTTTTTGCAGCAAATGAACCAACGTGACACTTTTTACGCATTTAATATTAATAAATCGAACTGTCATTAAGGGCTGAAGATGAGATCTCATTGTTTCCAACAGGTTTTAACAGCATTGCATATCGTGCAACACCAATTTTCCAATGACAACTGGTTAATCACATTGACAATTTCATTCACCTCATTCATTTGTGTACCCAAGCCTCTGGGTGAACGATGTCACATGTCCGTTAAACTAATCAAATCTGATTTATTAATCCCTTAGAATTTCGAATAGATATGTAATACAAAAGTTTCCGAATACAGATACAGCCAAATTATTTCAAGCTGTCTGA
This sequence comes from Rhyzopertha dominica, assembly GCA_025024175.1. Classification (NCBI taxonomy): domain Eukaryota; kingdom Metazoa; phylum Arthropoda; class Insecta; order Coleoptera; family Bostrichidae; genus Rhyzopertha; species Rhyzopertha dominica. Next base: position 40,689,944 of record QCXZ01000003.1, on the reverse strand, counting down.
TCAAATATGGAGAACATTTGTCCAAGGCTAGAGTTTTTTTAACGTTGTTAAGGCTTATTTTTAAAGCTAATGCGTTTATTTAGCGGCCGAAAAATATATATTGGAGTGGGGTTTTATAAAACTGGTCACAATGTTTTGTTTGACAGTGTGCCAGTTCTAGCGAAAGTCATAGAAATTTCCAAACATCTTAATAGTCTAAATCGAGAAGATGGTTATCATCTATTTACTATTTAATACCCAAACCCATAACGGCTATCCCAACTCTCACAATCTCCCACCTTTGCCGTCCAAGCATCCCCACCCCTCCCCTAACGACGGGTACAAAGTTATCTGTCGTTTCCATTCGCTTTCCTTTGGATTTAGTTCAGTCCAGGCGTGTTCCTCGCGTTAGGTCTGTACCATATTCCATACTCCTTGTTAGTGTCCTGATGATGCCCCTTACAAGTGCGAAAAGTCGACCTTATTCTAAAATCAGACTGCTACTACCACTACCACTTCCACTACCACTACCACTACCACTACCACTACCACTACCACTACTACTCTACTTCAAAGAGTAACACGTAACACCAAACTCCAACTAAAAAATCCAAGAATAATAGTTAAAATAGACTAATCCACAATAAAAACCCCTTAAAGAAATATATAACCACATACTATGGTGTGGGTATCTACCCCAACTGAGGGTTCAACATTAGTTATAAAAAACGGTGTTATATACCAATAAAAAGTGTTTGTTTTGGTAGTCGCCAAATATATATCCAAATGCTGCCGCACCAATAGTCAGTTTCCTAAAAATCTCTTTGAGTACCTATACCAAATCTCTTTATTTATTTGGAGAAACTGACAACCGCTTTGATTGATCGACAAAATTGTTTTCAAACAAATCCTAGTTAAGACAAATATTTAGCCTAGTTTTTATCTATAAATTTATACGGCACCAACAACCCCAACATGCAGTATAACAAACAGTACAACGAAAGTGACCTAATTTTACTAAACCTAAATAAACTGTCTAGCTATACTATTTTAACTATGAGTTATTTCAAGTCCAACACTCCACGTTTATACATTTCCTCTCAGTCATTTCCAATATCTTAGTTTTCTAAACGACGCAAGGGTGAAATACTGCTCCCAGTTTACTCATTTAAAATACTAGTATATGCACCGAAAATTTTAATTTAACCGACCTTTCAGCGATATAAAAGTTGTCCTTGAACTATGTTTATTTTATTTATTGTGCTAGGACATCCAGCATCGCCGTTTTCGGATGTTCCCGATGTCATCTGTCAAGATTACATTCCCTCACCCTTTCGCTCCTCCACCTACCCATCGCCCGCACCAACCTTAAACTTTTTACCGAAACCACCCGAAGTCCCACCGCCTCCAGAGAACTACTTTGCTGATCATCGACCTAGGTTATCTCCGTCTCTCTCCTACGGATCAGCTGCTGACTGCCACTTCGTGTTACCGCTGGCCCCTGACGTGGAAGGCTACGGTGATGATGGCGTGGTTGAAGGGTTTCCACGGGAACGACTTAGGATAATTGAAAAGCTGGGAGAGGGGCACTTTGAGGACGTGCACCTATGCGAGGTGGTAGACTCGCCGGAGATGGTGGTGGTATACACCCTCCGATTAAAGAAGTAAGGAGAACGTGATAAACATTTTTTTTGTAATATAACTTCAACGACAATATAGGATTATAACATTATGTAGAAGCTGCGCATGCAGTAATCTCCAAAATTTCTTGGCCTAACCATAAGCGGTACAATTATTTTTTTTTCAGAGCGCTAGGTTCAGCTACAATTCAACACGCACTTTTGATTTTGTCCTTAAAATATATCCAAGCTGTAGTTTTCAGTTTTTATCATTATTGAAATAGCGCACTTAAATAATATTTTCCAAAATTTTAAACAGTTAGTGTACAGAAGGTGACCGATTTATTCGAAACCGCAATCAGAAATTTCAGCAGAATCTACTACAAAAATTTTCTCTTCATATTTTTCGTAACTATGCAGGTGTACTGAATGGTATGTCCCGCTGGCTATTGTGTTGAGATTTATAAAAATAATGCGTTACAGTGTTAAAAGCTAACTTATTTTTGGAATGGAAAATTTCGTGGTCCCTAGAGACTCTTGCCGTCTCACTGAAAGATGAGGCCGGGTTTTTGGATTAAATGAATGAAACACTAAGATTACTAGTTTAACCTAATGTGGCGTTTGACCAGACTGATATAATAAGAGTACATACTTCCTAATCTCTCCCGGAAGATTAAAAAATTAAAGCAAAGCAAGGAAGACAATTCTAGAAGGTGTCGTCACTGCCTCTAATAATACTACACACGTTTCTTTTTAGCTTTTAGAAAAAAATGGTATTTCTTAATTTAATTATTAAAATAATTATCTTCGGTAGGCTCGCACCACAGGTTTAGCCTATGGACCTGCAGAATTTGAACACGTCTCTTACTTAAGTACCTATATTTAAAGCACGCGTATCGCAAACAAAGTCGATATGCGACATGAGGATTAAGCCCACCATTGCTTATGCAGCGTTGGTGTGGTGGCCATGAATCAACAAAGAGCATTTTCAGAATAAGCTAAGCAGATTGTAAAGGTTTGCTTAGCTAAAGCAGGAGCGAGCGAACAACACCCACTGTTGCCCTGGAAACGTTACTTGAGTGGCCCCCACCCTATCTCTTAGTAAAAACAGTAGCATGCTCAATAAATACTATAGCAATTCTGTAAAAGGGTACTGTACCATCTTCAAACAGTATAAGATTACCGAATTCTTAGTATGTGAGATGGTAGCGGTGAGTTCACTTAAGGTAACACTATACATAGGTATCTCAATAAAAGAGGAATAACAAATACCGTTAAATTTTCACCGTTGAACTAGTGTAATAAAAGTCTTCCTTTGCGAAGAGAGGGGACTTATGCTTGGAAGCCTGGGGCTTGTAGAAAAACAATGTCGTACCAGGAAGATCACTTTATGAAGGTTTCTACAGACATCAACGACGTTGGTGTTGGAGCTTTCCAGGGATCCGGAAACAATATCAAAATGAAAGAGGATTAAACTATTGTGCAACTAGCAACAAGGCTGACGATCTTTTAAAGACTGGTAGTGGAATATCCGTCTTGAACCATTAGTTGAGCAGCGGAGTATGTCGTATATCAGATAGTTAAGCAAGAAATAAAACACCATGGTTATTTGGGAAGTACCTGGAAACTGATGTACTATCAGCACTGGTCCTGTTTGGGATATCAGCTGTGGTCAAACCACTCTTCCTCTTTATGTTGTGCGGCTGTTCTTCTCCCTCATGTAATTTTGATGGTCTCTAGACTGCTAGGCCAAAATCGTTGTTAATTTTATTGGCCCCGCTTTTCTCGCATCGAATTATATATCATGTGTGTAGGTCATGACAAACTCCTCTTCAAGGATCTGGCACCTATCTTGCACTAACCTTCCTAAGGTAGCATCCAACAGTCGTAAATGAATGCGTATTGGATGACCAAACTAAAGAAGTTACCATTTCTTTCATCTTCAACCCTATATTCCTCGATTATAATCTCTTTCAATGATTTCTGTCCAAATCAAAAGCTTTTAACTGTTATCAGAAGTTATTCCACTATGGCACGCCGAAGTAGTGGAGCAGATGGTGCAGAATTACTTATTAGTTACATTACTATTTGTATTAATAATACCAATTGCCATCTATACCTAACTGCCGTTGTCACAAGAACTGGCGACGGTCGGGATATTATCTCTGACTTTAGACGTTCTATATAGATCTGCGGATGTTGGTCAGGCGCATGTTGGGATGTTGCCACACTAGTTAGGCCTGGGAATTTTGCTGCTCATTTCGTAAAATAAGTACAATGAACGCTAGAATATGTTCTGTTATACAACCAACACTTTCAATTGGCAGATATAAGGATAGCTTTAAAGAAGAAGTTTCTGGCCTCGCCAGACTTAAAGATGACAACATTTCGAGACTGCTTGGAGCATGCCTGGATGATGAACCTGTTTGCGGAATAAGGGAATATGCCGAATTAGGCGATCTTTGCCAGTTTTTGCAAGATCACGTAGCAGAAACAGCGACGCCCATCATGAACGCTGTCAGCACGTTAAGGTAAGCTTAAATTTCAGAACCATAACTATACATTATATTAAATGATATTGAATATATTGATATATGGATATTGAAGATGCCTATCTCCTTCAATAAACAAAGCTTCTTCATTTATACTTTAATACTATTTAGAAAGAGCCCTAATCCATACAAGGCCCTGTCGGTGAAAATGCTGTAAAATTAGGCAAAAGCGAATAAACATTCTCAATATATAATCAGTAAAACTCATTAAGCTTCTGCCGTTTAGGAACGTATATGAGTGCATGAACACAAAAAGAGCAAATGCCCACAAAATTCAATTGTTCCGCTGTGTTATACGATTCCGCGCCCCAGATGCATGCTGCGTTGAACGCGGCACGGGATATCCGGCCTACCCCTATTTAATTTCTAGGGGAAATTACACCAAATCGGTATTAAAGCGCCCGTTTGTTTCAGCTACGGCTGCCTTATTTATATGGCCWCCCAAATCGCCTCCGGCATGAAATACTTGGAATCGCTGCGCTACGTTCATAAGGACCTGGCGACGAGGTAATATTGTTTCTTTATTAGCTGTAGTTGATCAGGGGCGTAAGTGACGGAAAGACATGAAGACTGAGAAGTCCGTAACTACTCTTTTAAGAGCTGTTAAATCTAGCTACCTTAAGTTTTTATTCTTCTATTTCTGTGCGCTTTTAAATACATAATTTAGTAAACGGATGTTAAATTCCTTAAATAAAGCAGTCGCTAAGATTGGATATTTTCTAACTACGCCACTGGAGAGCAAATTAATAAGACTCCTGGAGAACCCCTTTATTCCGATTCATATCACGATCGGTCGCAATCGGTTAGAATTTGTTTTCTCCAAGTCTGGGGATTAATTAGAATGGCACTGGCGCCAATCTTAATGTTTAACTGTTGAAACGTACTTAGTGTCTGAATTCGGACAAATTTAAATTTAACGTAGGTAATCGCCAATATTACACCATCTTAAACTAATAGAAATGTTTAAAACACATCAACTACGGAAATTTTGCAAATCAGCAGACCGCCTCATTTTTCTTTGCTAAAAATCAAAATGCTAAACCGCCAGTTTTTTATCCATTACAGAAAATAGTAAACGTTGAGTTTTTTAATTCCAAAAACCAACCCTGGAAATGGACACACATCATTTCAACCCTTCTAAGAAAAATCACACATCACAATTTCTTATTTTTCATTAAATCGCTTTCCTTAAGTAATTTATGAAGTCTTAGATTTTACAGGTTATAGATTTCGCATTATGCTTGAGAGAATTACCGAAATATTCCATAACTTGCTCTACTAATACACTCCTTACACAAATAAAAAATATATACACAATGCATTGCCTAGAAAAAGTGACCGTTATTCCATTCTTTGATTACTATTTACTAGAGTTTAGACCATAAGTGATAGATAAAAAAAAATTATAAGTGATACAATGTTGGTAGGAACGAGTATTTCGAAATGTACTAAAATTAAAAGTCGCTACTTCAATAAACAGACATTGATGAGCTTAGCCAACCATTAATTGCAACGGAACAACCTCATCAATACTTATGTCTGCTATAGAAGTCAACGCATTTGTTTTGACGTTATGCGAGTCGTAGTTTGTGCCTAGCTGTAAATACCTGTGAACTATAAAAATTCTACATAATTTACTAGTTTAACGGAGTTGCTGATTAAACACTTTGTATGCTTAAGTTGGCTAAGACTATATATTTAACAGTGTTTCTCGAATAGTTATTTTAAAGTGCTCACAAAACCTCAAGCTTTTCCTGTTTCAGAAACTGTCTCGTAGGCGAAAGGTTTAATATCAAAATATCCGATATAGGGGCATTTAGGCAAATGTACAGAGCAGACTACTATGAACTAAGCTCCACGAAACGTCTTCCTTTGAGGTGGATGGCATGGGAAAGCATTTTACTGGTAAGTCTACCAAAGCTTGCGGTTTAAGACCCATTTGGCACAACCATGAAGGATGCAACATCATAATTGCATACATATTAACGAGAAAGCTATCCGACGCAAAATAGACAGTACCTAGTATCACAGCTGACACGAATACTATTAGTTCATAAATAAACTGCTTATCTGTGTTACGAATGTGTTATGAATGAGGAACCATATGAATATACATATACTAAGTATTAAAAGAACATATTAAAAATTAGTACTCAAGTATCCGGTTTCCCCAATTAGTTTGAGATATTTTTCTAAATCTTATTTTATATACACATTAGGCATGCAAGTTTAATAAATAACTAATGTTTCTTTTATGATATAGCCGCATGTGTTATATCCGAAATCTATTCTACTATAAACTTAATGGTAGCGGGACCAAAACGAGAAGTATTTTAATTTTCGTTTACCACTGACTATCTCGTAGTCATTTATAAAAAAAGTTTTGCATGCTTTCAATACATGTGTACCGTTAGAACGTTGTATTGTATAACGAAACAGTTCACTTTCAAAAAATTAATTGGAAGAACAACACAAGTTGCAATTTAGTATATTTTTTTCACCTGCCATGGAAGCTTATTAGTGCCGGGAGTTTTCTCTCTAGCTCTGATTACAGTTCGCCTCCTTTTGGGCATGTTTCGCAAAATATGATTTCAAGCTTGTGTACGACTGAGTATATCCCATGCGTGCTCGACGGGACTTGAAGCCGAATTTACAGGTAACCACCTTAGTGCCCCAGTCTGGACTTCATCTACGTACCTGCCACATGCGGAAGGTCAACGTTTAGCCCGCTCTTGTAAGAGATATTATCAGGACAGAAACATGGTATTTGATGCGATAACCATGTCAGAACTCTACCAAATACTAAGCAAAAGAGAGTGGGGTTGCGCCTTGTTTTATGCAGGCGGTGGTGATTCTTCTACGGTGAAGGAAAGAAATTGTTAGGTTGGGGTTAGCCGTTGTGTGACTGTATTCCAAATACTGGAGAGGAGATGGCCATCTTCACCGTTTAGTTTGTTCAACTCCTTTTTGGAATTTTCGAATGGTGTCGAAAGGGACTTTCGCTAGAACTGAGTCATTATCAAATAAAATATTGTAACGTGAAGCCACGTTGATGTTTAGCTGCCGCTGATTGGGTGAAAAACCCTCCTTTAATGCAGCGCTTGTGTTCTGTAATTTTAATTGAACTGCCTGTTTATTCGGTGTATATGACGCCACATGAGCAAGGAATGCCGTAGATGACAGAGAGTTTGTTTCCCATTTCGGAGACGGATGTATTTTGGTATTTTCGATAGTTCACATGGGTTGTTTTCTAAGGATTCTGCCAATTCTATCTGTGACATCTTAAACGTAAGTAAGTGTTGAAGCCCGGTTCAGAAATTGACACTATGCGGTAAACAAGTGAATTTGGCACCGAAAGCTGTTGTGACGGATGGTGATAAGAATACTCATGATTAGTATGTGTCAGCTTACTATAGACAGATTGGCGCAAACGAAAATCGGGTAAACGGGCGACACATGCACCGAGAAATGGAAGGGACGTACTGCTTTAGATTTCCATTGTGAATTTTATATGAGAATGCTGGAAATTAATGTGATTCAAAAAATTTGACAATCTGTTGGAGCCATGAGGCCAAATGATGAAGATGTCATAAAAAAGCCAGGTCTTAGGCTTAAGATCTAAATACTCCAAAGCTATGGATTCAAACCATTTCGTGAACATATTAGCTAATGAGGAACCTATGAGTATGCTATGAATCTATTGGTAGAATTAACCATGAAAAGTTAAAGACGTGGAAGTTAGTCAGGTTTCTACTAAATCTGCGAATCGTCCCGAGATAATATTTGACGAATGATTGTCACGAATTCTGAAACTGGAACTTTTGTAAATAGTGGTATAACATCGAAGCTAACAAGAATGTCCCCAGGTCGAGAGTGAGTTCTAACAGAATATTCACAATGTGCTTGGAATCGAGAACACCTAACGATGTTTCCCCTTGTAATTCTTTAGAAGGTTTGCCAAAACTTGGCAATTTCATTGATTGATGACAATGGAGCTGTAGGAGTAATTCCTATTTCTTGAATTTTTAACCCTACCGACGTCTGAACTACTTGCTCACGTTCAGGGTGTTCAGTAGAATTGGCTAAACTCTTATAAAACAACTCATCTGAACTACCTTACACCCCCTTCGAAAATGCCAATAATACTTCCGCTTTCTAAAGGAAAACCAACCTTCTATCATCCAGAAATATCTACGCGTTCTATATCAGTGAAACAAGCAGATCCATTAAAATCCGTCTTACAGAACACAAACGCTGCATCAAATCATGTCTCAATATCAACATGAAATAGGTCACAACATTTAATTTGATAATATCAATATCCCAAATCTAGTGAAAGTCTCTACACCACTCGAAAATTCCAAGAAGCCCAGATTTGTAAACATCCGAAGAACCTGAACCTCGAAGTTGGCTATTACCTCTCCAGTACTTGGAATCCAGTCGTCTAACGGGTATCCCCACCTTAACAATCTCTTTCCCCACACCATCCAAGCAGCCTCGCCGCCAAACGCAACCCCAATCTCTCTCCTTTAGGACGTAATTGAGCTCAGATGTTCTCGACTAATATTACATATACCCTTTTTCCAAAACCGACGCGGTTAACTAAAAAGGCCCAACATTTTAATCTCACTCTGACAGCAAATTACGCTCCTACTACATCGAGTATTGGAACAAATCGCTCCTAACCCTTAGAGCCACCATATATCATATCATGTTCTTCAACGATGTCGTGGACGTAACCATCTGCATTAGTTTTTACATTTCCGTCAAAAAGCTTCGTACAACTTTCCAACTTGATGTTATCCAATAGCACACCGAAGCTCATGGTTTGAACACAGCATATGTTGTTTTTCCATATAAGCTATGACGTCCATCAGGCTTACACAATTAAATTCGTGTACTATCGGTGAAAAGAACTTTGYTCCATTAACGGTCACGGTCAGCATGATCTCGTGCAAATTGTAACCGGATCATTTTTATTGAAGCAGAAGGACTTTGGCATTACATTTTTTATTTATACCGTAATTTCCTTTAGCTTTCTTCTACTGCTAGATGAGGCACTGTAAATGTACGATTTCGTTATAACGGAAGCTGTAAAGGGAGACAATCCCTTTGTGTCATGCACCGTTTACGTCCTTGTCCAGGTCGGTGTTTGTATTGTACTCCCGTCTTGTTGTATCGTTTTAGTATGAAAGACCGACGATTGATGTATTTCTAGCATTTGTGTGATATGTTCAAGACCGTGACCTTCACTAGCTAAAGTAACTGCCTTAAGAAGAGCTAGTTCATATAGATGTACCATCACAAACAGAAATTACAAAACCAACACACGGTAATTTGAAATAAAGGTGAGCGGTATTAATCGTAATGCCCGTTATCAGATGTCCCCAAAATTGAGCAGTAATGATAATTTTTTTATGAAATCCGTTGTGAACATTCTATGATATCAAGATGAGTTGAATAATACTTTCTTGCGCAGGACACTTCAAAATAACAGACTTCATAATGAAAATTTTGCGTATGTTAAACGTCCGGATTAAAAATGAAGACCTTACAGGAGACCACTTTAGTACAGTAGTTTATATAGTGTCTTATTAGTATGTCCGTTTTCTGCAGCTTCTATATGAGTTTTAGAAAAAAGTACAAAAACAAGCTCTACCTAATTTTTAAAGTGCCCTTGCATACAAATATTTTATTTTATAATGTCACAGCTCTGCTGCATCGTACGCAACTCTTATTTAATCGGTACACCCTATATATAATTATTACATATTGCCTACTGTAGACCGTTTTACCGTTGACGTTTTCTTTTCTTCAAAAATAGCAAGAGAGTTAGAGAGGTTAGGTATCAGCAGAAGGAAAATAAATGGCAACCATACCACATACTCGTACAAATCCTGTAAGGATCGTAAGAAGACTACGTCATAAAAATGTGGTTTTGTGTTTACTTAATTAGGTTCTTAATATTCGACAAAGGATGTGACTGCAACATGATGATGCATGCCTTTGTTACTCCCGAAAAGTACAAAATTTTCAAACAAAAGATGCGAACACAAATAGATTGGTAGATTGGATTTTACTCTCAAATAGAAACCATGCGTTTAAACGTGGGGGAAATATCGTGCGATAGTTTAGGACTTAGTATACGTACATAATCGTTATTGCATATATCTATACCTACATTTAAGCGCATGCTTATTGTATTGTGTGATATAATACATTCATATCTATATATTTATGTATACATTTTATTAATCCAAACGATATTTCGTAGGCCGAATCCGAACGGCAAACGCCGATCCGAACGCATCCGCGCGATACCACGTTTGAATTAACGACAGTGCACTATATATTTTTAGGTTATAGAGCTTTAAAAATAGGATAGTTTGTTTTTGTACTGCTTTTTTCTTTCTAAAGCTGGTAATAAGGAAGGTACGGAAAAATGTCATACCATTGAGGCACCCTGTGTATATAACTTTATGTTCCTATAGCGTTTTCTCTTATATTCTTTCCGAGTGTATCTACCTTTAAGTTTTTTAATTCTAGTTGAATATCGTTGAAATATTCATAATGTAGGTCACTAGAATCGTTATATGCTTAATAAGCATTGATTTGCAGTAAACGTCCTAGCAATAACGAAAACGTATCAAACGCATTKCCCAGTTTCCTCCTCTGATGGCGAAATTAACTCCACTTGGGGCTTTTCAGGGAAAATACTCTACCAAGAGCGACGTGTGGTCGTTTGCGGTCGTCTTGTGGGAAATATTGACGTTCGCCAGGGAACAGCCGTTCGACGAATTCAGCGATGAGAAAGTCATCGAAAATGTCACCCTGTTCTACCAGGATAATGGCAAACACGTAAGCAGAACGACTGTCATATAGGAGATATTACTAAAACTGTTTTACATTCATGCGCATGGAACATAAAAAATACATAATTTAGTTTCAACATATATTAAATTCAACGATTGTCATCGAATAGTTATTGTATTTGTTCTTGTTGCAGATACTGTTGGACATGCCCATCAACTGCCAAAAAGAAATATACGACCTTATGTGTGAATGTTGGCAGAGAAACGAATCCGACAGACCAAACTTCCACGAAATTCATCTCTTCCTGCAAAGAAAGAACCTCGGTTACTCCCCCGATTTGCAATGATAGCTTTTTTATAATATTTACTACAAGCTAGGTCAGAGGCGTTCAGGAATGCGTAATTCGTTGTGTTGGTGTAAATACATGCATTGATTTCAAAATGTTTGGCGATACGGTAAATTCCACTGGCCTAAACATACGTAGCTTTATTGACAATAAAAACTTCGTACTGTTATTCTCGCACTTCAAAATCGCATGATATTACCTACCTCTAGAAATATAGGAAAGTGTTGTTACCGCCATAACGTTGCTACATTAGTATGCTTAGTTGTGGGAATTACCTGCAATTGTGCCTTCCCCTATTTCTTTCTACATTAATATAAAGTCTGTATTATTAACAATATTATTTAACGCTAGTTCCTGTGTTAATAATTTATGTTGTTTCCATTAGCCTCAGATTGCGACGCTAAATATTTCTGTTAAACGTAATTGATTCATGTGCGGACCACTGCACGTTGTACATAAATAATGTATTTATACCTAGTATAGGCTGTTTTAATTTTTTGTACCATGAAGTTGCTCTTAAAGGTTATCACTGTTAACACTGGTAAATTGGACCAATAAACAGTAAATATCAACATGTACAGCTTGTTTTTTTTAATTGTATCCTTCAGTAAAGCACTGCCAAGAAATAAGCTAGACAATGAGTGAAAGAACATAGTACTATCAAGCTTTATTTGACATTTATTCAATTCCCGCTTTCTGCATGCAAATTACTTTTCTAACGCCGTAGCGAGGTTAGCGGACTGAAGCGACAAAAATCGAATATTAACCCGACTCTTCTTTCTCCCTATTTCTCGTGGTCGATTACCCCATTCACACTGTAAAAAAAGACCGTCTAGAGATAGCTTATGACAAATATTTGTAAAGATCGTCTCTCTTAGTTGTACCGTTGATGGCAACTCGCATCAGCGTTATCGTTATGATGGATTCTGACGGCATATTTAGCCCTAACGATATGCAAAAGGGAAATTAAAGATGGGGCGATAAGGTGCATCGTCTGGAGTGTGCATAGGCAGATATCGCAGCCACTTGTACAAGAGTAATACTTATGCGCCTTTTTGTTGGCATGTATACAGTTATATTCAAAAAATAATGGGAAACAAGGGCATGACGGGAATCTTGTGTATTTTGACTTCTATGGAGAACACACTTTGAACACGTGCATGCACGCAGACTACTTTTGTATTTCTCGATATTAACAATATTAAAAAACGGATAAAACAGTATTACGTATAATAAAGAACATTTTGAAGTATATATTTAGTAGTCTTTATATAAACAGCAAATATTTTATAAAAGGAATCCTCAATAAGAATGGCTTACGGTAAGTACAAACTTATTGTATTTATAATTTACGTTATACTTAGTGGTGTAAATAATATTAATTCTCTTAGTACCTTCTAGCGTCTTGTTCAGAAATGTAACGTTCTAAAAATGTGTAATATTTCGAAAAGATTTAGTTAGCCCCATTTGTACTGTTGAATGATGTCGAATGACAAGTCACATGTGGAAAAAATTTTAATTAATAATTTAATTAATTCCACGAAATATATCGGGTAAATCATTTCCTTTTGGTAATGCAGGATACAAGTTAGACGGTAAGAAATACAGAACACTACGTAGCTATCACGATCTCGTTTGTTGAGCATAGTTCAATGACGCAAGCCAGAGGCGTGCATATGGAGGAAGTTCTAGGTTAGAACCCTCCTCCCCCCTCCAAGATCCATCATGGAATCATGGCTGAATTTAGTGTTCTAATATTTTTTCTTCTCATCTTCCTTCCTCAGTAGGGAAGTATTATTCTTACCCTCCTCCCTCCCCCCAGCCAAAATTTCTGGACGCGTCAAGATGGAAACAGATTTTTGCTTGTTCGTTTTTCTTCTTCTACTATTTTCTTCTACTAAAATACAGATAAAATGTATAAAAGGGAAGATTTTGAACAATATACGTAGAAAAATCTTGTTATGGTTATTTCAACACAACTGAATTCGCACAGTTTATTGGAACATATACAGACCATATTTGATGTTTGGATAACAACTAAAAACTTACAAGATGTTGCATTTAAAAACATACAGCTGTACCATTTCTGCCATTATAATAACCTAGATACGGGCATCAAAAGAAATCAAATAATTTAAAAATCTCCTGGAATTGGGAAACCTATTAAGTTAGCGAAGCTCTTGAAAAATAGATCGTAACACCTACATAACTTTTCTCTATCTCTTATGGTTTGGGTTGAAAAGAAAATATCCCACTCTGTACAATATAAAAAACCCAATTTTCTTGGTAGCAACTGGGTCATTAWTATTTATTTGTACATTTTATTTAAGTATAAAATGGTTACCTACATTTTATTGCACAAAAACAGTTTTTCATTCTTGGTTAGTAGTATGTCGTCATATCTCAGTTCTCAAGATACAATCGAAACGTGCTTATAAAAGAATATTTTAGTTAAAGTTATCTAAAGAAATACAGCTATTAAAAAGATTAAACACTTAAAGTGCGGGTGAAAATTTTAGGTTGGCGGAAAGAAAACGGTGGTAGCGGAGACTATAGTTGATGTTTATTTTCTTCAATCCGGCTAGAAATAAAATTGACAACAGACTTCTCTACGTAAAAAACACCTGTCGCTACACGTKACTATTCCTTCGGCACTAACTACTTGGTGTGATCCTCCAACGTGACGTAGGGCGCTTGAATTATATGACCGACTCGCCTAACCAAGCATACCACCCCATGCAAGCCTATCGCATGATGTAGGCACCCGGAAAAGTGGATGCTCATTTTACCGCTTATCTAGCAATATTTATAGTCTAAAAAAAGAAGAAGAAGGAAATTATGCTAATCCAGCAACCGATTAATGTTTATATTATAAGATACTAACAAGAAGTCTGGACTGCTCTACTTGTTGGTTGGAACGCTCTTTGTGCGGAAGGTGAGTTTTCAGTGGAAAAAAGCAGCGTTTTGCAATTCAAAAAGAGGAGTGCTGCGACGCCGTTTTTCTACCAAACGATGTTACTAACCTATGGTGTCAACCCAGATGTTCCAATGTAGTCCGTGTCCCGCCGCTGCAGTCGGAGAGTGGGGGGGTTCCAATATTTTTAACGATAACTATAGGCGCCACAAAATTTTACAATTCCACAGCGGACTACTCAGACGAAAATTTTGAAAAGCTACGATGGAAATCAAACACCAAAGCTCGGGTAGAAGCGTAGTTTAATTAAACGAAAACTATGAGAGGTACAAGTAATGATAAAGAAAGAATAAAGTTTGAACCTCAATTAGTTACTTAAGATAGATTGGACTTAAACGACTAAGATAAGAGAATTTCGAACATATAACCAAAATGACACTTAACAATCAACCATTAACCCTTCCCAATGAGCACCACCACTATCTGCCCGGTCACCGAGTACCAGTAAATAACTAGAAAATCTGTGAATCGCCCCTGTTAATTTCCGCACTGGCCAGCGCTTCGCATTAACGAGTGACGCAACAAAAAAAAAAACCGAACGACGAACGAAAAAATCGTCACAAACGATCGACAATATCGGTGATACCCGCAAGCAATAGCCCTGTGGCGTTACAGATAATTTAAAATAATAAATGGGATCGAACTGAAGGTTCGATTGTGAAAGAAGGGTGCTGGGACAAGCTATATACTCAAAATTCACTAGCTGAAAGCTCCTACGGCGATGTATATATGAGCTGAAGGCTCGCATAAGTTAAACAAACAAATACAAGAGCTGACGGCTCATACAAGTTATTCAAAACAATTACAAGAGCTGAGGGCTCATACCAGTTATTCAAAACAATTACAAGAGCGGAAGGCTCATACAACAAGTTTTTCCGTTGACGGACAGCTAAATAACCTCAAGGTTTACAACGCATCAAGCAATCACCACCGAGATGGAATCTACACCGCGGATTCTGCGCTCCGACTTAAGGGTCCAACGACCTCCTACTTAAAATTTAAGCTTATCTGCGCTCTCCTGCTGGTTGGGGTCCCACATGTACGGTCCTCCACACCAAGGGTCGCCAGCTACTAGGGTTGAATCTTCCTAACCGGAAGGATGGCAGCGCAAATTCCCAAATCCAATCCCAAGTGATCAGTCCCAACTCTACGATTCTCAACTTCTCCAATCTTCAAAAGCTATCCAGACAGGAATAAGGCCCAGATGTCAAACACACGAACGAAGGCGAAGCGATAGCAATATCGATAAGTATACGATAAGATAAGATGAGAACCGAAAAGGAAA